>JAMWET010002128.1:0-27500 GCA_024036415.1 Prochilodus magdalenae
TTAAAGCTTTTTTGTATTTTAACCCTTTAATGTTCTGCTCAACTTTTGGTAGAGCACTTTTTGAGCCACTATATCAAATCAACATGATTGTGCCATCTCTACCGAATGGCAAAGGAACGCTGGGTTATTTTTATAAATGTGGAATTTTTGAAGGTAAGCATATTTCTTCAGCATAGTATAGTTTCAGTGGCTTAGATGAATAAAATTATGTAGCTTACACATTATGTATACAAAAAAAATATATTCTAATAAGGGACAAATAATTTTCAAAATTGTTTTTTTTTTTTTTTTAAAAAACCATGTGTTAATGGCGTCTTTGCTAGTGGTCATACAGTGACAACTGCTTGCTTATCGTTGTCCCAAACAATTTTTTTTCTGGTGACGACATTAAAAATAGTATTTGCAGCTTTTTGGGGCTCATAAATGACCTACAGACTCTGCACACACACTTTCCCCTTTTTGCACCTCTATCTGTGTTTTAGTGTTGCACCCCCCAATGTGCCCGGCAGTGGGAAGGGAGTCGACCCCCTTTAATGAGAATATATAGTTAGCGTAAATAGGGCACGGCTACGGCAGAGTTTCATAAGATAAATAAATAAAGCACAAAAATACCAGCCTCCACGCTAGAACCGGGCATTACACGGTCTTATAAATGCTCACAGTCCGTGAAGTCGGACAGTGTAGTTATAAAATAGTAGGAGTATAATATAATTATGTGCATATTAATATAAAATAATAATAATATGTTTAACGCAAGAATAGGCTAATTAGAAAAATCCCTGTATGCAGAGCGAGCTTAATGTTCAACATGTGGCAAAGTTTATAGTGATTGTGACCCAGGTGGGCATGGGAAAATGTCGTTTTGTATGGCAAAATTTTGGTGTTTAGTACGAATAGTCGTGAGTGCTAAAAAGCTTGTTGTTGATTTAGGCTATAGCGCCACCGGGAAAGCACAAGTTGGAGGGGTGCCATTCATTTTGGCAGTCATTTCCACTGATTCCTGTACCTTCAGCCAAGTTTGTGTCTCTAGGCCCTTACGGTCTTTGCTCTACAACATCTGTTTTCGCGAGAGAAATGGATAATAATAAATAATAATAAATACATATAGTATAATAGTAGTACGAAGAAGGAGAGAGAGAACGAAAAAGAAGAGGAAGAAGAAGAAAGAAGAGAAGAAGAAAAGAAAGAAGAAGAAGAAAAGCAAAGAAAAATGAAGAAAGAAGAAAGAAGAAGAAAAGAAAGAAACGAAGAAAAGACAGAAAGGAGAAGAAGAAGAAAAAAGAAAGAGAAAGAAAGAAAAGAAGAAGAAAGAAGAGAAGACAGAAGAAGAAAAGAAAGAAAAAGAAAAAAAGAAAGAAGAAGAAGAAAGAAGAAGAAAAGAAGAAAGAAAAAGAGAAAGAAGAAGAGAAAGACGAAGAGAAGAATAAAAAGAAAAAGAGAAGAGAAACGAAAGAAGAAGAAGAAGAAGAAGAAGAAAAAAGAAAGAAGAAGAAGAAAGAAGAAGAAGAAAAAAGAAAGAAGAAGAAGAAAAAAGAAAGAAGAAGAAGAAAGAAGAAGAAGAAGAAAAAAGAAAGAAGAAGAAGAAAGAAGAAGAAGAAGAAAAAAGAAGAAAAAAGAAAGAAGAAGAAGAAAAAAGAAAGAAGAAGAAAAAAGAAAGAAGAAGAAGAAGAAAAAAGAAAGAAGAAAGAAGAAAAAAGAAAAAAGAAAGAAGAAAAAGAAAGAAGAAGAAGAAAAAAAAGAAAAAAGAAAGAAGAAAAAGAAAGAAGAAGAAGAAAAAGAAAGAAGAAGAAAAAAGAAAGAAGAAGAAAAAAAAAAGAAAAAAGAAAGAAGAAAAAGAAAGAAGAAGAAGAAAAAGAAAGAAGAAGAAGAAAGAAAGAAGAAGAAAAAAAAAGAAAAAAGAAAGAAGAAGAAGACATGGCTAAAAGAAGAAAAACGAAAGAATATAGAATAAATAAAGAAGAATAAAAAATAAAGAAGAAAAGACAAGAAAGAAAAAGACAAAATACAAAAGACAAATACGAGAAAAAGAATAGAAGAAGAAAAAAAGAAAAATAGAATAAGAAGCAAGTAAAAGTAAGAACAGAAGGAAAAGAGAACAGAAGTAAGAAAGAAGAAGACAGGAACGAATAAAAAGAAAGAGTCAGTCTGAGTGTAGAGATAGTAAGTTCATGAAAAGAAGAAAGAAGAAGAAGAAGAAGAAGAAGTCATCAGTCCTGCCAGTCATCAGGAGTCTGGCCTGCAAGACTCTTATACCCCTGATACCTGCTGGGATCAGAACAGCAGCTCCATCTTGGACCTGGTTTCTATCTTGAAAGACCCGAGCGTACGTGCACAACAAAGTCCAATGCATCTTGGAGACAACCACTCAAGTGATCTTGAGAGGCGGTTTAGGAACGGATACAACCACATAACAAGAGTCGCAACAACAGCAAAGGACCACCAAATCAACAGCACCACTACAGCAGAGATGAAACCAGCTGCATAGTTTCGTTTCTGTCTTCTGACGTTGCGTTAGCAATCCAAGCATTCCAAAAGATTTTCACGGTCCCTACATGTACACAGTAGTAAACGACTTCCACCAGTCACCGTATCCCATCGTAAGTGGTCAGTCGAGACGCATGCCGGTGGTGAACAGTTATACGTGTCTTTGTCCACTAGTGACCAGATCATGTGGGACATAGTGGGTCAAAGTCTGAACAGGGACACAAACACTTTCCCTCTCCACCCCTCCCTGCCTCTCACCTCCTTCACAGGGCTCTTGTTCTTTTCTCCAGCCAGCAGCTGTTGATTCTCCTCCCGCTCTTGTGTCTGCTCTGCAGCCTCAGCTTCCTGAGACTGGAGGGTCTTCTCATCGTGATGTTCTTCCTCAGGTATATCATCGTCTTGGTGGTCCGGTTTTTGAGGCCTCTTCTCTTGCTCCAGAGTTTCACTGATCAGTCGAGCCACTTCGCTCTCCACCCCTGGCTTCTCCCGGCCAATCAGAAATCTGCATTTAGACACCATGGGCAGTTAGTACCAATAGAGTACAGACCCTCACACCGACTCTCATTCTGCGTTATCGACGCATGTAATGTGAGCTTTTAGCATTTTTGTGCTAATATTCATAATTAAACTGTACTGCCATAAAAAAAAACATACACCATCAAAAGAATAGCTGCACCCAGAAGGAAGTGTGGGGGTGCAGTGCTGTTGGGAAGGAAGATAAAGGTCACCAGGATCAATAGATGATGATCCATGTAGACTGATATGGGGAATATTTATTGAGCTACACATACAGAAGTAGTGTCTCTCAGTATGGCCTCAACCCGCCATGTTTGTTAACACAACATGCCAGACGTCTCGGCATGGAGTTGTAGAGGTTCCTAATGCTGTCCTGTGAAAATCCACCCCATGCAGCTCCAATATCCTCACACAGTTCCTGCAGATTTGGGGTAAGGGGCCTTCTGGACATGTGGTGTGTGTTCTTGGTTGAACACGGTTGACCACACCGTCATCTCAATCAAGACGAAAGTGAGAATCATCACTAAAGATGATCTGCTGCCATTCTGAGTCACTCAATGTTGACCTGGTGTTATAGGCGGTCATAGTAATGGTCTGCTTGCAAGGAGGAGATGATGTAGTCCTGCTTTGTGCAGCCGTCTACCAAAGATGCTGGCACTAACGTGATGACTCTTGATTCACTGAATGTCTACAATGGTGGCTGTTGGGTCAGGTTTGGAGTTAAGGGATGTCACAGATGGGGTTAAGTGTGAAACTTTGAATCATTTGTATGTCTCACAATGTCAGGCCTACACACCACGTTTCAGTCCTGTTGGTTGATTTCTTCTGAGTGCTAAGTTCCTTCCAAACTATAGGAGATATCTCCAAAATGGCAACTTTACAGGAGAGGCCAAAACCTTATTCAATTTTAATGCAAGTCAATGGAGCCAGACATCTTTCCAAACACTTTCAGGCCATTTCTCTTGGTCCGTTCATCATGGGATCTTCACACAGTGTAAAGGCCAGCTGGTGTGTTCAAATGATGTATAAAAGTCAAAATGGACAAAAATAGAGATACATGTTTTTCACTGGACATGACATATCTTGGCAACATTGGCAACATCTCTAGTCAACACATTCTATACCTCTCCTTTAGATGTTAGATGTTTTAGGAAAATTACACTATTATATGTTTATTAAGAGTCACATTTCCTCTGTAGTTTAAAGAATCTAATTTTGAACTCCAGTTTTAGAGGCTCCAGTGTCCACTGATATTCCTTTTCTTTATCCAAGTTGACTGCCTTATATCTTCTCCCTTCAGATTTATCTACTGAACATGAATATCCTGTATTTGATGGCCACTCTGCCTGGAAGCGTGGTTTCTGACTTTTGCACAGTACCATATATGTAATTGCTTGATACCATTGGGATTGACACGTATAAGTCACTCTAGGTGGCTGGCTGGAAAAGCTCTCTTGCCCATGCTCAGACAGTCATTATATAATATGCTGTGAGGATACTCTGGCCTTCACCTGATAATCAGACATTGCTCTAGTGAATTATTAACTGATCCTCAATTACCAGTATGCCATATCCTTTGAGCAAACACAAGCACACCCTATGATCTATGACCACTGACTGGACACGAGAGTTACTGTTATGCTAGAACGCTATTGCTTAACAGTGGACTTGTGTATCTCGCTGCTTGAAATGCTTTGGTTCATAACAATAAAGCAACCTCACCCAGAATTCCAGGTGGGTAAATAATTCACAGATTAGACGTGTTTGAACGGGGCTGATCGTGTGTGTGTGTGTGTGTGTGTGTGTACTTGTTTGCCTACTTCACAAGGCCTCTGGTGTTCTTCAGTACAGTAGCAGCAAACACCTGTGTGACCCCAACCAGACTGACTCCATCCACCTCCACGATCTGGTCATTTACCTTAATGCTGCAAAACAACAACAACAACAACAACAATATACAAAAACACAGAGTCAACATTACATAACATCCACTTTTGTCTCGTGTCGACTAAAGAATTAGGGCCTAGACTGGACTGAGTCCAGACAGCAGATCTTACCTTTCCAGTGAATACTGAATAATGTAAGTAGGTCAATGTTAAAAGAACAGCTCATGTATGTAACTATGCTGGTAAGGCTTAATCAACACATCTTGGATTGGATCAAAAGCTAAACCCGCAGCCACTAAAGTCACCTAAACAAGACCCGTAGTAGAGGCATGTTCAGGCCTTCTTCAGTATCGTTCTGATCTGATTAACATTCATGCATTTCATCGTCCCGTACGGTTTGAGGTGGCGTTGTGTTCGTACCGGCCATCGCGCTGTGCTGCTCCATTCTCTGTGATGGTTTTCACAAAGATGCCCAGTTTCTCTAAGCCTTGGTCAGCCCCAACGCCCATTCCTATGATACTGATCCCCAGCCCTTCCTCTCCTGTACAAACACAAACAGGACACTTACAGGAACAGGACCGCCATTCAGTACACAGATACATCCTAGAGGGCACATAGAAAAGTCAAGACTCCTCAACAGTCAAGAAGTCAAGACTCCTCCAACTCAACCTCATTAAAAACCACCAACACAGCAGGAAGGAAATACCGTGCATGCAATAAACCAATGTATAATGCATCTCATAGGACACATCTCATTCTCTTTATTCATAGACCCATTCAACTCACTCACCCACCCATCCATCCGTTCATCCATTCTGCCCTCCACCCATTTAATCCATCCATTAATAGATGGATGCCACTAATTAATTCAACTACTCATCCATTGATGCATTTATTTTCAAATCCATCCTTCCATTTAATCATCCACCCATCAAACTACTCACCCAACTATTAATTTTGATCTAACAACTAATGTACTCATTCACCCACTTACCTTTGTTCTACTCATCCATTCATAACTCATCCATTCATTCAGTAATTCATTCATTAGCATATTTCTTCATTCGTTCATTCATCCATTCATTGAACCATATGTCCCTTCTATTCAGCCATTGCCAATGAATTATTCCATCTATCACCTATTAAATAATCTATTCACTCAACCATCAGTTCATTCATTAACTTGTTACTCCATCTTACACATTTAATCATGAACCACTTCATCCATTCATACATTTATACATCTGGTCAACCAGTACCTAACTCATTCATTCATCCATTCATTCATCCATTCATTCATCCATTCATTCATCCATAATGCACTCACTGAAACAACTGTAACAAACACCAGTTGTAGAATAAGCCTCCACTCATAGCTCTTTCCAGTTGAACTGAGCTTAACTGATGTCAGGAGGGCCAGACTCTTACAGGTGGCCCATATTAAGGTCTCAGTACTACCAGCACTCTGCTCTGCAGACACACACTGTGATACATAAGATATGAGTGCAAGCAGTGCTCCATCTACACACATTACTACGTCACCTGAGCTGACCTTTCGGATCAAATCATTTAAACATTACCTTTCTGGATTTCCACCGGGAACACGTTCATCTTCTCCACCCTCTTCTCCAGCTCATACTCAGCCGAGGCAGACACAGGGTCCACCTCTTCATTCCTGCGATCGTACTCATCGTTGGAGTATGTACAGAACACCTGCAGACAGAGAACACAAACACAGTCATATTCCCATCATCACACCTCGCCAATGTAATGACAGTTTAATGTGCCACACTGTGACTCTGGGTGCGGGAAGTGGGGCTAATGATATATGGGTCACATGTTTGATTGTTTGGGTGGAGTTTATAATTTTATACTGTTTTAATTTTAACCTTGCTTCCAAAACGTCTGAGACGCTATGCAAAATGTAAATACAGACAGAATACAGTGATGTGCAAAACACTGAGATCCTGTGCTGAGCAGCAAAAGCACTTGTTTGAACACCATCCCAACCTCTTTTAAAAACAGGGCTGTACAAAATTTCAAAATGTACTGGAGTCGATTCCCATTCCTCACCAACCGTTGGCCACTTTGGAGGCGTACAGTGAAAGTGTTTGCAGAGCTGTACACCAATCATGTCCCTCAAAACACAAAACAAATGGACACAATAATGTCCCATGTTTACCAAGACACTTTTCAACCATTATATGATCTATGTCCAAAGGTATGTGGACACCTGGTCATCAGACCTGTTTAATACTAACCATGAGCATTAATACAAAAGTTGACCCCAGTGCGTTTTCACAGGCTTGTATCTTCTGGGAGGGAGTTCTTACGAAAACACCATGTCTGAAGTCACTGGGCTCCTCAGGATGAGCCGTACTGTACTACCTATGGATGGATGTGGCTAAAACAGTACACAGTGCTCAGTCATTTTAAAGTGGTGTCCACATACTTCTGGCCATCTAGCACGCCCGATATCTGGTATTGTAAAAACCAGGGCCAAGTATCTAATACAGTACTGTACAAAGGTTGTAGGCACCTGACGATGTTACGTTTAAAGGGCTATTCATTTGGCTGTACTAGAAGCGGTGACTATGTCTTCACTTCTTCACCTCAAGGAAGTCATTTGTGGTTGATATCTGGCTTGTTTAATCAGTGAGTCATTCAATTAAACCAAAATGACTGTGAAGAAACTCCACCATAACCAATCTATGTGCTGCCTGCAGGTGCCCAGGAGACATCCAACTTTGAAACCATATATGGTTCTTCAAGCTATGAAGATGCCAGCTAATTCTCTCGAAAGATAAAGGTTACCAGGAACAATAAATGATGACACATTTAGACTGATATGGGGAATATTGACTGAGCTACACATACAGAAGCAAGTCGGTCAGTGTGGCGTTGGGCCGCCATGTTTGCTAAAAGGGCAGACGTCTCGGGATGGAGCTGATGGATCCTGATGGTGTCTTGTGATAATCCATCCCATCCAGCTTGAATACTCTCACACAGGTCCTACAGAACCTGTGGACATGTGATGCGTTCATCTTGGCACTGACCACACTGCCCCCACACACAAGCCCATTTGTCGAGTCCACCAAAACAAAAGCGGGACTCATCATTGAAGATGACCTACCACGATTCTGAGTCACTCCATGACAGTCTGGCATGAAACCACTGCAGTCTTTGGTGACGTTGACGTGGTGTTAAGGGTAGTTGTCGTAATGGTCACTGTGCATGTAGTCGACATGCCAATGGTGCCGACAGGATGATTCATGGAGGGCATCACTGTTCGATGAATGTAATCGTGGGTCAGTCAGGTACAGTGATAAGGCCCGTCCTTGCTTATGTCACATTCTTGTTTCATTCGTGTGGCTTCATTCCTTCCGGGTACAACTATTTGTGTAGCTATTCTTTTGATGATGAGTGAATGCTGGATTTACAGCCGCTTGCTGTCAAGATAAAAGGTTTTAAATATGTGCCCAGGTAGGAATTCCGCACCGCACCGCACATACCGCTTAAAATGTCAGCGACTCCAAACACCACCCTGCGTTCCCTGTTATTAAGCGAATAGTTAGAATACACACAAACATAGCTAAGCCCAAGTGTGCACTGGTTGGAGTGTGCTCGGTTGACTAAAGCAGGTCAGACTGCGTTCCTCACGCAGGCAGCAGCCTGCGCCGCACATTAGCAGAGTTAAACAAAGGAAACACACTGGCTGGAAATCAGTCAGTCGGACAACAACGCCGTGCTCTAATGTGGCACAACCAGGCCACTACCATCTCTCGCTCCCTCCCTCTCGCCCTCCTGTTGTCATGGAGTAACTGCACACCTCCGAACAATGTTCTTTTACTTCACCAGTCAAATTTAAAGAGAGGATTTCACAGATCTGCCAACACTTCTACAGAACCAAAAACAAAATAACTAGGAAAACGAAACCACAGGTGAAATCCACCAACTTGTCCAAAAGTAATCTTGTGGTTTGGTGTGAAACGCTTCGTTCTACGGAAACTCCCCCCGTCAGAACTGTTCACAGTGGTGGTGAAGGGAACCAGACGTCCGAGGTGTTGAAGGCCTCTGAAAGCTCCCCCACAGAAAGTACATTTACATTTACGGCATTTAGCTGACGTTCTTATCCAGAGCGACTCACAAGGTTAATCATATTACAGGTAGGCCAATGTAGCGTTAGGAGTCTTGCCCAAGGACTCTTATTAGTGTAGCACAGCACAGTCACCCGACTGAGATTTGAACCCCAGTCTCCCACGTGTAGAGATGGCACTCTGGGTAGTGGTGTTACCCGCTGAGCTACACCAAACACCAGTAATTACATGAAAAGGTCATAAACCGACTGGCTGAAGTCTGAAACGTAGTTTTGAGATAAAGTTCATGGTGGGGGAATACAGACAGGGCACCATCAAGCAAAACAGTCCCCAAAGAACCCCCACCTTTCTTTCCCAAGATTTATCAATACCTTACCATCGCCAGCATCTCATCACAGACTGAACTCACAAGACATGTGGACACAGTGGCCTTATTTGTGTTGTAGACATGCTGACTCCTGGTTCCCATCACCACCACTATAGTAAAACGGTCGGTAGGTTTCTCTACAGTGAACTATTTCACACCAAACCACTCTGGGGACTCTGTTTACAGTGCAATGATGAAATTGCTCAGAAATGCTGATCAGAATTACTCCAGGTGTAATTACTCACCCAGAATTGTTCACAGGGGTGGTCTTAATAAACTGCGTTAAATGGTTATGAGTATGTTGCCTGAGACATTGTTTTATAAAGGTATTCAGATAAGAGGTCAGCCTAAAATGTATTTTTGGAAATCCATTCCCGATGGAGGGATGCATGCAGGCTGTGATAAGGCTAAGGATAAACATTAACTCAAAAACCCAGAATCTTGAAATGGAGCCACTTTCTTCATCTCTCAGTCTCTCTCTCTTTCTCCACCTCGCCGTGAATCCAAACAGCACACTTTTATTTTTAGCAAGATAGAAACGTCTAACGCTGCGCACTCTGAGCAAGCGACAAGGGGCGAGGGAAAACTACAGGAATTAGCACGCTAATCATGCTAATCAGGTCACACACCAGACTCCACGTTTGAATTCCAGATTTTCTTTTCGGACGGAGCTGCCAGGGCTCCACATTCTGATAGAGCTTGCTAAGTAGCATAGCAAACCCCAAGGTGGAACTAGTCAAGAGTGAAAGCCCCTCTTACAGGGACAGAAAGCAGCCAGCTTCGGCTACTCCTACCAGTGCCAAACATCTCTACCTCTCACTACAGCAGTTAAAACACTGTGTTTAGCCAAAAATATCTCCATAGACTTTTCCAATTGTGCTTAATTCAGTAATTCATTTTTTGTCAAGAAACTTACAGACTCTGATTTCTTTACAGTGGTGGTGATGGGAACCAGAGGTCACCATATCTACAACACACACACACACACACACACACACACACACACACACACATACATACATCGCCTCGCCACTGTTGCCCTATATATAGGGGGGCTCCGGTTATATACCCTATATATATTAACCTTGTGGTTATATATATATATATACTTTGTGTGTATGTATGGTTGTAAAAAGTATGTATGTATGTATGTGTATATATCGGCGGTGCCCAGGTATCTCCAAAATGGCAGCTTTACAGGAGAGGCCAAAAACCTCAAAAAGTGGAGATACATGTTTTTCATTGGACAGCGACGAGATATATATATATAAATAAATATATATATTTTAATATATTATATATTTATCTTTTTTATATATATATATATATATATATATATATATATATATATATATATATATTTTTTTTTTTTTTTTTTTTTTTTTTTTTTTACTGTCCAAAACCAGTGGAACCTACACATTTCTCCTGGTGTTTATATGTAGCAGTACAGTAAAATATTGGAAAATCAATGAAAAATGAAAAATTCCCTATGGGGACTATTTTGCCCCACATCACCCGTCATGTATTCCTTCACCATTAAATTATTAAAACAAAAGCATTAAAATACATTTCAGACCAAAACGATCATACACCAATGCATCGTACGCTAGACTGTGTATTCATAACCATTTCCCTGTAATAACTTTCAGTAAGGGAACTTTTAGAGGCGTTAAGCTCTTCAGACGCCTGGTTCCCATCAACACCACTGTGAACAGTTCTGACCCAGTAGGTTTCTTTAAAATGGGCACTTCACACCGAACCACTCTACACTCTGCTTACATCTTAACCTTTCAATTACACAGCGATGTAGAAAGGTCGGCAGACTCCTGCAACTCGTTAACGTCTAGAAATATTGAAATAAAAAAAATAAAATAAATTTGAAAAAAGGTTGGCAATCTTACATGACTGGACCCATGGTAGGGTGACAGTGAGGCTAGTAAACATAAGATGTTGTGTATGTAAACAGTAGTCATGACACCACCAGGTGAACAGGTTTCCTTTCAGAGATGCCCAGATAGCAAAACTGTTCTGGCCCACATACCCGACAGGATGGCGGCCATGCCTCACCCGAAAGCAGGCAACTCTCAACCAACTGTAGGCGAGCTGTATCTCTGGTAGAAGTGGACCAGATCCGTTTTGGAACATGTGGGCCACATGAGTGTTTAGATATGTGGGCTCCTTTTGGTCCACATGCAGTTTGCCTCTAAGCAGCACTGCCAGAGATGGACCAGATATGTTCTGGAACAGGTGGGCCATATGAGTGTTTTAAATATGTGGGCCTCCTTTGGCTAACATGCTGACTGCCAGTGTCGTCAGTGTACCAGCAGTGCCATATCTTTGCCCATGTCCGCATGCTATCTGAGTGTTCATCTTCAGGTAGCCTGGTCGTTCAGGAGAATCGATTCAACAAACAAAGTCTTCGTCATGCTCAGGCTTTTCGTGCGCAAACAGCTAATTTCATTGTACATCTGGGAAGGAACAGGAAGACCGTAATGAAGAGGAAGGATACATTCACTGTATTAGCTGCATCAAAACAAGCCTGGAGACTGGTTTCCGCTTCATCACGGAGCAAAACAACAACCAGGAAAACGCTATCAGCAAGAAGTACTAGCTCGGCGGAGGACTGCGTAGGGCCAGAGGTGAGAGTGTACAGCACTAATGTGACGGATACTGAACTCGATCATACAGAATTTAAAAGTGCTTGGTGGAAATCATGTGTGTTTATAATCACTCACAATTTTCATATTTACAGATCAACTCCAGCAATATTTCAATAACCATGATGTAAACAAGGCCATTCAGTAGTCTGATGTAAAATGGTTAACAGTTGGGCTTACAGACTCGTGATGGGAACCAGGGGCCACAATGCCCTACAGCACCTTCAAAACCACCAGAGAGCCCGCACTCACTGGTAAGATTATAAATCTGATTAAAGTTCTTTTGGGGCTATCATAACACCCGACATGTACAGGGGTTGGACAATGAAACTGAAACACCTGTCATGTTAGTGTGGGAGGTCTCATGGCTCAATTGGACCAGCCTGGTGGCCAACCTTCATTAATTGCACATTGCACCAGTAAGAGCAGAGTGTGAAGGTTCAGTTAGCAGGTAAGAGCACAGTTCTGCTCAAAATACTGCAATGCACACAGCATTATGGGTGACATACCAGAGTTCAAAAGAGGACACATTGTTGGTGCACGTCTTGCTGGCGCATCTGTGACCAAGACAGCAAGTCTTTGTGATGTATCAAGAGCCACGGTATCCAGGGTAATGTCAGCATACCACCAAGAAGGACGAACCTCCACCAGCATCACGTAGTGACCTGGCCACTATCCTGCAAGAAGAATGGCTTAAAATCCCTCTGACCACTGTGCAGGACGCAGTATATGTCATTCCCAAGACCAACTGATGCTGTATTGGCCGCAAAAGGAGGCCCTACACCATACTAATAAATGATTGTGGTCTAAAACCAGGTGTTTCAGTTTCATTGTCCAACCCCTGAATGGATTTACAACAACGCACGACGGCAAAACCTCACAAAACAACATTTCAGGCATCAGACTCTTAAGACGTCTGGTTCCCATCACCACCACTGTGAACAAAGCCATATGATGTGTATCATGATACAGAATTACCATTAAATACGTTATAACTCATGATATAGGTGACATATTGCAATATTTCAAGTCTAATTTTAGGAAAACCGTCACAGCACAATCCCCACACCACCATATGCAGGTTTGCTCATGTTAATGTGGGCGGTGTCCACTTACACTGCTCGTTGACGTTGGAATGGAATAGACTAATGGCTGAAGAAAGCACTGCTATCTATCTGCCAGCAATTTTTACATGTCAATTAAATGAAAAATTGATACAGTATCACAAATACATAACGTTGTTTCTAAAATTCATGGTAAAGTGATACATGCAGTGCACTGAAAGGCAAAATAGAACTTCTAATCTTTCTAATTCTAATTTATCATTACTAGCCAGCAAATAAAAGTCTAAATTTGTGTGGTAGAGCATGGTGATCCCTGGTTCCCATCTCCACCACTGTAAAGAAATGGCAGTCTGTAAGTCTGATCAACCATTTACATTTACGGTATTTAGCTGACGCTCTTATCCAGAGCGACTTACAAGGTTAATCATATTACAGGTGGGCCAATGTAGTGTTAGGAGTCTTGCCCAAGGACTCTTACTGGTGTAGCACAGCGGAGTCACTCAGCCTGGGATTCGAACCCCCGTCTCCCATGTGTGGTGGTAGCTACTTGGCGAGTAGTGGTGTTATCTGCTGAGCTACACCAACCAACCATTTCACATCAAACCACTCTGAACGACTTTGCTTGTATCTCATCCATTGATTTACACAAGACTTTCAAAAAAATAATAAAATGCTGGAATTGCACTTTAGCGGTTACGACACTGGCACAAACACACACGCGTTTTTAGACACATCTGTCTGTTAATCGGACCGTCTGGAATTCACGGCTAGACTCGGCTCAGAAAACGGCCTTTGTTCTGCCTTTGTTCCACACAGCTGACACACTTAACATATCCACATGCCTACTGTAGTGGATTTGCATTACCAGATCCATTCTAAATCACTCCCTCAGGACACAGACAGACCAACATTCAGGCCCTGTGTCACTAGCCACACACACAGACACGGACAGAGGGGCTTTTCTTCGCTAAACAGGATCTGCCCCTTTCAAGTACTCCACTTTCTAGGAGCCCAGGAATCAGTCATGTGACCACGGGCACAATGCAATTCCTGTGTGATGCCAACCAATCCCTGTTTCGGGAAACGTTCTGAGGTTAACCCAGTGTGCTAGTGGTTGAATGAAGCTTCCTTTCCTATTGCCGTTCCTTGATTTTGTCTGATCTGTAGCCAATGGACAGACAGGATGGTGGATCCCTACGGCTAACAGATCAGGCCAAATCAAGGGAGGGAAGTGTTAGTGAACAATTCGGATGCAGCCCTAGATGTGCTAAGAACAGCCATGACCATAATGAGTCATTATGGGAGATACCATCTGATATGAGGGCGTATAACACAGGTGGCATTTCTGCAGGGCTGCTCAGAGCATACGCAAGTCAGAGGTGTGATAACGAACAATATGCCTATTGTTATGCAAATTTATCACAATAATGTATCACAATAAGCAAATAGCAGCATATTGCCCAACCCCAGCCTAACAAAACTTGGCCAAGACGTTTGATATCTAATGCATTACTATAATTTGTTACCACAAGACCAGTTTTGCCATTTGTGCTGTAAAGATTAACGGATTATTGGCCAGACAGGCTGGTGGATCCCTACGGCTAACTATGTAGCTATGTAGCTATCGGTATTGGCAAAGCATCTCAGTAGTGGGTGCAATTCGACTGGTACGACTGGATCATAGACAACAGTGCTGCTGGAGTCTTTAAACACCTTAGCATCTGAGAATAGTTCACCAACCAGGACCATCCAGTGGGCAGCGTCCTGTGATGACGGACTTACAGGTGACCAACACAATTCTACAGCAGCAGACGAGCCTTCGTCTCTGACTGTACATCTACAAAGTGACCAGTAAGGTAGGAGTGCCTAAAAGCGTGACCACCGAACACTGTACACCGTCCCGGTTTGTTGATATGAGACCAGGCCTACCACTTGCGTTATAAAGATTAACAGATTACAGGAGCATAGACTGGCATGCTATTGGCAATGCCAGTCAGACGAGCCAATAGGAGGTGGGTGGGATAGTGCATTCGGAATTTTATTACCATAAACTGACGTCAGGAATGACATTGAACAGGAGCAAACTTGATCTGAGGCCCTATAAAACCGCCGGTGGATTAAAACTACACTTAATCTTTCCAGGGCATCGTACAAATGTTTAGGACCCCCACAGAGCAGGTATCGTGTGGGTGGTGGTTCATTCTCACGTGTGTGTGTAGTGTGTGTTGTGCTGGTGTGAGTGGATCAGACACAGCAGTCCACCAGCCAAAACTATCCAGTCAACAGAGTCCTGTGGCCACTGATGAAGGACTAGAGGATGACCAACACTGCACTGTGCAGCAGCAGATGAGCTATCGTCTCTGACTGTCCATCTACAAGGTGGACCAGCAAGGTAGGAGTGTCTAATAGAGTGGACAGTGAGTGGACCCAGTGTTTAAACACTCCAGCAGCACTGCTGTGTCTGATCCAGTCACACCAGCACGACACACACTAACACACCACCACCACACCAGTGTCCCTGCAGTGCTGAGAATGATCCACCACCCACATCATACCTACTTATGTAAAGGTATATCATGTAAATCTCTCACACTAATGATCTCAGAACATGGAAATAAACGATTGCCCAGGGCTCTTTCCATCCCTCCCTCCTCCCTCCTTCTTTTCCTCTCCACACGATAGCTGTCAGAGACAGAAAAAGGAAATTACATGCCTGAATTGGTGCAAGCTCAGACAAGACTTCAGCTGCCTGCTCGGCTGCAGATCCAGATGATCTGGAATCAGCTCTTCCTACGCACCCTCTACCCTTGACTGTAACGCGCAGGACAGCGAGACTAGACCCAGGACAGTGGAACAGGGAACCGCACGATACCATCGCCCATGAAAACTTAGTTGCTGCAGTTGCACAACAGCTAGTCACTCAAAAGCAAATACCTCCACAAGCATGTGAGATCTTGCAAGACAACACTTTCCTCAATACCAGCATACAGACACCAGCTTAAAGACAAGGTTACACCAAACGAGGACCATCAGCTTCACCAGTCCAGACAGGCACGTCAGGCGAAGGAGCCGACAGAGGGATTTGGGTCAGTACTAGGCTAACACCACTTGGGTTGAAACCCGTGATCCTGCTATTCCAGAAACAGCTCAGCATTATTTGCACGGGTCACCTAAAATCACAACCAGAAAAGGAAACCTTGGGGAAAGGAACAAATCACAGGCAGCATGTGAAAGGAACATCTACCATACCTTAATAGGAGCAGTGGAGAACTTCACCTTCCTCCTCGGACTGATGGCTTCCTCATCAGGGAGGCCCGGAAGCTCCTCATAGTCCTGGAGCTGGCCCGGCTCATCTCCAGGGTGCTCTCCTGTTCCTTGGTATTCCATATCCGGCTTAGTTTCTCGGTCGTCCACGAAAGCGGCATTCTCAATCCCACATATCAAAGATCTTTTCCCGACTTCACGCTCATCATCCTCCTCCTCCTCCTCTAAAGCTTCAACAGCCTCCTCCACAAGGTCATCATCTTCCTCGTCCTCCTCTTTTTCCCTCCGCTCATCCTCCATGGTGCTGTCCTCCACTTCCCTCACATTCTGTTCACGCTCTTTCATCTCAGACTTGGGGCTAGGCTCCTGTTGCACTTGCTCGTTCCTGTCTTCTCCTACTTCACCCGTGTCACCATCTTCCTCCACCTGCTCCACCTCCTCTTCTTTCTCTTCCTCCGTCTCCTGCACACCTTGCTCCTCAACTAACTTTTCCCTGCTGTCCTGATCCTCGCCTTCTACGTCCTGAGTGGGTGCCTCCCTTCTTTCCTCCTCCCCTTGACTAAAGCTCCTCCCTGATTCCTTCTCCTGGAATGCGGCTTGGACTTCCCTGGTGTTAACAGCATTCCTTTCTGAAAGGTGATTTCTGGTGACTTCTTGAAAAACCTCATCCTCCACACGGTCCTCCTCATTGGCCTCACTTTCTGAGGATTCGTTCTGGACCTCCACCAGCTCGGCTCTGACCGTGGCCAGCCCTGGGGCTCCAGCCTTACCTTGCCTCCCTCTGGAGGGCTCTAAAGAGCCCTCAGTGTCTTCTTCCGCAGGACTCCCAGAAGCACTGTCCGGAGACAAGCGATGGCTCTTCTCAAGAATGGACACAGAGGAATCATTAGCATGTTGAGCACTCGAGTCAGGGGATCCCTCCGCACAAACCCCATTCACTGGAATGACCGGTGGTTGAGGGTCACCGTGTGACGTTAAGCTGCTTGACCGGGGTGAGCATGCAACTGCCGGGCCCGAGGGGCTTTCAGGCCACAGTGAGTACGATGTAGGAGAGCTGGCACTATCCGGGGATGAAGGTGGATCCGAATGTTCGCTTGTCGGAGAGGACGGCGGTTGGGAATGACCGCTTGGACTTTGTGAACGTGTTGAGACGGATGGGCCAGATAAGGACTCACTGTCACTGTCCAACATGAAGCTCTCCAGCCTTCGGGATATGGGTCCTGCATTCTTCGCCGTCACCCCAGGCTTGCGAAGTGGGGTCTCGCTCTCGCTTTTCCATTTCTCCAGCTGTTCCTCTGCTACCTGAGGGTGGTCCGTTTTCTCCGATAGCCTCCTTACAGTTCCCCCCTCGTCCGAAACACTGCCCACAGAGGATCGGGCTGAGATCCTAACAGACGAGGCTCTCTCCGTCGGACACTGATCCTTAAGGCCGCTCTCAAACAGCTTTCTGGTCACAGAGAACTTCTCAGCCAACGTCACTTTGTCAAAGGAGATGTCCTCCACCTTTCGAGACGCCTCCAAGGTGGAGGATTCCGTACTGGAGACGCTGCTCATACTCGACCTGCACGAGGTGGAGCCTCGTTGGAATTTGGCTGGGCCAGCTTTGGCGACCACGGAGCCTTCCTGCGGCTGCTGGCCGTCCATCTGTAGGAAGATGTTTTTGATTTTGTTCACCCGGTTCCCCGACGGCCTGCCCCGCAGCTCGCTGGCCCCATTGGAGTAAGCCACGGACGGGCCCTCGAAGGAGCACTTGATGGAGTGGAAGTCTGTTTTATAGGCGTTTCTGTGAGGCGAGGCGCTTCGTAGCACCCGGTCGCTTTTAGGTTCGCTCTTGATCATTTTCAGCAGGGTGGATCAACTCATGAAAACTGAGGGATTAAAAAGAGGGTGCTGGTTTTAAAACGAGCCCGCAGCTTCCATCTGGCCTTCTCGGCTGTGTACCGTTCAGTCCTGAACCATGCGGGTTTGTTTCCTAGCTGCAGGGAGCTCTTGAAGAATGCCACATTGCACGGTGCTACACTCGCCTGCAGAAAGGAAGAGAGTTTGGCGGTTATTTGAGACATATCATCGGTTCAATCTAACCTAACCTGTTTAAGAGGAGCCGCCTCTCCTCACTGCTATCGTTTTCTACATGCAACAATTCCCAATCCGTACACACGCCAAGCCCTCCCTTCTATCTTCACTCACTGTCCATCATGTCAGCTCCACTGACCATATAGGAGCACATGTCTGTACCTGTAGGACTACCTGTAGTCCATCTGTTTCTCTGTATACTGTAACCCATGGTCAGGACACCACCACAGAGCAGGTATGATGTGGGGGGTGGATCATTCTCAGCACTGCAGTGACACTGACACCGGTGGCGTGTTAGTGTGTTGGGCTGGTGTGAGTGGATCAGACGCAGCAGTGCCCCTGGAGTCTCTAAATACCATTCACCTGTAACATTAGCTATGGTTTTAAATAGGGACTATATTGCCTCACAACGACCTGCATGTATTCCTCCGCCAAGAGCGTGGTAAAAAAAAAAAATTAGGTCAAACTTTATATAGAACTGTATTAAATCAACGACGCTCGCATCAGACCGCATCCACATATGCATTTCATGCAACGGCCTACTGTGAGGCAGCCTCAGACGTCTGGTTCCCATCATCACTATTGTGAACAGCTTGGATCTGATTCTAGAGCTGAGCACTTAACACTGAGCCAGTCTCAATGACTTAAAAGACAACTCCCCCGGTTTATCAGATTTCCTAAATTGCTTATATGTAAGCAAAGCCATTCAGACTGGTGTGATGCAAAGTTCTTTGTTCTACAGAAACATACTGAGTCAGAGTTGTGCATAGTGGTGGTGGTGCTGGTAGAAACACAACAACCACCTGTAAAAGCCATAAAAGCTCCCTGTAATAAAGTTATCACCGTAAAGGTTGCGCTTACGCTGCCTGGTGTCCCAAACTTTGTTTCAAGGGAAAGTATTTTTAATCCGTTTCAGTTTTCCTTTACTCTATTGATGGTGGACGGACACATGTAGGAGGCTATGAGGCAAAACAGAGCATGGTGACTCCTGGTTCCCATCTCCACCACTGTAAAGTTTTACCTACAGCCTCTCTGAACGACTGTTTACATCTGAACCACTGAACTACACTGGCATTTTGAAACGTGGGTGGAGCTCCCCTTTAACCCCCTTATGACCTACTCCCGCAGCAATTTTGAAAAGTGGGTGGAACTCCCCTTTAAACCGCCTCCGAGTCAACAAGTGCATATACAGAGACTGATAAGCGTTCACAGTGACCACCTGACCCTAATTACTTCTAACAGGTGATCTCTGGGGGACTATCTAGAACATGCTCCCCAGCTTGTGCCACCATGAAAGACTAACGAGGTGCCTATTAAAGCCGGACTGAGTTCGTGGTGAACCAAGGAGGTGCTGCCGCCACCAAGGTGCTGTCATGAGGCTGAAGTTGGCGCCGGCTGCTCGTTCGAATACTACCGGTCCACCTTAAATGCAGCAGCAGTTATAGTCAGGCGTCCCAGAATTATCCCGTGCCACCTTAAGTGGGGTAGCAGTTACATTCTCGCGCCTCATAATTGCACCGTTCCACCTTAACTGGTGAAGCAGTTAGGTTCTCGCGCCTCATAATTGCACCGTTCCACCTTAACTGGTGAAGCAGTTAGGTTCTCGCGCCTCAGAACTGCACCGTTCCACCTTAACTGGTGAAGCAGTTAGGTTCTCGCGCCTCAGAACTGCACCGTTCCACCTTAACTTGTGAACCAGTTAGGTTCTCGCGCCTCAGAATTGTCCCGTTCTACCTTAAATGTAACTGCTTCAGCATTTAAGGTGGAAGGGGACAATTCGAACAAGAAGCCGGCGAACTAAGCAGGTGATTCGGCTGCATGGTGCTGCTGCTGCTGCTGTCCGTCCCTCAGTTTCAACGAGGCTCGGCTCCAAGCCGGAGAACTTTGTCCGGACTACTGACAGCGACCTGGCAAGAGGCTTAAACTCAGCCCAAACGAGCAAACACCAACTCACCGTGACCGCGGGGGCAACGCCATAGCATGTCCACGTCCCGAAGCAGCAGCAACAGATCATAAACTTGTCACACCCTTCCTTCCCCGGAGCGCGCTAGCTCGCTCGCTCCCAGCCGGTCTGCCTGCCTGCCTGCCTGCCTGCCTGCCCCGTGCGCGTCCTCTCTAACCACCCTTATCCTCAGGGGCGCGCTCTCGAGAGCTTGCGCGCGCGTGCGCGTACGGGACGCCGTGGGAAGAAAGGGGGAAGAGCCCCGCGTCCTGTATTCGAGGCACTGGGTCTCCAGTGAGAGGCTGAATGAGCACTGTCAGCCGAAACATGTGAGGTCGGGGTCTCAGTGTTGAGGGAGACGTTAAAGGGGAAGTCCACCAACTGTTCAAAAGTTCAGAATAACTCAGTCCTTGAGATGCAAGTCGTTCAGAGTGGTTTGGTGTGGTTCTGATTTATGGTATAGTGGAACCTACAGGGTCGTATTTCTTTACTGTGGTGGTGGGGATGGGAACCAGGGGTCACCATGTCTAGAACATGAATGCTGTATAGGCAGTTTATTTACTATCCAGTGAATCTACACATGCCTTCTAGGGTTTATATGTCGTATGAGTAGGTGATGGTAAAATAAAATAAAATAAAAAAAAGCAAAAAAAGTTTCGTTGGGAGCTATTTTGCATGTGCATGTGTCTCTCTGCCGTGGATTAACTGAAATGCGTTAAGTCACAACCTGATCAGAAATATTTTATAAAACAACCAGTCAGACAGGAATAACTTTCAGTTTTCAGATGTGGATGTTTGGTTCCATTGACCACCACTGTGAACAACCCTGGCTCGGCAAGTTGCTCTACAGTGAATCCTTTCTCACCAAACTATACACAGCTTATAGAAATATAGATGGACTTCCCTTTTCAAAACCAAATTCATTTCCGCTGTGGTGCTGGGTGATACATCGTCGATACCACAGTTCTATTATTTTGCCCTATTATTAATAATTTATTAATTTAGTCTTAAATGAGGTGCATAATACAGAGCACATATGTGGCAAACGTACCATTACCACACACCATTTTCACAATATTATAATATGTCAATCATATATCATGTATCACACGATGTTTAAAACTTACACATATATATTAGGGTAGGTGTAGCTCAGCGGATAACACCACTACCTGCCACAGAGTCACCACCACATGTGGGAGACTGGGGTTCGAATGCCGGTCTGGGTGATGCTGTGCTACACCAATAAGAGTCCTAGGGCAAGACTCCTAACACTACACTGGCCTCCTTGTAAGTCGCTTTGGATAAGAGCGTCAGCTAAATGTAAATATTCTTTTACTTACATTAGCTTAGCATAGACACCTTTAGCATAAAAACATAATTCTACTAATAATTATTACACTCTTATTAGAATTCTTTATGTTGTATGAAGTTACACAATTCGATTAATCAAAACCTCTGGAACTGTAATATTAGCTTTCAATTTCACCAAACACAATCCACATGTATGGATTTCTTTTTCTTTTCCTTTACAACAAACTGATTTTCTGCGAAGCTGCTTTGAGCTCTATACAAATGAATATTGACTGATTGAGTAGGGATGTGCAGATCGATACCTAAATATTAATACTTGTGATCCTGGCGTCCACTTTTAAGAATCGGTTCTAGCACAAAAATATCAATATCAATAATATTCAGTGTTTATTGAATGAGATGAGAACAATAAGTCCATATCTACTGAAAGACCCAGTGACCTCTAGTGGATTTCATTAGCCATTCATACCTCTACCGATTGGTAGAGATCTCACAATCAGGTTGAATTAAGTTCAACGCTTTCTTCATTAAAATATAGTGACTCAAATAAGCTGGATGTGCAGATTGATACCTAAATATTAATACTTGCGATCCTGGCGTCCACTTTTAAGAATCGGTTCTAGCACAAAAGTATCAATATCAATAATATTCAATGTTTATTGAATGAGATGAGAACAATAAGTCCATATCTACTGAAAGACCCAGTGACCTCTAGTGGATTTCATTAGCCGTTCATACCTCTACCGATTGGTAGAGATCTCACAATCAGGTTGAATTAAGTTCAACGCCTTCTTCATTAAAATATAGTGACTCAAATAAGCTGGATGTGCAGATTGATACCTAAATATTAATACTTGCGATCCTGGCGTCCACTTTTAAGAATCAGTTCTACCACAAAAGTATCAATATCAATAATATTCAATGTTTATTGAATGAGATGAGAACAATAAGTCCATATCTACTGAAAGACCCAGTGACCTCTAGTGGATTTCTTTAGCCGTTCATACCTCTACCGATTGGTAGAGATCTCACAATAAGGTTGAATTAAGTTCAACACCATCTTCATTAAAATATAGTGACTCAAATAAGCTGTCATTCTGAGTCAGAATGGCTGCCATTCTGAGTCAGAGTGGCACCACACCATTGCAGTCTTTGGCGTTGATGTGGTGTTGAGCGCAGTCGTCGTATTGGTCTGCATGCATGTAGTCCTGCGTCGTGCAGCCTCCTGCCAATGGTGCTGGCACTAACAGGAGGACTTATGGAGGCATCACTGCCTGCTGAATTTTGTATCCATGGCTGTTGGGTCAGTCAGGTACAGTGATAAGGCCCGTGCTTGCTTATGTCACATGCGTGTCCTTATGTTGTCAAGCCTACCCATCAATTTCATTCCCGTTGGTTGATTCCTTCTGGGTGCAGCTACTCTTTTGATGATGAGTGTATATACGAAGCATGCTGTACAAACAAACATGCTTACATTGAAATGTTTCATCCGTTAATTGAGCTATTGCGCAATGTTAAAGTGAAGGCAGCTCAAGTGGTGTTCCCATCATGGGCAATATTTGATGATTTAGATGTTCTGCCACAGTGCCTCGCCAGGAACGTTCACTGGAACCAATCTGTTTGCAAGTGACGGGTGTTTGCTTTTGTTCTGTTCCTAAAGCAAACTGTTCATGCTCTAAGTGAGGCCTGCCCTCCATGATGCTATTTTTATTTCCATGCCAGTCCAGTGACAAGACGTGCTGTGGTGTCTGAGGAGACTGGAGAACGTGTAAAGCCTGGGCTTTATTTGGGAATCGTTTAAAGCCTAATTGAACTCCCCATAAAAAAGAACTGGCACTGTCAGGTAAAAACTAGTCCACGGTCTCAGCTTGCTATCACTCTACTCTGGTGCCACTCTTCCAAAGCAGAACTGACGCTCAGGAGCTTTTGTCTTTCCCTCACACGCATTTAGGTCACCATCTGAGTGCCTCTGATGAGAATAGAGGAGAGGGGAGGAGAGGAGTGGAGGGAAGAGGAGGACAGGAGAGGAGCAGAGTGAACAGATCCAGAGTAAAGATAGAGGGAGAGGGTGGACATTTAGAGAGAGGGCACAAAGCTAAACACACAATGTCTTATTTTTTACATGGCATGCAGATTAGAGGTGGTATCGATGGGTAGCAGTATCCGGTGGCCAGATCTGATATTGGAGAAAAGAGGAAGAGAATCGTATATATGTATATGTATGTATGTGTATGTATATATATATATATATATATATATATATATATATATATATATATAGAGAGAGAGAGAGAGAGAGAGAGAGAGAGAGAGAGAGAGAGAGAGAGAGAGAGTATGTAGTACACTTAGCAATATCAATATAAGGGGTATATACATTTTGTATATATAGTACATGTTAGCAATATTAAGTCTATATACATTATGTATATACCCCTTATATTAACATGTACTGCATACTCTCTCTATAGAGAGAGAGAGAGAGAGAGAGAGAGAGAGAGAGAGAGAGAGAGAGAGAGTATGTAGTACACTTAGCAATATTAATATACAGGGTATATACATTATGTATATATAGTACATATTAGCAATATTATGTCTATATACATTATATATATACATAGTATGTAGTAAACATTAGGATCATTAATATAAGGTCTATATACATTAAGTATATGTGTAGTACACAATAGAAATATCAATATTAAGTCTATATATACATTATGTTTATATATGGTTGCTAAGCAGATAGACTATCAGCACTAGTGAGAATTAGTTATAGATCCTGTGGGTCATGACTCGCTGTAAACCTTGTATAGGTATACGAGAGAGAGAGAGAGAGAGAGAGAGAGAGAGAGAGAGACAGAGAGAAAGAGAGAGAGAGAGAGACAAAGAGAGAGAGAGAGAGAGAGAGGGAGAGAGAGAGAGAGAGAGAGAAAGAGAGAGAGAGTCTAACAGATGGCATTTTACAGCCTCTACATATTGAGAGTAGATTATCTGTGCTGATCCTCTGTACACTGTGTCAATCAGCACTTCACTCCAGCAGACTTTTATTATCACAGCTATCAGTTCAGAACACACATACACTATAACTCTCTCTCTTTTATAGTGATCTGAAGCCTGGCTGTAAAACACACACACACACACACACATACACATACACAAACACACACACACACACACACACACACACACACACACACACACACACACTCACACACACACACTCACACACACACACACATACACATACACACACACACACGCTCACACACGCATACACTCACACACGCACACACACAGACCCACACACAGACGCGCACACACACACACACACACACAGACGTGCACACACTCACACATACACACACACACACTCACACACTCACACACACACGCTCACACACTCACTCACACGTACACACACAGACACAGACACACACTCACACATGCGCACACACACACTCACACACACACACATACAACAATAAGACTCTCACACTCTTAACAATAAGAACAGCAGCATGAACTAACTTAACTGCGCTAAAGCATGAGATTACCAATCTGTGTGTCGTAAGAAAAGATGGCTATTGAAAATGCTAGCTGTTCTTCACGCTCTGTAAGGGGTTCATTATGAATGGGCCACAATGGTTTAGAATTCCTTGCTAGAAGTTCATATACATTAGTAGTATAGGACGAATCCTCGTACTATAAGGTTACCATGGAGAAGGTGTATTTTATAACAGATATTCCGGTATGTGTACTTTTCTGCTTCTATAGACTTTCTGCTGTCTGAATATATTTCCTACTTCCAGTCCGTCTAGATTCATTCTGGGCTCTGATTTAAAGGGACACTCAGGCAAGAATCTCCCGAGCGTCAGGAGTCCTGGTCATATGATTGCATCTCCATCCTTCAGGGCCACATGCTGAGCAGTTAGATCTCATTGTTTCCCAAGGTTCATGCTTAGCCATCACTCTGGCGCAAGCAAGGACAGGCCTTATCGCTATACCTGACTGACCCAACAGCCACGATTGTAGACATTCAGTGAGCAGTGATGTCCTACATGAGTGCCAATGCCATTTGTAGACAGCTGCAGAGCACGGGACTACACGCACATAGACCGTTACGACGACTACCCTTAACACCACGTCAACATCAGCATGTGCCAGACTGGCATGGAGTGACTCAGAATGGCAGCGGGTCAGCTTCAGTGGAGTCCCGTTTTTGTCTTGGTGGAGACGACCAATGAATCTGCGGGTGGGAATATTTAAACGGCATGGGATGGGTTACAGCAGGACACCTTTAGGAAACTCCATGCTGAGACGTCTGGGATGTTGTGTTAGCAATATGGCGGCCCGACGCCAGGCTGAGAGACAGTACTTCTGTAGGTGTAGCTCAATAAATATTGATCATATGGGTCTAAATCTATCAACACTTATTGATCCTGGTAACCTTCATCTTACCTTACCGATAGCGCTGCAATCCCACACCTCCTTCTGGGTGCACCTAGTCTTTTCGATGATGAAGGTATACACTCTGTACATGTGACTATAAAATCTTGACTCCTAAACTGTGGAGGACAGCAGGCCTCCCTCCAGGACCAGAGTTGAGAAACACAGCACTAGAGAAACAACAGCTGTCCATCACAACCACAACTGTGTCATAACCACAATAAGGAAACTGCAATGAGCCACTGAGGACATTCAAATATCAAATTATCATTATCCATTTTTAACCTACTTCACCCTCAAAAGCACCCCACTTTTTTAATTAGTGCAGCTGCCCCGTTTCCACTGACCTAGAATCAGCCGTCTCTGTCATCGGCTCAGTTTAAACCATCATCAACAGACACTACCGAACAGAACTCAGATCAGGGTACTCAGGAAACTTCCCCAAATGGCTGGTTTGTAGCACAGGTGCTAAAGAAAACTTAGATCATGTAGTGGCTCCAGCATCACCGCGATGCCCGAATTGTTCCCCAGCACACTTTCCAAAGAAGCAGTCACTTTGGGTTACGTAAGCGCAAGACGCATTCCACATTAAAAATAGAAACCAGGAAAACACTGAAATCAAAGTACATTAGAGAAGCAGAAACAAGCGAACGTGCCTCTTACCAAGCTTCAGACCAGTCCTGAGAGAAGAACTAGTAAGCTGTAAGTCTGTTTAGGTCTCCACTGATTGGTCCAGCTTGACCATACTGCTAACCGCTAATATCTGTAGGGCTACTTCAGTGAGTAATGGCTTCTTCCTTGATGTGCACTGGTGGGAAAGCTATGCTATGGTAATGCATTACTGACGTCCTTTCTTCTTGGCCTGGGTTTGTTTCGTGGCCTGAATTTGGTGCTGTTTCCCCAGGTGGCCTCCGGACCTAGATTTTATAAAAATATCACCCAATCAAAGAGGCTGAGAGAGAGAGAGAGAGAGAGAGAGAAAGAGAGAGAAAGAGGCAGGGAGAAAGGATATAAGGATAAATTTAGTCGTGTCTGTTGAAAGATGGAACTTTTCTCCCTTTCTCTATTTGCCATTTTGCATTAAACCAGCCGAACACGCTAATACACAGGCTCAGCAGCCAGGACAGGGATGAACCTGGCATGGTGACGAATGCCAGTGGTGCTGGGGGTCAATTGACAGGCCTCTGTACCATAGATCCAAATCCCATAAACGCCTTAACCAGTCAGCAGTTGTTGACACGGGGTGGCAGGCCTCTGGCAGAACAGGTGGAGCCGCTTTTAACCACAGTTAGCCCCAGAAATGAGGAAGAAATCAGATAGAAAATGAATGTGAGAGTCTGTCACCCATTGACTCCCATTCTTATCATTATCCAGCAGCCACATGTAGTAT
>JAMWET010002128.1:32500-60000 GCA_024036415.1 Prochilodus magdalenae
ATCATAATTTTGAGATATTACAAAATATTGAGATAAATTAAGTCTATAATGAGAGACATTACATCGATATAAAAAATATTTTAAAATATTACAGCAATTTCTAGAGAATAAAGTCATAATTTTGAGATATTACATCAAAATGTACCATCATAATTCATTATTTTCAGATGTTATGGCAATATTACAGACAGTAAGTGCAGAATGTTGATACACTATGTCAGCTATGCTTACCTGTGTTAGAAATACTATTTGTCTTGTACTGGGACACAAACTGGCCCCCCAGTCATCCCAGTCCGATTACTTGAGCAGGGTACTGTTGGTCCCCCAGGACCAAGGTTGGAAAAGCCTGGACATGGCTGAACAACAAACAGACGTAAGCACGTATTACTGTGTAACACCGCCACCTGCTGGACGACCTCGGCACGACGGATGCTCCAGCTCATCTGACGCCATCAGCAGCATCCCAGCCAACGGTATCCGAGACAAGTGCACAGCGCGTCGGCAGCTTCAGGCCTCCCAGCGCCGCTCCGCCAGGTGAGACGCAGTACACGGTGTTCGTAGCGCGCTGCTCGTTCTTTCATGCGCCTGAAACACAGGGCTGTCTCTGTGCATGTGTATGTGTGGGACTGAAGGTAGTTAGCTTCGCATTCTTTTCTCCCCGTTCCACCTTAAATGGCACCATTTAAGGTGGAATGGGGAGATTCGAACAAACGGCTGCAAAACAGGAAGGAGCCCTAAAAATTAACTAGCCATTATTCATTAATAAATATTAATATTTATTTCGTTTTTTACATGTCTATCATTTCACGCGAGGCTCGGTTGCTTTGCGCGCGCGCGCGCGAGAACGGCGCATTGCAGCTCGCATGCCCGCCGTCACGTGACACGCGCTCCATACATGAAGCAGCGCTATTGCATAATTGCCTTTCCACGTTGGTGAAGGACATGCAGGCCGTCCGTCGTGGGTCGTGGGTGGTTGGGTTTCCTGGAAGATGCCTGAAATAAAGCCCGGAGTGTTAGCTGAGGGAGGGAGGGGGGTAGGGGGTGATGCCGCAGAGGAAGGGCAGGTGGTCTCTGCTGCTATACTGATACCCAGACATGAGTGACAACATGAGCAGCTCTGTGGCATGGGGGACCCCAGACAAACTAATGTACTGAGGGCACAAACTCATTTACTGAGGCCACTAGTTAGGATTCTTATAGCTCATGGATGCTATATATTAATCTGTGGCCTCAATATACTATCGTGTGGTCTTAATAAAGCGGATTAGTAGATAGTATAATCATCGGTGGGCTCAGTATAAAAGTTAGTGGCATCGGTGTAGTAATTTGTGGCCTCAATATAGTCAACTGTGGCCTTGATATAATAATTTGTGTCTCAAAACAACAATTTGTCATCAATATAATAATTTAAAGCCGCAGTGCGTTAATATGTGGTCTCAGTATAGAATGTTGTGGGCTTGGTATAGTGAATTGCGACCTCAATATAGTAACTTGTGGCCTCAATATAATAATACGTGACCTCAATAAAGTAAACTGTGGTATCAGTATAATCATTTGTGGCATCACATTATTAATTAATGCCGTTATAGTAACTTGTGGCCTCAGTATATTAATTTGTGGCCTCAATATAGTACGCTGTGGGCTTATTATGTTTAATTGTTGTCCCGATTTTTAGTACTTTGTGGCTCCAGTGTAGTTAGTTATTTTTGCCAAATGGTCCAGCCTTAATTAATAACTGTCCATCTGACCATTATTGAGAATAATCTGACAGTTATTGAGGATAATCTGACCATTATTAAGAATAATCTGACCATTATTGAGGATAATCTGATCATTATTGAGGATAATTTGACCTTTATTGAGGATAATCTGACCATTATTAAGAATAATCTGACCGTTATTGAGGATAATCTGATCATTATTGAGGATAATTTGACCTTTATTGAGGATAATCTGACCATTATTAAGAATAATATGACCGTTATTGAGGATAATCTGATCATTATTGAGTATAATTTGACCTTTATTGAGGATAATCTGACCATTATTGAGGATAATCTGATCATAATTGAGGATAATCTGATCATTATTGAGGATAATCTGATCATTATTGAGGATAATCTGACCATTATTAAGAATAATCTGACCATTACTGAGGATAATTTGACCTTTATTGAGGATAATTTGACCTTTATTGAGGATAATCTGACCATTATTGAGGATAATCGGATCATTATTGAGGATAATCTGATCATTATTGAGGATAATTTGACCTTTATTGAGGATAATCTGACCTTTATTGAGGATAATCTGACCATTATTGAGGATAATCTGATCATTATTGAGGATAATTTGACCTTTATTGAGGATAATCTGACCATTACTGAGGATAATTTGACCTTTATTGAGGATAATTTGACCTTTATTGAGGATAATCTGACCATTATTGAGGATAATCTGACCATTATTGAGGATAATCTGATCATTATTGAGGATAATCTGATCATTATTGAAGATAATTTGACCTTTATTGAGGATAATCTGACCATTGAGGATAATTTGACCTTTATTGAGAATAATCTGACCATTATTGACGATAATCTGATCATTATTGAGGATAATCTGATCATTATTGAGGATAATCTGACCTTTATTGAGGATAATCTGACCTTTATTGAGGATAATCTGACCATTGTGGATAATGTGACCTTTATTGAGGATAATCTGACCATTATTGAGGATAATTTGACCTTTATTGAGGATAATCTGACTGTTATTGAGGATAATCTGACCATTATTCTTGACATAAAGCACAAATCCATTTGGGGGAATGTATGTTGAGTCATTATGTGAAGGCCCACACTGAATGTCGAATGTTTCAGACTTACACCTGGGAACAATACAGCCCGTTTCTGATGGACCTCACGTCGCTGTATTATTTTCACTCTGTGCTGGTGTCAGGCTTCAAGGTTAGCTGGAGCTACTGCTCCACCATTTCATAGTGGTTGATCCTGACGGTTGGATAATGGCATAGCAATCTAGAGATTAAGCTCTGTTGACAGATAAACCATTAGCAGGTAAGTTGTGTGTGCATGTTTTGGTAGAGTGTCTCTAAGTAACTGTTGCCAGCACCCTACAGTACCCTGAGGGAACAATTAAAAAGCTACACCAAGCCTCTCTAATAAACGGAATATGTTCCTTACACATAAATATGGTTTGTGTATGTGTTATATACAGGTAAACATAGTCTGATTAGTTATATAGTATGTTTAGGTATATTTTGAAATTAGATTCAATTTCCTTAGGTGCACTGAAAAGGTGGATCTGTAAATGTACATGATGATAATATACTATATATATATAATATATAAACACAATTACTGACTTCCAGGTTTCATTTATCAGACACATTTCAGTATCTTAAAATATACAGTGTTGAGACAAACCTTCCTTTTTATCTATTACCAGTCAAAACAGCATGTGAAGTGAGCATTGTTAGTTTATCTATATAGGATAATACTAGATATGAGATAATCCATTTACATGAAAAGGTTCATTCAAAGCTCAAAAAAAAAAACGTATTAAAGACACAGAGAAAATGGGACTCTTAACAACCATGCATGACCTGGTAGACCACCATATCCACAGGTGATTCTGTCCATACTTCCACTGAGTCACTATGGGTCTGAAAGGAAGTGTAGCTGTCATGAAGCTTCTCACTGAGAAAAGGAGACAGACACATCCAACAAAGAAGCTGCTGAATGAATGAAAAATTAATAATATATGTATTTACTGCCATTTTTGACTGGAAATTGATAGATAGATAGATAGATAGATAGATAGATAGATAGATAGATAGATAGATAGATAGATAGATAGATGAAAGGTGGGTCTACAGTACAATATATATTAACACCAGTGTGAACCACGTTACTGTCTTTATCCGCCAGCAGTCAGCTCTTGAATAAGTGATATGCGTTTTCAATAATTCAGCTTGCTTCCTGTCGTAGGTTTCACTACCCCACTGTAATCCAGTGAACCTTAAGCTATGGGAAAGGAGAAGCTGCATATCAACATAGTGGTCATTGGCCATGTGGACTCAGGAAAGTCCACCACCACTGGCCACCTCATTTACAAGTGTGGCGGAATCGACAAGAGGACCATTGAGAAGTTTGAGAAGGAGGCTGCTGAGGTGAGACAATGTATGGTCTATGGTCAACAATAAGACTGAATTCTGTAATTCTTTGTATTTAAAGTTCATTATTTGTTATCCATTTCAACATGTGCTCTTATGAAACACAAATACCAGTTATAGAGATTAATCAGCAATGTTCCAATATTATAATTTTACTATTGTACAATCCAGTAAATAAAATACTTAACTGTCCAAACATACATATATTTAAATGGCAACAGCAAACAGTTTCAGTTTACCGTTTCGGCTTACTTTATAACAACCAGCTAATATTTTCTCAATTGAAATGAAACGTCAGGCTAACGTGACTAAGGCTAACACTGCTAACGTTGGATCTCATGCACCAATACATTGTTGTTTTTGTGTTTTAGGAAAAGAATGTTCTAGAAAAAAAGTCAGATTAATGAAGTGTTCTTAAACCATAGAATTATTTACACCTTTGTGCTCTTGAGTGGGTGAAGATTCTTAGAACCGCCTTAAGAACAAATCCTGATTGGGAAAATGCTGGTGAAAACTTTGTTTTAGAAAGAAATCTTTTTAAGCAGTTGGTGAATAAGGCCAAGTGATTTTAAACTAGTGGTGCCGGTTACCATCTGGAGCTCAAGCTAGCTAAAAGTTGTAATTCACTATTATACATGTGTACTTTTGGACAATTAGTAATATTCTCATTTATGAGGAGATTACAACAATAAAGACTGACTGGCTATGCCTGAAAACTAGTTAGCATCTAGACCTTATGCTAACAATAAAATAAAAAAGTTTTTATCCAGTGTTATTCACTTACTATCTGAAAGTTAGTTAATATTCTCACTTTTAAGTGGAAATTTCAACAAAATAACGTTAAAACAGTTGAGAGGGTCTGAAACCTGGTGGTGTAGGTTGGTATCTAGACCTCATGCTAGCTAAAACTTATAGTCCACAGATTTACACTTGACTATTAGTTACTTTTCTCTTGTTAATGAGGAAATGTCAACAGAACATAGCTAACAATGACTGAAAACTTCTCGGCTCTAGACCTAATGCTAGCAAACAATACTAGCTTCCATCCACTGTTGTACACTTACTTTCTGAAAGTCCTCCTAGGAGGATATTTCAAAGAATAGAAATGCTAAATGCTACCAGTGACTAAAAACTAGCACTGTACTAGCATGACCATGCTAACTACAACGTCTAGTTTCCCTTCACTGTTACACAATTTAACTTTCTGAAAGCTAGTTAATATAATTATTATTATTATAAATATAATTACAGTTTCAATGAAAAAAACACTTAAATAGCTAACAGTTCATGAAAACTAGTGTTGTGCCTTCTGTTGTAAATAAGAACCACACGGATCATGGGTACCAAGCAGGCTTACTTATTATTTTGAGCAGCATGGCTTTTTACAGAGTCCTTCCTTTTTCATTTCTTCTTGTCCTTGTCTATTTCGTCGCTGAACCCCCAATAAACTATACCACCACCTTGTGGTAAAATCAGGTAAGGACATAACAACTAGCAATGCAGGTCGGCTTCTAGATCTTATGTTAAGAGCCGTGGTCTTCATTCACTGTATTGTATTTAGCTTTCTGATTATTAGTTAATGTTTTAAGTCTTTTAAGAGTAAATTTTAACGGAAAATGCTAAAATAGCTAACATGTGCCTGAAAACTGGCATCTAGACCTCATGCTTACCTGAATCGCTAATCTGTTCATTGCCATATACATTTGGCTACAGCAGAGGGTTATTTATAGTCACAAACAGTAGGTTTGATATGTAACTTTGTTTTTGGTCTCAGATGGGCAAAGGCTCCTTTAAGTATGCCTGGGTCCTGGATAAGCTGAAAGCTGAACGCGAGAGGGGTATCACGATTGATATCTCCCTGTGGAAGTTTGAAACCAGCAAGTACTACGTCACAATCATCGATGCACCTGGACACAGGGACTTCATCAAGAACATGATTACTGGCACCTCCCAGGTCAGTCTTACAACCTACAAGCTACAAGAGCTAGTTTATGCTGATCTAGTGCTGGTCTAGTCTTGGTTTAGCTAGCTTGACCAGGCATATCAGTTTTCAGGGGACGTTTCCCCTTTAAAGCTGAACTGTTTACATAATTAGCCATAAGCTAACATTTAGCCTTAATGCTAATCATATAATCTCCCGTTCTATCTGTGAACACAGGCGGACTGTGCCGTGCTAATCGTGGCAGCGGGCGTGGGTGAGTTTGAAGCTGGCATCTCAAAGAACGGGCAGACTCGAGAACACGCACTACTGGCTTACACCTTGGGTGTCAAGCAGCTGATCGTGGGCGTAAACAAGATGGACTCTACAGAACCCAACTACAGCCAGAAACGCTACGAGGAGATCGTGAAGGAAGTCAGCACCTACATCAAGAAGATCGGCTACAACCCTGAGACCGTGGCCTTCGTGCCCATCTCTGGCTGGAACGGAGATAACATGCTAGAGGCCAGCCCAAACGTTAGTACCAGCCACTCTAATTACGGAGATTTCATAATCCTAAATGTGGGAGTATGCAAATTAGTGAATTGTAAGCCATGCGGCACTGATTTATCACCTCACGGCTGTGGTCCCAGTAAACATTTGAACTATTTGAACTGTTGAAATCACAGGTCTGACTATTTTAAACTCATTTTAGAGGGCCACGGATGACCACTGTTGACTGGGATAGCACGGTCCCAGAGAACAGTCTCGTGTACTCTGGTTTTATACAGCAGTTTTGCTAAGCAAAGAGGAAATACATACCAAATATGGTGTTAAGGAAATATCAGATATTAAATATATTTTAATATTTCACCAATAACAACCGTGTCCAGAAAGAGAGCTTTAGTTTTCAGCAGCCATTGTTATGTGGAATAAGGCAAAGATAAAAAAAACTCTGCTGTTAGATATAATAGCTGGCCAATATAATAACTTTTGGCAGATATAATATATTTATATATTAATATATAATATATATATTAATATATATATATATATATATATTTTATTATTATTATTATTTATAATATACATTTATGGTTAAAAGTTTGTTTTAATACAGTTTCTCTTTTAAAGTATTAGTTTTTGTGTTATGCATTGCTGCGATATGGCCTAACAGGAAGGATCGTAATTTTACGTAATGCAGTTTTGGATTACTGGTTGGTGGCCAGTCAATCCAGTGGTAATACTTTACAAATAAATACTGACTAATTAACATAAAGTAATGCGTTAGGTAACATGTGGTTGGTGTGGCTTAGCACATAGTATTCCCATGTGGGAGATGGGGGTTCATTTCCTGGTCTGGGTGACTATACTGTGCTGCACCAATAAGAGTCCTTGGGCAAGACTCCCAACACTACATTGGTCTACCTGTAATATGATTAACCTTGTAAGTCGCTCTGGATAAGAGCGTCAGCTAAATGTAAATGTAACAATGGTTAACTAATACTATGTTATAGTTATAGTTATAGTTATAATGTAGTTATAATATAGTTATAAAGTAGTTGTAATAACTATTTTGGCCTGTGGGGGCAGTATTCATATATAACGTGGGAGTCCCTACTTCCCGCCTTTGCCCCAACAATTGTGAACCTACACCTGAAACACAGTCATATATTGTATGTGAAATATTATGGTTGCATGGCAGCTGGTTGTTTATGGGGTGTAATGACATATGAGTGTATGATTCCCTCAGATGACATGGTTTAAGGGCTGGAAGATAACTCGGAAGGATGGCAGCGTCTCCGGGACCACACTATTGGAAGCTCTAGATGCCATTCAGCCTCCGACTCGTCCTACTGACAAACCCCTCCGTCTGCCACTGCAGGACGTTTACAAGATTGGAGGTGAGGAGGCGGACAGGGAGACCTTTTCAGAGCTGACCGCCGTGAGGAGCTCAGCCATCAGTTAAATCCAACATGCTCAGTCATCAGCACCACTGTGCTAAAGCAGCTCTGCTATGCTAGAGATGGTGCACCAATGCTAAATTCAGAGGTGGCACAGTTTTTTAGCAAGCTAGGTGTTTTAGCTCAGAGTCTGGTGATGTCATGTGACGGATGATGTTGTAGCATTGGTGCTGCCTTCCAGTTTTAGACATAACACCGCCATGCTATCCATTTTCCTCTTGAACTCAGGGATCGGAACGGTTCCAGTTGGCCGTGTTGAGACCGGGGTCCTCAAACCTGGCCTGGTTGTGACTTTTGCCCCTGTGAATGTGACCACTGAGGTGAAATCCGTAGAGATGCACCATGAGGCCCTCTCCGAGGCCTTGCCCGGGGACAACGTGGGATTTAATGTGAAAAATGTCTCTGTGAAGGACATCCGCCGCGGCAACGTGGCCGGAGACAGCAAGAACGACCCTCCTCAGGAGGCTGCTAGCTTCACAGCACAGGTGAGGAGAACATTCCGTTTTCCAAACGTAGGGAGAAATGGGAACAAATTACATTAGACATGCACATTACCAGCATAACCCAATGAGGTAGGCGATCTGTATGGGGTTGTTTCCCACATGCAGAGTGAGGTATTCAGTTTTACTACTCACCTATAAAAATGTCTCATGAATTTAAACACAGCTCTTGACTCTGCAAACCCCCATCTTCATAAACAACTTTCTATGGAATTAAATATTTATGTATTGTCATTGGATGGTATATTATTATTATTATTATTATTATTATTATTATTATGTCCAATTTTGCTCTGCTATATATTATTTTTGGTCTGATTAGGAATGGTCTGGATTGGACTTTTTTTTTTACATAAGCCATCATTAAAAGCTTTTCATTTCCCATAAGGACATATGGGTCTGTGCACTCTTAAAATCACAATGATACAGGTCCAATAGAAACACCCAAGTAACCATGTGAGAACCCATAGCAACCGCCTGCATCATACCAAAGACCTGCCATTTGTATTTTATTATTTTTTGCTTTGCACGATAATATATTCTAAAGTGCCGGAAAAAATACAGCTCCTTCCTAATAATATTTATAATTTATATACATATTATAACATGAATATATTTATATTAATATACTTTAATAATGTGTTAATTATTTTATCAAATAATGACTCAAATAGAATAATAATAATAATAATAATAAGATAATATAATAATAAGATGAAAACAGTAAGCCAGTTGTTTGGGTGACTCTGTAGCCTTACAGCAAGACGGAGCTAAGTTCGATTCCCTGACCTGGGACCCAGCAGGCCGTGTGGGGTTCTCTCTGTGTCTTGCCACTAGGTGTGAATGTGTCTGCTGTGTGATTGGCAGCTGGCCTGTCCAGGGTGTTTTCTGCCTTCGGCTCAGTGAGCACTGTGATACGCTCCAGTCACCCCTCCAACCCCGATGGATAAGCGGCTTAGTAGATGAATGAATGAACTTAACAAGGATGTTAAGGATCATCCTTCTTCTCTGCATGCAGGTCATCATCCTGAACCACCCTGGCCAGATCAGTGCCGGCTACGCTCCTGTGCTGGACTGCCACACGGCCCACATCGCCTGCAAGTTTGCCGAGCTAAAGGAGAAGATTGACCGCCGCTCGGGTAAGAAGCTGGAGGACAACCCCAAATCGCTGAAGTCTGGGGATGCTGCCATCGTGGACATGATCCCAGGAAAGCCCATGTGTGTGGAGAGCTTCTCGGAGTACCCTCCTCTTGGTAAGTAAGATTAGCTCTTGCTTCACTGTTTCCTCCACAGTCTTCCTGGAGGCTGCCGGACGTTTCCTGGCTTGGATACACAGCTCAAGGAAAAATTTGAATTAGCATAGAACTGTTACATTATGGTGGCGGTCCTTGAAACCTTCAGATGGTTCTGTATGGACCCAGAGTAGTTCGTCCGTGGCACCGCTCCAAAGAACACTTTCTGGAGCTTTAATTTTTAGGAATGCACAAGGATATAAGAAATCGTTTTTACCACTTGTCCACTATGTGGTGTCCAAATTTGATGCACAGTACTAGTGCTATTGGTCCTAGTACACCTTTTCAAGGTATCAACACCATTCCAACTCCGGAATGTTCAGTCTGATTGGGAATGGTGTGCTTGTACACAGTTTGTGATCCAACTTACAGATTATCAAAATCTTCATTGAATTTTTCCCATTAAGAATGAATGGGATGGAACAGTGCCTGTCCATCTATTGTCCTTCTGCTTGACCAACAGACATTGTCTCATATACACGATCTCCGGGCCCCCAAGCACAAATTTAATTTTGGGCTGACCCATACTTGCCCCCGCCTCACTCGTTTCTTTAATAGAGTCCCATTCATTTGCAAATCCTATAGTTTCCTTTAACCTGCAGCCATCAAAGTGCATGTACTCTCTCAGGGCAGGTCCCCAAACTCTAATCCACAGACATACTGACCTGCACTCATCTATGTGTGGCTTACTCATCAGTACATGATGCTTTGAGAGTTGAAATGTTGGGCCTTGAAGTCTTCCTCCTTTACTTTGCATGATCACAAAGGCAAATGGACAGAAGACCATATTTGGAATTTTCTTGTTTTACATGTATGTTAATGTCAACATTTTAAAAAGAAACATCCTAAATTATAATCTGTAGCACCCGTATCTATCCCTGCATCATGTGGAATCAAGTTTCAGCACTAACACCTGTTCTGTAAAATAGCCACCTGCAGTGTTCAGCTATATAGCTTGGTTTATTGTTGTAGCTCACAGCAAGTCATTGTGCTATAGACCACATCAGCAAGACTGACTGCAAGCCCTAACTGAGGACCTGGATGGGAAGTGAGGATGTTAAGATTAGTTTTGGATTGTATATATCGTTGCTGCCCAAAGAAAAACCAACTTTACAGGAGAGGCCAAAACCTCTTTTAATTTGAATGGAAGTCAATGGAACCAGATGTCTTTCCAAGCAGTTTAGGGCCAGTTCTGCTGGTCCATTCTTCATGAAATTCACACAAAGTGTAAACAGCAGCTCATGTGATCAAATGAGGCATAAAAGTACAAAGCAGGGAAAATGGAGATACATGCTTTTCTTTGAACAGCGACGATATGTTAAAGGTTTGGGTGACTACTGACTCCCAGTGTCAAGATATAGACGTCATTCCAAATTCTGAATATTCTGATCAGGCATGGTGTATAAACCACATCAACAAGACTGACTGCAAGCCCTAAATGAAGAGCTGGATATGATTTGAAGAGGTTGGGATTGAAGTGTGTCCAAGTTTTCTTAGCCTCGTAACTCTACTAGCCTTAGCCTCGTACAGCTAACTAATAATTACGTAAACCTGATTACGTAAATTTGAATTTTCGCCCATTTCTTCCCAAGAACTCTCACGTAATGTCAAGATTCTATACCAGTTTATGGGATCTTATCAGATCCTCTGATTTCTGTGTTGGTTCCTTCAACGGCCATTCTAATTTATTGTAACGATGTTTTTCTAAGGGCGCTTTGCGGTGCGTGACATGCGTCAGACGGTGGCGGTGGGCGTCATTAAAGGCGTGGAGAAGAAGACGCCCACCTCAGGCAAGATCACCAAGTCCGCCCAGAAGGCCCAGAAGAACAAATGAATGTTGTGCAGGGCTGCGACCTCTCAAGCCAGCCACAGCAGAATCCACGTCGCCCATCCGCTCCTTAGCTCCGTAGTCAAAGCCTGGCTAATTATCACAATGCATCGCAAAAGTAGACGGAGGAAAAAAACTTCTATCTAGTTCCCGACTGCTCTGACAATGATAACGTCTAATACCCTGTACCCCTGTATTTATGTTTGATTTGTAGTTTGGAGTTTTTAGTCTGAACTGTTGTTAGCGTGTTCCCTATATGGATCAATATCAGCACCTTATACGACACGTAGGAGAGTCTTCTCTTCACCTCATTTCAGCTTGATGTGCAATAGCCCGAGGCCCTCTCCTAGAATCCTAATCGGCCATGTAGCTACCGCCGTTGATGTGACCTAGCTTGCAGCAACAATGAAACCTCTCTGCTTGTTGTGGTGGACGAGTTTTTACATCGGTCTGTATTGAAATGACGTGTTGTGATGTAGCTTTAAAACTGAACTCTGTGTCTTTTTCCGGCTGCATGCATGAAGCTAAACTAGCTAGCGCACTTTACTGAGGCTCGATATGTTCCTCCCTTAGCACTTTGAGTAAGCATGAGCTAAATACTTTGCACTCGCACTCATGTACCTTAACATACGGACATAACCCCAATGTAACGTGTGGGCTCAAATCGAACAATAAAGACGTTTGATCACTCGTTTTTGGGTTTGTGGTCGTTGTCTTTCTTTCAGGTTTTGAAATGTCACGCAGAGCAACATAATGCCTGGCATGGATTAATAATTTAAATTAATGTTTAATGAATTCTGAATGTACAGCCACTGGCCACTTCATTAGGTACACCTCTTTATTGTAGTTCTACAGGTACAGACTGTAGTCCATCTTGTCTTTATGCTCTGTTACTCTGTTCTGGCAGTCGTGGGCTGGAGGTTAGGGAACCAGCCTTGTTGCCGGTTCGATTCCCTGAACTGACAGTAACGACTGAGGTGCCCTTGAGCAAGGCACCTAGCCCTCAAATGCTCCCCGGGCGCCGTGGATAGGGCTGCCCACCACTCCGTCTTGAATTTCCCTCTGGGATCAATAAAGTCTCTATCTATCTGTCTATCTCTCCATCTATCTATCTATCTATCTATCTATCTATCTATCTATCTATCTATCTATCTATCTATCTATCCATCCGTCTATCTATCTATCTATCCATCTATCTATCTATCTATCCATCCGTCTATCTATCCATCTGTCTATCCATCTATCTATCCATCTATCTATCTATCCATCTATCCATCTATCTATCTATCTATCTATCTATCTATCTATCTATCTATCTATCTATCTATCTATCCATCCATCTATCTATCCATCTATCTATCCATCTATCCATCTATCTTATCTATCCGTCTATCTATCTATCCATCTATCTATCTATCTATCTATCTATCTATCTATCTATCTATCAATCTATCTATCTATCCATCCATCCATCCATCCATCCATCCATCCATCCATCTATCTATCTATCTATCTATCTATCTATCTATCTATCTATCTATCTATCTATCTATCTATCTATCTATCTATCTCTTCAATGGTCAGGACCACCACAGGACCACCACAGAGCAGGTATTATGTGGGGGGTGGATCATTCTAAGCGCTGCAGTGACACTGACCTGGTGGTGGTGGTGTGTTAGTGTGTGTAAGTGGATCAGACAGCAGTGCTGCTATAGTGTACTGCTTGAGTGCACTGGCTCTCCTGCAGAATTATTGTGTGTGTGTGTGTGTGTAGAGATTCAAAGCTGTGTTTGTTAGTTATGCATGTTGTTGCTATCAAAACAGTCACAACTGGTGAAGTTTTGTTAATGTTATGATTGTTTTGGTAGTGACAAAAAAAATGTAATTATTATTTATCCTTTTTTTTTTTTAGAACTATATTTTATGATATTGGGTATAGCATCACTCCAAACTATGGAATTTTAGTCTGGAAGACCAAAATTTGGTAGAAGGACCCATATATGACATAGGTTCGTTATGATTTCAATAGGGGTTGTAAAAAAATTAGCAACAGGATTATAGTTTTCTTAAGGGTATTAGCAATGCATATCTCGTGTCACCCTTAAGAAAGAGAAAGTGTAAACACAGGCACTTAATAATCTGATCATAATCTGATTTCTGCAGTTATCTGATTATTTGAGAGATCATGTAACCAGCGTACTCAGATTTGCAGACTGGATTAAGGCCTAGAATACGATTAGGAAATCCAATGGAGAGAGTTTTCTCAGTGCATGCACCCTTACTCTGATTTCTTTCCCAGTCTATGGATGTGGGAAAACAGACGCAGTGTCGGAAATCAACAAGCAGTGCTTACACAGCAATCACAAGATGGCAACAAAACATGTTTGGAGCGATGCTGAAACCTAAATGAAAGATTTAATTTTCATCATCTCATAGATGATATACGTTTCACAAAGCAGAAACACAGAAACTACTGATCATAACTCCAAATCATTCATGTAGATCCAGAGTTTGCCCGTTATCTGATTACTTGAGTGCATGTACACTGTGAATAGATTACTGACAGAATCTGATTTTCTGAAGTCGTGAATAAGAGAACTTGACACAAACAGAACAAAAACACAAAAAGTGAAACAGTCAGATACGGAATTCTATGCTCTACTCAGTATTTAATAGGCTTTATCAAAACTGTACAATGTTCAGCAGCAAAGGCGTCCATCAATGTGCCCGGCACTTATTGTATGTGAAAAAAAAAAGTTTATGATGCAATGTAACAGTTGAAATGTGTAAAAAACATCATTTCTGTAAGATCTTTTAGTTACAGAGCCAAATAAGATATATTTTAGTTGGCTTGACTTCATTTGGCTTAAAACTTTCTACTTTTATTTATTTGAAATTCTTTCTTTTGAAATTCACATGTGTATATATATATATATATATATATATATATATATATATATATATATATATATATATATATATATATATACACAGCTCTGGAAAAATTTAAGAGACCACCTCAAAATGATCAATGTCAATGGACCAAAATTCCTCAGTTCTGTTTGATTCTCTACACTACTGGAACCATGTCTCCCAAACTCCAGATCAGATATTGTATTAGATCTGTGTATTTAGAAAATCACTAATGACCTCCAGAAGCCTGTTTTTAGAACCATGCTCGCTGTGCGTTTCACCCCAGCCACCGCTCGCCAGTCTCTCTGTAGGTCACCTGAGGTCATCTCGGTGGGTAAGGGACATTGGAATGAGGTGGTACTCATCACGGTCAGTAGAGAGTGGGTTTGGCCCTCTGCCAGTCTGTAGCTGTGTTGTCCTGTGTGTTGGCTGCTGGACCTTGTTCTTATGGACCAGACGCTCACTGTATCTGCCAGTAAAGCTAGAACCCAACCTTCGGTTCCTCACTGAGAACCTGCTGTACATGTGGAGATGCTGATTTAAGAAGAAACTGGAGTGGTCTCTTATTTATTTCCAGAGCTCTATATATATATTTGCTGTTATTACTCGTATTATTGTATTATAGGATTATTATTTGTATCTATTTATTCAAAAATGTACCTTGGTGGTTGTTGTATACAGCCTCTTCTCAAACTTTATTCCATTTCGAATAAAGAGCTTTTCAAATGTTGAGAAATAAAATGATAAAGGAGTCATTCAAGTTAGAGTGGTACATATCTTCAGGTAAACCTCATAGAGGCTAGACATTCTATTCTAGTTCAATGTTAATGCCACTAACAACCAATTAACACATACATGATAATACTTTAGTCAAGCCAACTTGTTCACAGACTTTCCTTCCTGGATTAGCATCAGTCATCTGGGGGGTAATACGGTCACTACTTGATGTACTTGCGCTGGAAACATGCAGTGCTCATGCAGTCCTGTCGTCGCTATTTTTAATGAGTTTGGCAGCTTCTTCGTTAGTCAATGGATCTCTCCTGAATCATCCATGATACCCGTGTGTGGCTCAGCTGGAAACAAGAATGATGCATGCAATGCCATCATGTCCGCTCGAGGGTATGAAATACTTCCTTTCTTTTAAATTAACCACCACTAAACAGTTAGTTGTAAAAAATGAAATTAAAAAATGAAAGTAAACGAGAAAAAAAACAACCCTGAACTTACAGCCCCCCTCCCCGTTCCACCCCCCTCACATACCCTCATTTACCGTTTTTTTTCTCTCCCCAAAATAAGAAAAAGCTTCAAAATAGGACAAAGCTTTTACATCAAGCTTTGCGTCATTCATTAAAAGCATTCATTAATAGCTCAAGCAAATATGCTAACACGGCTAACGATGGAAGAAAGCTAGTAGCAATTACCAAGATGCTAAACCAAAGTGTGCGACACTTCCACACGTGACAATAATCCACACTACAGCAGGCCTGGTGTTGCCAGAGTGGGTAAACTGTGATGTACTCAAGTGGAAATGATGCACACAGTCGTTTAAATCAAGCTAACTCAATCAGGGAGGTAAGAATTCAACATATGGTAGTACATGGTTTGGTATCACGGTAACGTGGCTATTGTGTTAGCTTGCGGCTGTTCATAGCATTGGACTGCATCGTTAAGGAGGTCCTGTCGCCATTTTGGAAGGGGAGCTAGAACTCCACAGTAATGTTGCTCATCTGGTCACCGTTACTGATGCTACAACTCTGGGGGAGGGTGAAGACCCAAGAAAATAAACCAGAATGGAAGGCATGCTAAAAGCCAAGGCTTCTAAAGGCATGTGCACTACTGTATATAGTGCGCTAGTATGTGGTTTGGGACGCGACATTAAAAGGGAAATCTCAGCTTCTCAGTTTTCTGCTTTCATTCGTTGAGACTACAGCAGCACATCAGATAAAATACATCCCATTAATACGGGTTACAAATCAAATTCATTTTTAACTGATGGCTCAGCTGATGTTGGATCAGTTATGGCTTTGTTACCCCATAACACACCACCAACATGCTGGCAAGTTGCCCATAAAATGGCAAAATGTGACGTCAGTGAAATACTATGAATAGCATTAGCAACTTTAGTTTCAGATATTGTATGTTTATAATGTTGAATGATTTCGTTACTAAAGTGGTAACAAACAGTCATGTGGAAAAGTTAGATCACCCCCCAGGTCGATTACATTTATTTGATTTCCATAGTGAAAGTAAATAAACCATATAAGCCATTTTGCTGCTCGTTTTAGTGCACAGTTTTTGTGTATTTGCCGAGTTAAACATATAAGAGAAGTATAAAGTATAAAAAGTGTCGTAACTTTAGCACAGGCCACATTTTATGTTTTATTCATAAGTTCAGCAAATAAGCAGGAACTGTGTTATGTAAAAGTGTACTAGGTGTAACTTTCACCAAGCAAATCAACCAAACTTATCCACGGGCAACCAAACCCTTTACATGCGGCTGTACTACCGCAAGCCGTCTTCAACCATTCTGTATTTTTGGTGTATACTTTTGATTTCTGAATTTTTACACCCTGAAATTATTATATTTTTCAGTTAGCATAATGCTAATTGCTTGCTAGTTACTTCCATTCCCTGTTAGCGACATTAGCATTCCTGACCGAACCATTCGTTTAAGAGTCTGACGAGAGTTCATCAAGTCAATTCAGTCGAACGCGCGACATACTGAAAGGCTCGGTTCCACCCGCGTTGGGTAGGTTGAGGTTTTCTCCTGCTGTGGTCCTCAGAAGCTCTGAGGAGAACATAACATCACCTGCAGGCTGAGACAGGAAGTCAAAGCCAGAGTGAGTCTGAACCGAGTTTTCCAGGTCACTATCGGCGATGAAAAGGTCGGCTTCAGCTTCCCAGCCGCCTCCAGAGTCCTGGCTGCTGCTGGCCGAAAGACTCCCTTGCCCGTCCACTTCTGGAGCTTCCATGAGGTCCTGGACTGAAAGGGACTTCTCCAGTGCTTGGTCCCCGTTGCCTGGAGAAAGTGCAGCCAGGGGATACATCTCCATCTCTAGGCTCATGTGTCTCCTCCAGGATCCGTCCTCCTTGGCACTGGGCCTGCTGTTCTGCTGCAGTCTCCCCAGTGCCGGCTCCTCAAAGGCCAAATCCTGCTGGGGTCTGGCTAAATATGAAGGTGGGTAGTCGTTCGGTGGATTGGACTGAGGTGGGATTGAGCCATTGTTGGGCCGTCCTGTCTGGGAAGCCAATAGGGGCAGCTGAAGCCTTGTAGATGCAGCTGACAATGGAGGTGGAGGGAGGAGGCCAATGTTGGGAAAATGCATCCCACCAGAGGAGATGTTATTGGGCATAAGCATGGGAGGTGGGCTCCCACCAATGGACGGACCCTCGGGGGTGGGCGTGGCTGGAGGCAGGAGTGGAGAAGGGGTAAAAGGAGGAGCAGAGTTTGGGATGGCGCCACCAGGAGGAGATCCAGATGAGTTGTTGAGGTTGAGGTTGAGCTCGTTGGGGGCCAGTATGAGGTGAAGGCCCCGGGACAGGTTGGATTTGTTGGAGCAGCTGAACTGCGAGTCCTTGCTGAAGGCAGAACTCTGGTAGTCGGAGGTCTGATCGAGCTCAAATAGTGGCAAAGAGGAAAGGTTGATCGCCGAGGGGGAGCCTTTCCGCAGGACCTGCCGGTAGATGTCCAGCAAGGAGTCCAGCTTGGATTCAATAGACTGGACCTGGGCAGGGGACACGAACAGGACGATTACACAGTCGGTAGGAGCTATTATGAACTATATGGTAAATAGTATGAAGCTAATACAGGGGTTGGACAATGAAACTGAAACACCTGGTTTTAGACCACAATCATTTATTAGTATGGTGTAGGGCCTCCTTTTGCAGCCAATACAGCGTCAGTTGGTCTTGGGAATGACATATACTGCGTCCTGCACAGTGGTCAGAGGGAGTTTAAGCCATTCTTCTTGCAGGATAGTGGCCAGGTCACTACGTGATGCTGGTGGAGGTCCGTCCTTCTTGGTGGTATGCTGACATTACCCTGGATACCGTGGCTCTTGATACATCACAAAGACTTGCTGTCTTGGTCACAGATGCGCCAGCAAGACGTGCACCAACAATGTGTCCTCTTTTGAACTCTGGTATGTCCCCCATAATGCTGTGTGCATTGCAGTATTTTGAGCAGAACTGTGCTCTTACCTGCTAACTGAACCTTCACACTCTGCTCTTACTGGTGCAATGTGCAATTAATGAAGATTGGCCACCAGGCTGGTCCAATTTAGCCATGAGACCTCCCACACTAAAATGACAGGTGTTTCAGTTTCATTGCCCAACCCCTGTATGTATATACACATGTGCATCAACTCCAGTGTTGCTAATGTTTATTAATACTTCCTTTAGCATTTATTATTAAACTTCATTTTAATAAAGCATATATTAGAGCAAGTGTTCCCGTTTGTAAAGGGTAACCCACTGTTCTTTTCATTAGGACCTTTCTGAATACCACAGTGGCTGGAGTATGAAATGCTAATGTACATATGTATACACTTCAATGTCTACATGTGTAATTACATAAGCTGTGGCACTGGGTTCTATTTGTAACAGTGTAGTTACATTGTTAGTACATAGTAATTAAAGTTCTGAGTTTGTTCTGAGCTGTTGGACAGAGCTTGGTTCTAGCTTATGGAAGCTCTTCTCCTTTAGTGTTCTGTGCTGATGATTTGAATAGACATCAGCGTCAGACTAATTAAGGAGCTAGAGATTTGACACTAGAGATTTGATAATAGGACATCTTCGCAATATTGCTAGGCTCCACCCACTGCTTACTTCAAAAGATGCTGAGACTCAGGTTCATGCATTTATTTCATCTAGGCTAGATTACTGCAATGCTCTGTTCCATGGTCTACCCTCCAAACCCTTCGCCCTCTACAGTACATTCAAAACTCCGCAGCCAGAGTCTTAGTCCGCACCAAGAAGTCCGCACACATCACCCCCATCCTTCTAAAGCTACACTAGCTACCAGTTACAGAGCGCATCCAATATAAGATCCTTCTCCTGACCTTTAAAGCCCTACACGGACTAACACCCACCCACGTTCCACCACGTAAGCTAAGGTCTTCTGACTCTGGTCTCCTGGCTGTACCTAGGTCCAGGCTTTCCTCTATGGGTGGCAGGTCGTTTAGTGCTGCTGCCCCCACACTCTGGAACTCCCTACCCTCATCTATACGCACTTCACCCTCTCTTTCCGTCTTTAAAACTCACTTAAAAACTCATCTTTTCTCTGAACATTTTCATTCTTCATAATTTGTTTGTTTGTTTGTTTATTTGTTGGTTTATTATTGTGTTTGTAAAGCGTCCCTGGGTTTGTGAAAGGCCCTATAGAAGTGTAAACTGTTATTATTATTATTATTAGAGCCGTAATAAATCATACTCCTGTAACTCTCCATACTTAAGTACATCTGAAGGTAAGTACTTTAGTACTGTTACTCTGAAGGGAGGAGCTTCTACTCTTACTGGAGGACTATTTTACCTTGGGGATCTACCTTCACTCAAGTACATGGTAGTACACTTCGTCCACCGCTGGCAGACGTAGTCATGTTAGGATTTTGGTAATGTGAAAGCCCTGGTGTGAATGTAGATGAATGGATCTGTCCTTGGTGCTACTTGCACTGGAATCCCGGAAAAGCAAGCAACGTCACTTCATTACACAGTGTTCGTCTGTTACAGCACCCACCTGCCTCTCCACCTTACACACTCTGCCCAGCATGCTAACATCCTCCAGCAAATCCCCGTCAGCCAGCATCTTCTCCCTTAGCTTCTTGTCCACAGGAACCTGACCCTTCCCCAGGATCTGATCCACCCTGAGACACAGAGAGTGTAACAGTTACAGCAGGCAGGATGTGGAGGGATCCAAGTGGATGAGCATGCCTATGGGCTGAAAAATTTGGAATCACTGTTAAAAAGAATTTGTTAAATAATGACGGAGTGTGGCGGTAGATCAATCTGTAACAGAATCCGTCTAATATACCAGTCTCGTGTTCTGTGATCAACAAACAAACAAACAAATAAATAAGCGTTAGATATGTCCAGAATAATAAATAATACAGCTGTACATGGTTATAACCAGACTGGTTGAAGTTATAGTTACAATAAAATTAATTTTCAGTATATGTACAGTATAATATTTTTTCACATATTCACTAAGACATGCACAAATACAGCTGGTTTTCTGGTTTAGAGGATTTAAATCTGCAGTGGTATTTTATATATATATATATATATATATATACAGGGGATGGACAATGAAACTGAAACACCTGGTTTTAGACCACAATCATTTATTAGTATGGTGTAGGGCCTCCTTTTGCGGCCAATACAGCGTCAGTTGGTCTTGGGAATGACATATACTGCGTCCTGCACAGTGGTCAGAGGGAGTTTAAGCCATTCCTCTTGCAGGATAGTGGCCAGGTCACTACGTGACGCTGATGGAGGTTCGTCCTTCTTGGTGGTATGCTGACATTACCCTGGATACCGTGGCTCTTGATACATCACAAAGACTTGCTGTCTTGGTCACAGATGCGCCAGCAAGACGTGCACCAACAATCTGTCCTCTTTTGAACTCTGGTATGTCACCCATAATGTTGTGTGCATTGCAGTATTTTGAGCAGAACTGTGCTCTTACCTGCTAACTGAACCTTCACACTCTGCTCTTACTGGTGCAATGTGCAGTTAATGAAGATTGGCCACCAGGCTGGTCCAATTTAGCCATGAGACCTCCCACACTAAAATGACAGGTGTTTCAGTTTCATTGTCCAACCCCTGTATATATATATAATCTTTTTAACGGTACTGTACATAAATAACTTAATACAGAAGTGCTCATATTCAATAATAATTCATCAAATGTGACAAAAAATGCTATATAGAGACAATCACTGTATATTATTTACAGCTTGTTGTCTGGTTTAGGGGATCTAAATCTGCATTGTTCAAGATATTGTGTATATATATTACCCAAGACATGAAATTCCAAACTTTTGAACAGTACTCCACTTGAATCATGTAACACAGAGGAGCTCATATTCAGTAATAAGCCATCTTCTTAGATGCTTACATTTAATAGCTGAACCTCTCTGGACTCTTGTCATGAAATTGTGGTGAACCACGCTATAACGCCACTTAACTGTATTTAATAATAAAACCTTTTCCAGGAAGTCCAGTCCATGAATCCTCCAGTTCAAATATCAATGGAGGCTGCACACATGTTTACTTAGTCATAACCACAAGGTGGCACTAGCCCCTCGGATGGGAGCATTCTTGGACCAGTGGAACCCAGAAGATTTCAAGTGGTGAAATGTACTGTAGGAAAAATATTCACCTCATGTAGCAGTAATGATTTATATGTATATATATATGACGATTGTCCTTTAAAAAAAAAAAAATTAATAAATGTTATTATCAAATAAATGTTATTATGTCAAAGTATGTGAAATAAATGTTTCTGCTGCTACACTTACAGTATCAATAATTATAAAATATTAAAAGGAAGAATTTAATGCAAAGAACAAAAAACAAACAGAAGACCAACAACGACTTCTTGGGGAGTCTCTCCACCAAATCACAGCTGATTTCCATCACTGCAAACTCGCCACTGGTTCCAGCGGACTGTCCAAGTGCAAGCGACCCATTAGTAATCAAGGAGAGACACTGCCTCCGGGTCAGCCATCTACACACGACATGATGACACCAAATTCAAAACACCCCACACATTGTTGCCTCATATAATATTACACCTTCATAAATGAGTGTCCCTAATGCGCGGTGAGCATTTCATCACTGGACAAAGAAAAACAAACAGGAAGTAGCAACTTCACGACAGACACCCAAAACCCCACTTACTATTAATGTAGGTCAATGGAACTAGACCAAGCACTTTCAGGCCATTTCAGTTCGTCCATTCATCATGAAATATTCTACAATGTAAACAGCAGCTATCTGTATTTGCTATTTATAAATAAATAAATAAATAAATACATACATAAATGGATGGATGGATGGATGGATGGATGGATAAATAAATAAATAAATAAATGGATGGATGAATGGATGAATGAATAACTAAATAAATAAATGGATGGATGGATGAATGAATAAATAAATGAATAAATAAATAAATGGATGGATGGATGGATGGATGGATGGATGGATGGAGGAAGGAAGGAAGGAAGGAAGGAAGGAAGGAAGGAAGGAAGGAATGAATGAATGAATGAATGAATGAATGAATAAATAAATAGATAAATGGATGGATGGATGGATGGATAAATAAATAAATGAATGAATGAATAAATAAATAAATAAATAAATAAATAAATAAATAAATAAATAAATAAATAAATAAATAAATAAATAAATAAATGGATGGATGGATGGATGGATGGATGGATGGATGAATGAATAAATAAATAAATAAATAAATAAATAAATAAATAAATAAATGGATGGATGGATGAATGAATAAATAAATAAATAAATAAATAAATACATGGATGGCTGGATGGTTTGATGGATGGATGGATGGATGGATAGATGGATGAATAAATAAATAAGTAACTAATTAAATAAATAAATAAATAAATAAGTTCAACGTATAGTATATATAACAACCATGACATGCTCAAAATTAAAATTAAAATTTGATTAAAAGAGTAAAGAAAGGCTATTAGGGATAATTACAGTATTACAGTATATTATTGAGCTGTGGTTTTTATCTTGATTTTGCCAAAATACTTTAAATATACACCACAATAAACAAAAATACGGTTAGCTGTCTAATTTACAGGATTGAAATCTGCAGCGTTTAGGGTATTATATATAAAGCCCCCATGGAAGCGCTCCTTTCAGCGCTACTGTACATGAATACCTTCATACAGAAGTGCTCGTATTCAATCATATGATATGTAAACTTGTCTAGTGAATAGAAACCTCAACTGCGTGACCTGTCCAGTGAAGGTCAACCCGTAATTCCGGACACACAGCCGTTTCCCACATCCTGGTTGTGTGATTAACGTAAAGTAACGAGTACATGAGAGTCTCCCGGTGTGTGACTGATCTGCATGCATACGCTGACTGCATTGACCCCTACACTGACCACTTCCTGCTGTACTGCTGTTGGCTGTGACACATACAGAAGTAGAGTCTGAGAAAAGAAAAGCCCCGTGGTGACGGCAGGCCCAACGCAGTGGGAGGAAACAGAATACAAAACATGTACCACAAATATAGACCATGTAAAGACACGGCCTTGCCACAAGCTTCTCGAACACAGGAGGATAAAAGGACACTGCTGACTCATCCGAGCGACGGTCAATGCAAATGCATTCAGAGTCTGAAACCAATGACCAATAAAAGGGCGGATGGTCAGGTCTTTAGACTTTCCGTTACTGCTACTCTCAGAGTTCAGCCTTCAAGCTGGCTGACGCTACGGCTTGTAGGTATGCAACATGCTTCTGTCTGTTTATGGATAACAGCATGTCAGTCAATCAGCCACTCTATCTGAGATTCAGCACAGCCTGAGCCCAGTGTTGGTGTATGCACTGTGTTAGCACAGTGCTAGCTGGTGGAGTATGGCTTATCATTGGGAGGTATCTACATGAGCCTTGTAGCTACAATGACAAGCTCCTTTGCTGATCGACTGCATTCTCCCTCTCTCTCTCTCTCTCTCTCTCTCTCTCTCTCTCCCCACCCTCTCCCTCTGTCTCTCTCTCTCTCTCTCCCTCCCTCTCTCTCTCTCTCTCCCCCCTCCGTCTCTCTCTCTCTCCCTCCCTCCCCACCCTCTCCCTCTGTCTCTCTCTCTCTCTCTCTCTCTCTCCCTCCCTCTCTCTCTCTCTCTCTCTCCCCCCTCTTTTTCTCTCCCTCTCTCCCTCGTTCTCTGCCTCTCCCTCTCTCTCTCTCTCCCTCCCTCCCTCTGTCTCTCTCCCTCCCCCTCTCTGTCTCTCTCTGTCTCTCTCTCTCTCTCTCTCTGTCTCCTCTCTCTCTCTCTCCCTCTCTCTCTCTCTCTCTCTCTCTCCCTCCTTCTCTCCTTCTCTCTCTCTGTCTCCCTCCTTCTGTCTCTCTCTCTCTCTGTCTCTCTCAATCAATCAATATAGCTTTATTGGCATGACCGTGTGTGGTACAGTATTGCCAAAGCATTACAACAATAACAATAATAGTGACAAAATAATGTACATATACAGCAGATAATTACAATCAACATTAACAATTATTTGTCAACAATAAACTAAGCATTTTGTGTACCAACACATATGCATCCATATATATACATACAGTATATACACACATGCAGAGATACACTTAGATGGGGTGTTACCCACTGTCTCTCAGGCGGTGACATGCAGTCACATATTTAGCAGCGAGGGGGGCGCTGTGTCCCTCCCCGAGAATTATGCGTAATTTTTCGATTTGGGTTAGGTTTTCAAAATTTGGGATCATTTTTTGAAATCTGTCTGTGTAAATTTCCCGCGTTAGTTGGAATCTCTCACAGTGCAGTAGAAAGTGCATCTCTGTCTCGACCTCACCTGTCTTACAGTGACCACATCTCCTCTCCTCTTTGGGCAGCCAGGACTGTCTGTACCTGCCCCTCTCTATGGCCAGGCTGTGGTCACTGAGTCTGTACTTGGTCAGGATCTGTCTCTGCTTTGTATCTCTGACAGTCAGGAGATACTCTTCCAGTCCATATTGTGTTTTTAGGGCCCGATAACATTCTAGTTTACTCTGAGTTTGGATTTCTCTTCCCCAGTGTTCTAGATAATCTGCCTGACTGTGTTTGGTGATCTGATTGGTGTTTAGTCTGGGGGGTAAAGCAGTGCTGGAGCGAGGCTGCTGTGTGTTAGGTGGTGTTAGAGGGTTAATAAGCCTCAGGACCAGCTGACTGAGGGGACTCTTCTCAGGGTTCAGTTCCTGGTTCTGTAGTGCCTTACAATGCAGCGTTTCTCTGGGACTAGTCTTTAAGTGTCTCTCTCTCTGTCTCTCTCTCTGTCTCTCTCTCTCTGTCTCTCTGTCTCTCTCTTTTCATGCCTTCACTTATGTTATAAATGGGGAAACACAGAATAAGAAGAATAAAAAGTAGGTGTGTCTTACTCAAACCGGAAACCCGATTCAGAGTACACATGCAGAGCACATGTACATCATTTCTGGTATCCATGCCAACATGTTTTTATAAAACTAGCATCTATTAAAACGCCAGTGTGTTTTACGTCCTCTATTCTACTGTGTTTTATGAAAAATGAAAACCAGCATTCTACCCTGCTTTACTGGGACCTCGAATGCATTATGGGTCTTTCCACACTGTGAGTGAAATGTGTCGGTGAACAGTCCTGGATATTAAATGAATTACTAAATTATTTGGAACACTGCTAATTCATTTTTAATGTCACTATTTTTACGGTTTGAAAGGCGCTATAGAAGTCTAGCCCATTATTATTATAAAATAAACTATAATATTTATAATATATTTAAACACGCCCAATTCCATTACATATATGTCTTAATGACGAAAGAGCAGGCACGGTCCTGGAGGCCTGTGATGGATTATCAGGAATATTGTTGTATATTTAAAAATACTCCCATGAGCCATTCTGAGGCATGCACTGTCTAAACCGGGCAGTCGGGCAGCAGCCGTAAAACAGCCCAGTCCAAATCAGTCCAGTTCAAACTGGACAGTCTCTGGTGTCATATGTGCAGGAAGTGGATCCCACACACGGCCGAAGTTTACGGTACCTGGTCTGTAGGCTTTTAATGCGACACAGCATGTCCAGATGTCCAGCTGAATACTGCTCGATCACGTCCTTCACGTCGTACGGACGCAGCGTCTCTTTAAACTTCTTCTTTGCCACGTGGAACTTCATGATCCTGCAAAGCACAGCACGCAGCATGGGGGAGAAAAAGAGAACTCAGCAATACGTGAGGAGTGGGTGCAGAGCCTGGGCCTCATCGCAGTAGCTGGACAAGTGAGAGATGTTTTCTCAGCTCCAGTGTGAGAGCAGGTGGTCTCACGCTCTACTCCCATGTTCCAGTCATTAGGGGGCAGTAACGATCAATTAATAAAAGTCACAGATATTGGAGATAAGTGGATACAGAATATTTGAGGACTGTTATCAGAATATTTGGGCTGTGTTCACTGAAGTGTGTTACTTTCAGAGATAATATTGTGGCATTGGTTATGGTAACCCGACAATCTGATACCCTGAGAAAAGCACAGGCTCTCTCTCTCTCTCTCTCTCTCTCTCTCTCTCTCTCTCCCTCTCTCCCTCTCTCTCCCTATCTATCCCTCCCCTCCTCTCTCTCTCTCTCTCTCTCTCTCTCTCTCTCTCTCCCTCTCTCCCTCTCTATCCGCCCCCCCCCTCTCTCTCCCCCTCTCTATCCCTCTCCCCCCCCTCTCTCACTCTTTTTCTCTCCCTCTCTCCCTCCCCAACCCCCCCTCTCTCTCTCTGTCTCTCTCCCTCCCCCCCACCTCTCTCTCTCTCTCTCTCTCTCTCTCACTCTCTTTTTCTTTCCCTCTCCCCCTTCCCACCCCCCCTCTCTCCCTCTACCCCCCTCTCTATCCCTCTCTCTCTCTCTCTCTCACCCTCCCTCTGTCTCTGTCTCTCTCTCCCTCTTTCTCTCTCTCTCTCCCTCTCCCTTTGTCTCTCTCTCTCTCTCTCTCTCTCTCTGTCTCTCTCTCTCCCTCTCTGATCTCTCTCTCTCTCTCTCTCTCTCTCTCTCTCTCTCTCACTCACTCACTCTCTTTTTCTCTCCCTCTCTCCCCCCCCCTCTCTCTCCCCCTCTCTGTCTCCCTCTCCCTTTCTCTCACTCTCTTTTTCTCTCTCCCTCCCCCCTCTCTCTCCCTCTCTCTCTGT
>JAMWET010002128.1:67500-92500 GCA_024036415.1 Prochilodus magdalenae
GATGCGGCCTACAGAAACTTGCCCAGTCCAAGCCAAATCCAGTCAAAGCTGTTATGCCTATTGCGAAGGTATTAACCGTCATTAGGTATGGTTCTGTTTTTTGTCTGGCGGGGTTCACTTCAGGTTCACATTTGTGTTCAGTGGTCTTCCTAGTACAGTGCTATTGCCCCAGACTGATGATGATATGCCTTACAATATACCATGACCATGATATTAAGGTTCTTCAAATGTAAGCTCACAAAAGAAGGACCCCCAGAGCAGCTAGAGGCACCTGAGCATCAGCTCCACCGTGGGTCTCCTGCCCTGCTTCTCCAGTTCATCACCCGACATGACCACCAGCTTTACACTGACCAGCGTCTGGCTCTGATCATGAACTCTATCTATGGGTCGGCTCCACCTGTGCAGTTACTCCGTCCTGGACTAATCAGACTGGATCTAATCAGACTGGATCTAATCAGACTGGATCTAATAGATGTTCTAAGCTCCTCCTCCTGTTAGTTCTGTCTCTCTATCCTCATCCAGGTTTGACCTGAGGAGGTTGGGTTCCGCCCTTGAGCCTGGTTGGTTCCTCTCGAGGTTTCTTCCTTACTCAAGGGAGTTTTTCCTCGCCACTGTTGCCTTTGGCTTGCTCAAGGGAGGCTTGGATCCGGTCCCCTCCAGCACAGCATTTCTATCAGTTCGTCCATTATGAAATATTAACACAATGTAAACAGCAGCTTCTGTGCCGTAATGAATCAATTCAATAAATATCGATTTCCTGAAACACTGCCAGCAACATTTCAAACCGCAAATGATCCAAGTGCTTGCATTACAAATGAAAAGACTCTTTTTTTGGTCAGAGGGCTTATTGGCATATTTGGCTGTATTGCAAAAGCCAACACTGTGACAACCATGCCTGATATACTGTGGGGTTCTACTTGGAGTTCTACACAGGAGCCTTGGAATATTTGTTTGTATTGCACCTACAGGTAGACCTCAGGTAAACCATTGGTTTTCTGACCCTACACCTAATACTGAGCCATGAGGCAGGCCTTGGAATAAAGCAAAGGATGCAAGGAGAAGGGCCGTCACACTGCAGAACACCTTTGGAGAAGAATCAGCATACATACAGTATACAAATAGCAGCCTTCAATCAGAATCATCATCATCACCGTCATCACCGTGAGTCAATCACAATTCTAAAACATTAATCTGCATAAAAAAAAGGGATGAAAAAAAAAGTTTGATGGTGCAGTGTGGATAGCTGCTAGCATATGGTTGACGGATCACCTCAAACATCACCTACTCATGGTGATCAGTCATTTACTGGGCTCCTCTCTTTTGACTATGCACCATTGGCAGAAGGAACATGGCCAGTGATAAAGAACCCACTCTGAAACACCTGCCCTTAAAGGTGTAGTGCTGTACACGGGTCATCCTTTTTATGAATTTGACAGGAACATGGCTTGCAGGTGGCTGATGGGCGGTCAGCCTCAACAAACAAGCCAAGGTAATCTGTTAAAGTCAATGTGAAGCAGGAAACTGAACGCATCGTCCTTCGGTCCCGCGACACGTCTGCCTCTCAACTGTTCACGTCAGGTTCGTTTGGGTTCAGGCATCGTTTTCCAGTGACCAGCTGGTGGTGCTAACTTGCCTGCCTCCTACTGTGAATAGATTTACCCTGCACTTCCTCCTGCTTTCCCACCCGATCTTAATATGACACAGTGCAGTTATTAAATTCTGCTGTGGGCAGAATTTAACACGGAGGAATTGGAGGCCTACATGGAAAACGGATCCAGAGGGAATAAAAAGTGAATCTGTATATAAGAGTCCAGTCTGCTTTATCAGCACAGCATGGGAACAGTACAGTATGGAAAGTTTACCCAGGCTATATCACTCGGGATGTGGTTTGGGAAGTAAATTAACACACGTCTGGACAGCAGTTTCTTAGTTTGGAGTTTTAGGATCTGCTCGTTCAAGCTTGAAAACTTTGCAGGACCAAAGCGGGAGTAACGTATTTCGGGAGTTCTAGTACGATTTTTAAACAGGGTTTGTTCAGAAATTCTTTTCTTTCAATTGGAATCGAAGAGCAAACTTCAAAACAACTTTCCAACTGCCCACCATAAACTAAACATACACACTAGCACTCGAACGCAACCACCAAACACCCCAGCAACAGCCTAGCTATAGCCAAGCTTAGCGAACTTGGAATTTCACAGCAATGGTTTCACCAAACCAACCTGTTTTGCCAAACCAACATTTATTTATTTTTTTTACATTTATTGGGCCAGTTTTGGATTTGATTATCTAATTTGGGTTTGGTCTTGTTGCGGGTCTGAGGCTGGGACAGAATGTTCTAGCACTGTATTCAAATCCTGACCAAAAATTTTTTTCAGGCATTGTCCAAACTGCGTGCCTAAACTGTCACACATTTGTCGAGTTGTTAGGTTATATCCAACCAGGCCTGACTGATATACGTCAACATGGTCAATGATGGACAACGAACCCAATGGCTGTGTGTAAACGGCGGTGATTTAAAATTTGGGAAAAGAACTAAGAGAGATTTAGAGAGGACTAAACCATCATAAATCATATCTAATAGCATGTGACACCTCCATGGGAACGAATAACAGCTATGACTGGATTTGGCCTGGACTGGATACGTTTCTGGATGTAGGCTACATCAGTGTTCAGACACTCTTACATCAAAGAATTGTGTCCAGATTGGGTGGATGCTATTCCTGGCACAATTCCTAAAAGGATTTCTTGTAGACTGGGATTTTAGCCACTGCTGGTAGACCTGTATGACCGTAGGCTTCCACACACCTGCAGATTCAGCTACTTCCTTCACACTATGGTCTTTGGCCACGCCCAAATGCATTCCCTCCATTTAGCCCATCATTAACATCTGCTCTGGAGCCGTTTACCACACATGGAATGAGACATTCACTGCACTGTAGGGCCTCCTCTCAATCTATGAATCCCGTCACTCACACCCTTTTTATATAAAGCCCCATCATCCTGGAGCGCCATCTGCAGGAGGTAAAAATACTACCACCTTTAACACGTATGAGGAATGAGGTGACTCATATTCATGAGTATAAAGGATAATCACTGACAGCTATACATTTGGAAGCCTGAGTTTTACCTATATAGTTGTAGGATTTTATTAGGTGGGCTACAAAGGTGGGCTATAAGCTTCCATTATTATAGGCTACATTGGCCTAATAGCACCTAACAGAAGAAGAAGTGGGCGTGGCCACACATATATGATTATCAATCCAACACTCACTAGGATTAAGAGCCACTTGCCAATTGTGCTTACACCCAAAGGAATCAACCTCCGCCTTTACCGCTGCCTCCAGGAAAACTCCCACACACTAGTGAACAGGCATGGTTCCGGGAATTAAAGTGACAACCGTCCATCCACAAGGCTGGTTCCTTAACTTCCTGCCCACGTCTACACTCATGCCAATCAGGAGAGAACTTACCATCTGGCGTGGAGCGCGATTGACTCTTCAGGCGGAGGGATGGTCTGAAACGGGTGCGGTCGTTGAAGCTCCAGCTTTTTTGGACCTTGGCTGGACTGGAACCTTCAGTGTTGATCTCAGCGCCTGGAGAGCGGCGGTCCGTCACTGACGTCTGCCTGCTCTTTATGCTCTGACCCCGAGGACTGGCCATCCTGACCCGGTCTTTAAAGCTCAGCTTCTGACTGATAGAGAAAGGGATGAGGAGCAGGACAGAGAGAGGAAGAGGGTTTAGTAAGGTGTAGTAAAGTGGATTGCACAGTATTCAACAACAACCACAATCTCATTCATCTTCATCAGGTGGGCAAATGACATTTATTCATTTCCTGGCATAGTCTGTAATAGTCTGAATAGTCTGATCTAGCATCAGATCTGGAAGGAGGTGAGTTTGTTGGAAGAGTTAGCATACGGGCCTGGGTTGAATGATTATCAGTGCACATCATGACCAGTTGTGTATCGTGAGTCTTAAGGCTGAGTGGTTTCTGACTGATACGTGGGAACACTGATACATTTGGTTAGCAATGTCCCATTCTCCTAGTATCTTGGACACACGGGAGGCATGGCCATGCAGAGTGGCCATGAGCAGAGCTTCATGGATGTGCTGTAATATCGTCGCTGTCCAAAGAAAAACAAGTATCTCCAAAATGGCAACTTTACAGGAGAGGCCAAAAACCTAATTCGATTTTAATGTAAGTCAATGGAACCAGACGTCCTTCCGAGCACTTCTGGGCCATTTCAGTTGGTCCGTTCATCATGCAAATCTCACAGTGTGTAAATGGCATTGGCTGGTTTCAAATGATGAATAAAAGTCAAAATGGACAAAAACGGAGATACATGTTTTTCATTGGACAGCGACGATATGTACCTCAGTCTGTAAATAAGATGGGCTGCTGTGTTGTCTGGGCCATTCTGTGCTAGGCTGTAGGCTAGTTTATGTGTGGTCTGTATCTACCGATGTCTAGAGGTGACTACCCTGCTACCCTGGCCGTTTTGGCCAGCAGGGAGTGGCGGTTCTCCCCTGCTGCTGTGTACAATATCAAAAGCATTTGCTTAAAACACTGTATTTCCCGCACCTTGTTCTATGGCAACACTGACCCAGAAGAAACCTAATATCTTAATGGGAAATTATGGAAAACAGGAAACGGGAGTGATAAACTGAGTGATATGATAAACTGTGTTTGATATCATGAAATAATGGAGGTGTTATCCTGAATTATGGTATATATATTTATTGGGATATATTGTGTTTTTAAACAGAAACAGTCAGCATAGAGTATGAACCCATTTTAATTCCTGTGACGCTCTCGGGTTTCCCCGTCTCCCCCATTCTCCCGAACTCCATTTCCCAGGGCGCTGTGCTTAATGACGTCACCATCACATGCTCCCGATCGAAATATCCGATTCGCTCCGGTTCCCCGGAGTTTTAGCCAGCTGCAGCCTATTAACTCTCACTATATAAGCCCCATGGTTTCCAATGGATCCCCGCGAAGCTTTGCCAAACTTTGTTTGCAAATCTGAGCGTTTCTTATTATTCTGTCGTAGGATTTTCTGGTTTTGACTATCCTATGGTGTTTGACTACTCGTCTGGTTTGATCCCTTTCAGGCTCTCAACCTTCGTCTTCTCTCTCTCTCTCCCTCCTGCCTTACCCTACCAACCTGTTTGTCTCCGCGGCCTGTCTCCTTCGGTTACCGACCTGTGCCTGTTCTACACTCAGCCTTTTGTATCTCCCCTCACTCTGTGTCGTGTTTTGTTGCTTGGGTGTGTTGCTGGTAGTTAATAAAAGCACTCTGACTTTTACCTCTGCGCTCATCAGCCCAGAGCCTGTTTTGTTTTCTGACAATTCTCTAATATAGGTGGCACTAGTCATAAAAGATTCTTGAATGTGTAAAGCCCATTCACACCAATATATATTAATTTTTCAAAAAATGTTATTGTTGTTGTTATCTATTATTATTATCTGTTATTTTTTATTATTATGTTATTACTGTGTTCTTTTATTAAGTTATTGCATTTTATTTAGTTTAAAAATAACAGCCTACTACTTTTTTTTTTTTTTTTACTTTTTTTTAAGAGCAGTTATGAATGAGAGTCATGGATGAGATTTTCGGTTTGTAATAAAATTAAAAATTGTAAAATATTTTTTTTAAAAATAAATAAATAAATATAACCCCCACACATTACAATGCTGGGTTCTAGCTATGATTATTTAGTATTTTCTTCTATTATTATTATTACTACTGTTATTATTATTAGTATTATTATTAATACACTGCTTTCCAGCTATTGTGTATTGGTTCATACATATATATTCTACAAGCCTGCCATGCAAAGCACGAGCACACGTTCTCCTTTGGTATATGCCTGGAGGACGACCATCAGAGACCATATTGCTCTACAGCTCGAGCATATGTTGCATTCATATGGGGTCGAAATGGAATTACCCAGAATACGAGATTCAGGCTGGGATGTTTCAGCTGAATGACCTCCATTTCAGCAAATTGACTTTGGCAATAATAAGGTAATATGGTGTGAACTGTTATGACTGTTATCTACACTGCCCTACCTCATAAATGGGTTTGAGAAGTCGACTGTTAATCTTAATTTATGCAAAGCAGTAGCATTATGCAAAAGACCATGCAAGGTACTCCTTGAGAGCTTTCATTTATTACAAGCTCTATATGTATCAAACACCTTACAGTCTTTATCTGGGACCAACTTGTGGCCTTTATCATCGTAAGGACTGCGATTATATGGTCATGGTAGCTGATTATAGACATGTACGCTGAAACTCCTGATGTATAGATCAGCTGTCATACTGAACTGGTGTTACTGAACCTAATCAACCTTCTTGATTTGTATGTTTCTGGTACTGGCTGTCAAAACACACATTTTGGGAATTTTCAGGAAGCTTGCAGGCAGAGAGTCCATTTTCAAAAAGTCTGCATATTTTATTAGATATTATATGTTATAAATATAATATTTAAAAAAAAAAAAAAAAAAAAAAAAAAAAAAAAAAATATATATATATATATATATATATATATATATATACGTATGTGATTACCTTTATTTGATATGAGATGTATAGAGAGTTATTCAGAGTGGTTTGGTGTGGAATAGTTCATTTGTGGTTTATGTTTACAGACTCTGACATCTTACACTGCTACAAGCTATCACTGTACAATAATGACAAAATTATTAATATGCAATGTATTGATTCCAAAGCTTTGAGGAACAGTGTACATACTGGTTGACCTGAATATAGCTACACGTTATACCACTTCAGACTAAATACATAATGGAGCCGAATGATTTAGCTTCATTGCGCTTATTTCATTTCTCCCTAATTGGATTTGGGACAATAACCAGCTCTCAAAACCAGGACATCTACATGCGTCTAGCAAGTCCTCCCTGTTCATTTGGCTGCTTTTGATGACTATGGCTAATTTCCCATGGTAATACTCTGAAGCTCTTTTTCAGAACTTTCAGATCTTTTGCTCAAAACTTAAACAAAACCCAAAATTCCGTTTGGACTGCTGACTGGGAACACTGCCTGACACTTAGCCAACACCATCACAACCATTTTAACTGATGAAAACATGAATGACAATGCTAACTGTAGGATTAGCACCCATCCCGATTTACGGAATCCTCCTTTATTTGGCAATTAAATGTTGCGTCACGTATTAAACCAATATGGGATGCGATTTGTTCCGTATTTCAGTGAATGGCCAATACACACGTCTGACACACACACATGAGAACCACACCAGCCCCCACCCACCCCCCCACTGAGCACAAATATGGGACTCGCTTTGTTCCGAATTACCGTACATGTCTGATAATAAACACGTGTGTCACACATGATTGATCACACTTTAACCCAAACACCAACACCGCACAAAAACGACCCCCCCGACCCCCCGTGGGAATCAGATCAAATACGGGATGCGATTTCGAACACACGTCACTCACACATGACCCCTCACCCTCCTCCGTCCTTTATTTTCATTTCTGAAAGGTGACAACCCCAGCAAACTGACTCCGTTTAGCGTAATTGTAAGGTTATGGTTGAGAAGTTGTGGGTGGTTTTTGCCCAAGCTTGGTACGCAAGCTTGGTTCATCAAACAACTGAACCGTCTAAGACAAGGTCCACAAACCGCCAAGATAAGCTGCCTGAAGACGAATGCATAACATTTGCAGGTAACCAGTTAGCGTATAGCATAACATAATGTTTACCTAGCTGCTATTTGAATAGCTACTTGAGTGAGATTTAGTTGTGCATGGTTTGCATGCTGCTAATATGATTTAACCTCTTTGTAAATTAGCTCTAAAATGCAGTGTGTGGTTCCTCATCTGAACTAGCCATATTTCTTCAGGAACAATTATACTTTGTGGTCTCCGATACGGCAGTCGTGGTCACATCCTTGTCTGTCTGTCTGTCTGGTCATGTCCATATTTCACACTCTGGTTACTTCATGTTATTACACTGCCTTTCCTGCTCCACCCTGGCTCCACCCTCTCCCACACATGAAGCTAATCTGCAACTCATTTGGACTTCTATTAAGACTCCTTTGTTTGCCCTGTCTGGTCACGAAGTCTCTGTTTTCTCTCGTGAGTCCTAAGCCGTGTTTCCCTACTGTTTTTGATCCCTGTGTTTTGTCGTGTTTGTGTTTCGTCCCCGGTTTTGTTTCTGTCTTCACTCACTTTATAGACATGTATCTGTCAATGCCTACCAGTATTTTGACCCCTGTCTCCTGGACACACCTGAATATAACCACCATGCGTTTCTAACCTGCCTCAACCTCCCCGTTACAGTCGTTATGGTCAGTTTCCATTCTGCTAGTGGTTGGGGTAGCTCAGTGGGTAACACCACTACTCAGGGTGCCACCTCTACGTGTGGGAGACTGGGGTTCGAATCCCAGTCTGGGTGACTATGCTGAGCTACACCAATAAGAGTCCTTGGGCAAGACTCCGAACACTACGTTGGCCTACCTGTAATCATTACCCTTGTAAGTCGCTCTGGATAAGAGCGTCAGCTAAATGCCATAAATGTAAATGCTAGTGGAATGGCCATTAAGGGGTCTGGAAAAAGAGGCTACCTCACCCTAAAGATTCGCTGAACAATCAAGTGCATTTCAAGCTTGTGTGAACCTAGAGTTAGCATAGCAGTGTAGCAATGTTAAATCAGTGCATGATGTATATCTTGTTGGCCCCAGTCTTCTGTTAAGGTCTTACCAGGAGCAAGGGCGATGCACAAGCACAGTGCTAATTTAGTTAGCCTGTCCTTCAACATGAGTTCAGCACCATCACCCCTGCCATTTTTCCGGATGAAAGAACGAAGGTGAAGGGCAGCTGAATTTGTGAGCAGCGGCCATTTAGAAAGCTTCCAGTGCTTCAATGAGTCATCATCAGCTGCCCTCTCGTCTCAATAACGCCTCACGTAACTATGCTAATTCCACGAGCGCTATATGGTTACGGCCCTCGATGAACAGTGAGTCACCAGGGGAACGAATGGCGTCTCGTCAGGTGCAATAAAGGCTTCAGAAGCCACATTACCTTGATGAAGGACCCTCAACCCAACGCCTCATCCACTCCGTTGATAAGGCCTTTCACACAAAGAGCCAACAAAGATAAATAGGTGGATCAGGCCCATTCACGCCTCCGAACGCTCTTCCCTGGATAATTTCCCAAATTACTTTCTTTGTTTGGTTCGGCTGCTATGATTTTCCAATTGGCCAAAAACTATTACGTTCTCTCACATTCTATTAAGAGCCATATGCTTATGATGAAGGGAAATCATGAAGCTGCCTCTGCGATGCGAATTTCTGATGTTTGCTAGCAGCATCTATTAGCGTAATAACTGTTGTGTAACAGTGCTCCACTCCCGCTCTCACTTATTCCTCCGCTCTCTAACTAAAAGCAATACCTCCATGGGAGTATATTTCAGAAGAATCGAGACAAAATGTAGGACGGTAAAATCCTGCAATTATTATTCCATCACTGGGTGTAATCTTACCGCACATCTGCTGCTACAAAACACAATACGTGTTTCTAATGATGCAAGAAATATGTAGGGAATATATTTTCTATTAGAACCTAGAACCTAATCACCTCGTGGTCCATTTGCGCCTTTTGCTTTACTACAGAATAAGCACCCCACATTGAACAACTAATTTAGAAGTCCCTTATGATTTTGGTGTATAATATTCATTTTCTACAAACTTACAATCATCCAAACATTGCGAACATGGCAGACAACCAGTGAGGACTAGTAGGGAATCATTAGCATAGGCTCGTTTGCATAATATTAATTCATTCTCAACTAGCTTTCCTCCATTCTTAGCAGTACTAAGATTATTGGGTGGAAAGCTTGTGCATCCATAATACACTCCTTATCAAAAGAATAGCTACAACCGGAAGTAAGTGTTGGATAGCAGTGCTGTTGGGAAGGAAGATAAAGGTGACCAGGAACAATAAATGATGATACATGTAGACTGATATGGGCAATATTCATTGAGCTACACATACAGAAGTCTGTCTCTCAGTATGGCGTGGGGCCGCCATGTTTGCTAATGCAACACGCCAGACGTCTCGTAGATGCTCCCAGAGGCGACCTATGTTAATCCATCCCATGCAGCTTCAATATTCTCCCACAGTTCCTGCAGATGGTGCGGATGGAGGTGGAGTGACACCAGTCTTTCTGGATGCAGGACAACAAACCATTCATCCTTGTGCTGACCACGGTGCCTCCACACATGGTGGTCGCCTCCACCAAGACAAAAGCGGGACTCGTCACTGAAGAAGACCTGTTGACATTCTGAGTCAGTCCATGACAGTCTGGCAGGAACCACTGCAGTGTTTGGTGATGCTGACATGGTGTTAAGGACAGCCGTCGTCATAGTAGTCTGTGTGCATGTAGTCCTGCGTTTTTCAGTCGATTGCCAATGGTGCTGACACAACAGGATGACTCACGGAGGACATCACGGCTTGCTGAACGTGCACACTCGTCTCGCCGACCTTGAATAGCTTTCATGTCTCACAATGTCAAACCCACCCACCAAGTTTAGGTCCTGTCGGTTGATTCCTTCTGCAACTATTCGTGCAACTATTCTTTTGATGCTGTGTGTATTACCATAGTAAACAAAGAACAATGGCTAGTTGGGGTCTGTAATTATAAACCCAAAGCACTGTATTATTTCTCCTCCTTCAGTCCCTTTTTAGGGAGGGAGGAATATGCTTTCCGTAGAGAGCTATAGTTTGTGCACTGCATTTTACCAAACCATAAGCAAGACGCATCACTGAGGAACACCTTTATGATTTTGGTGCCATTTATATTCAGCCAGCAGAAGAGTGGTGAAAGTGGTGATACCAACCTTGTTGATGTCTCAGGTTGGTCCTTCCTTTAGTAAGAGAAAAACAAAAACAAGGAGACGGTCATCAGATGCTACATACAATGCACATGAAAATTACAGGGGTTGGACAATGAAACTGAAACACCTGGTTTTAGACCACAATCATTTATTAGTATGGTGTAGGGCCTCCTTTTGCGGCCAATACAGCATCAGTTGGTCTTGGGAATGACATATACTGCGTCCTGCACAGTGGTCAGAGGGAGTTTAAGCCATTCTTCTTGCAGGATAGTGGCCAGGTCACTACGTGATGCTGGTGGAGGTTGGTCCTTCTTGGTGGTATGCTGACATTACCCTGGATACCGTGGCTCTTGATACATCACAAAGACTTGCTGTCTTGGTCACAGATGCGCCAGCAAGACGTGCACCAACAGTTTGTCCTCTTTTGAACTCTGGTATGTCACCCATAATGTTGTGTGCATTGCAGTATTTTGAGCAGAACTGTGCTCTTACCTGCTAACTGAACCTTCACACTCTGCTCTTACTGGTGCAATGTGCAGTTAATGAAGATTGGCCACCAGGCTGGTCCAATTTAGCCATGAGACCTCCCACACTAAAATGACAGGTGTTTCAGTTTCATTGCCCAACCCCTGTACATTCTACAACATGGTATTGTAATAAAGAGGATCTCTAGAAGGCCAGCAAGCTTTTAGGGCTGAAGATCATGGAAAGGCAACCATTCCTTAGCAAAGACATGCACATTAGCCTATACCATGTATTACATACTGCAAGCAAAGAGACAAAGCACAGCCTTAAGAATGACAAGTATATGGAGCCAGGGTTTATGTGGTGGTAGAAGGTGAGTATGGATCTGTATATGTGCACAACAGGTGCCTCAGTATTTCCAGGCTCAGGTCTATTCTAAAACTGACAGTAATGGTCAGCTGACAGAGATATTAAGCAGAATAGTTCGAAAGCACAGCAGCTTAAGTTAAAATGGACAAAAATGGAGATCCATGTTTTTCATTGGACAGTGGTGACGTAGGGAATCCCTCCTTAACAGGAAGCTAATTAGACTAGTACAAGACTACATACGCACAGAGCATTTCTCTTCACTTCTAACCCTCTCTGATAACATTAACGCATAACTAGCTTTCACTCATCGTTCCAAAAACTGTTCCAAACAGGCTAAACAAGCTATACATACAAAGTGAGTGAGTGAGGGAATGAGTGACGGCTAGTAGGAGCCTCCTAGCATGAACCTGATTCACATAATTCACTCCCTGCTAGCTTTGAATCATCTTTGGAGGCACATTAGAACAGAACTTATAAATGAGTACAGCTGGAAGAACCACAGTAACCCCAAAAGAGCTAACATGGCTAAGAACAGCAGAACGGTAGGACGAATTGGTTAGGCTAATTGCTAGCTCATGCTAGCTTCCATTCACTGCTAGCATCCACATATTCTGGACTGGAATCGTTTTCATAGCTTGGGGTGCGGTGGGGGGTGGAATAAAGCTTTAGCGGGCAAACAAAGACGGCAAAATCCAAAAAGCAGTTACTGAAATACCTTTTTAACAGCACGACATACCGCAGTACAGCTTTACAGTAGAACAGCCGCTACGCTGGAGCACTGCGTACCTCGCGCTCACTGTATTTCCTTCCTCTCTTAAAGCTGCTTTCTCTTTACGCCGTGTGAAAGAAGACCTTTCAAGTGTAATTTCTTACATTAGCCCACCTCTTTCTTTCCTCTCCTACAAAGTCACCATTTCAGAGATTTCTCTCTCTGCAGAGCAAGGGCATGCGCAAGGCCAGCTGATGGACGGGCTATTACCTGGAGCCTGGACAATACTGGGCCTTGGGATGGCTTTGAACTTACCATCAGGCAAGTATAAAAGAAGGGTGTTTTATTATTATGGGAAAGAAGAAATCAAAGGTAACGTCCGGGAATAAAGAACAGTATGTGTATGAGAGAGAAGCAGAGTGAACAAAACCCTTCCCATTCCCAGATTAACCCTTTAATCCCTTTAACGTGTAACACAAACTAAATATCAAAAGCTAAACTTGTGGAATGTGGAAACTAGATGGAGAGATTATGTTACTGAGGCTGAAGTGTGGATTAAATGGCTGAAGCAGACGCTGGCGACAGGTTCCTTGTACCTAGAAAAGACCAGAAAACCCTGCTAAGCCTTCTGACGAACTTCTATAAGAGTGTTAAGTGTCTTTGGCATAACTCAGTAGTGGAGATGTAAACGAAGCTCCTGAGAGTGCTTTGATTCTGAGATGCCTGCAGAGGAACCCTGTGAGAAGTGATCACAGTGGTTCACAGTGGACCAAACATCTCCACCATGAAAAGGTCATGGCTAGCCTGATGTCTGATACTCTGTTTAATGATAGTTTGGAGATTTTAAAATTGAATTCAGAACTGAGATTTCATCCTTTCATCCTCTACGTCACCTGTCCTTCTAGGCAGGGAGTGGTGGATCCTATCCCAGCACTCACTGGGCAGAGAGCAGGAAGCACTCTGGACTGGCCCAGACATGCACAGTGACACCAAAGGGGCAATTTAGCATCTCCAATTCACCTGACTGCTTGTCCTAGGACTGTGGGAGGAAACCCACAAACACGGGGAAACATGCTAACTCCATATACGCCTCTTTTCCACCAACAAAGTGCCAGCGCTCGCGCCCGTACTGGTGCTGGTTCCCAAGCTCTTCCGAACTCGCTGCAAACAGGCCCCCTTTTCCACTGCTTTGAGAACGGAGCAATTACGTGTCTGGAGGTGGGTGGTCCTCGGTCCATAAGCAGAAGTCGGCGGACAACATATAAAACAACATGGCGGAACATGTTCTTCAAGTACAAACTGTTCTTCTTGCTTTAAGGGCATACCTTACCATCCAGAACCCACTCTCTGAGCATTTGGACTGTCATAGACAGTGATTATGCTCGAGACGACACGTCCTGTCATTGCAGATGTCCTGTACGTATTAAACGGCAAATATTTCGAATTTTATTTCGCTCATTAGAAGACGGACGCCTCCTGTAGAATGCACTCATCCACAAGCACATCACTGGTTCTTCACACGGAGTTCGGTTCGGTGTAGTGCATGGTGTAGTGCCACGCCCCTTTGCCGCTTGCATCATGGGTTCCACGGCTTCAGATCAGAGAGTTATTGGCCCTGGGATGTCATCCAGCCATGTTTTTTTTTCATTGGAGATTTTGGCACTGCCATTGGCACCATGTTGGTGGAAATTGGCAAATAGAGAGGAACTGAACCAAAGCTTTGGTTTATCTGTGAGCCAACAGCACTATCCACTGCACCACCGTGCCACCCCAGCCTAAACCTCAACACATAGCGTTGATACATGCAGGATGTTGTGAGGCTAAATAGTCCCTACTTCAGCATTTGTAAATGTAGACTACATGTGTGTAGGTCCGTTGGCGGGTCTGGAATACAAAACCCTGGTCACATGGTGACCCACCATGGTTCCTAACACCTCCACTGTAAAGATATCAAAGCCTGTAAAGCCTCTCTCTACAAATGAACCACTGCACACCACACCACTCTGAATTCCCCTTTACATGGCCAATGGGTTTTCTGTTCCTTCTAAAGACAGGGAATCACCTGAAGCTCTGAACAGGGCTGAAATGAGCGAGTGTGAGAAGATGAACAGCGCAGGGAGCAAGTAGTAGAGCCGCTGCCAGAGGGTTTATACCTACTTTGTAGGACTGCAGGTATGCAACGCCTTCAAATGAGGCTTCCAGGTAGCAATGGAAACCGAGTTTTCATCAGCCGCATAGCTACGCCAAACACACTGCATGCCGAGACAAAAACCCAACAAACACACACACACACACGGGACAAAGAGGAGGAACACAAAGGAGGAGGGAGGGAGAAATCAAAAACAAAGGAAAGAAAGGAAAGGAAGAGGAGGACAAGGCCATAATGAAACAAAAACAAAGAGGGAGGGAAAAAAATAACAGCAACAACAAAAAAAGAGACAAAAACGAATGCAGATTAGTGAAGAACACGGTTAAAGGTTCACAGGTGCTTACAGGCTTCTCTATACATGCCTTGGCACAGGTAGGGCTCTTTCATAGAGCCGCCAGGTGGCCTCCAGGTCAGAGCGGCTACCGTCGGTCGAGTAATAACGCCACGCTGCCTGATACAGGACCATTAGGAGCGGAGAGGCTTGTTTCCATTAGAGGATCAACCCAAAGGCAGCAGATATGGTGTAACAAGCACGGCACAACATACACAATCCATATACGCTCTGAAAACTGGAACTCAGCCTTCTCATTAAAGGGCCCATGGCATGGTAAACACAGGAGCTTGATAGAGTTCAAGGTTCAGAATGTGCTGCTTAATAACCACTGCACACACACAGAATTTAGAGTTTGTGAGTTTGTGTGTTTGTGATCTCACAAAAAACAGCACATTTTTATATATACACCCGTTTAGCCTACAGCAGTTTAGCCCCACCCATTCCCACTGCAGTAGTACAGAGTTTATTAGCCTGGACTGTGGACTAGAGTCGATTGAGGCACAGCCAATCAGAACAAAGCTCATGTCCATACATCCTAAAGCCACAGTAGCAAAAAAAAAGCTTGTTTAATACCAAAGGCTGACAGAGCCTCATGACGATGAACTCAAAAAAAAAGAAAAAAAAGAAATATCGGTAATTACATTTTTTTAAATTCAATTTTATCATTTAAAATTACTTTTATTTGTAAAAAAAAAACCCAAAATAACCAATAACAAGGTTGATGTTTCATATATATATATATAACTATATGCATCATAATTATGTTGGAAAGCTAAGGAGGTTCAAACAACATAGACCTGTATAGAAATAACTGTGTTTGCATCAAATTGCTAAACTCTATCATATCATAACCTTTTAGTCTACCTCACATTTGTGCAAACGGTAAGTGCCCGAAACAAGCAACACTGATTTGAGCGTCATAGGAAAGTACTACCAAACACACAAGAGCCTAAGTTCGCCATGCCCAATGCCAAGTGTCAGCCAGAAGGGTATAAAGCCCCCCAGCTTTGGGCTGAGGAGCAGTGTAACTGTGTTCTCGGGAGTGACGGAGCTCCATCCAGTACCTTTGGGATGAGCTGGCGTGACACAGAACTGATCAACAGTAGTAAATGACCTCACTAATGCACTACCAATGAATTCAAATAAATCCTCACAGCAATGTTCCAAAATCTAGTGCATAGTTTTCCTAGCAGATGCTGTTACTGCTGCAAAGTGGGACAAGCTCCATATCAACACCCCTTCATTTAATTTGAAAGGTTGCATTAGCAGGTGTCTGCAAACCTTTGAACACCCAGTTTATAATGCAGTAACACAGTGTAGTAATATCTGAGGAGTGAAGGGGAGCAACATCGTAATTACAACAGATTCTAAGAATATTCGGAATTATGTTATTCCCAGTATAGGAATATTTTTAGGAATATTTTTAAAAAACAATCCTGAACTGTACAGAGATGATCAGGTAGAAGTGTGCCAGGTCAGAGACTTCAGATATCAGACACAGGTTTAGATGTGTGTAAGGTTGGGTACCTGTATAAGGCAGGCTGCAGGGTTCCTCCTCTTCTCAAAGTGCTTCTGTCTGTGCTGCTCCTGAACCTTCAGAGCAAAGCCTGAACCCAGGATACCCTGCAAAGATCAGCAGAGTGGAGATCAACAGTGGAGCTTAAGGTTTCCAGGTGGGCGACTAGAAACAGCAGCCCAATTTAACACATGACTTATAAGGCAGATAGAAGTTTCTCCATCTGGGTTTGCTGGAGTTTGTCTTTGTGACAGGATTTTGGGAAATCACGTCTACCTCGTAGACTCGGAATGATGGAACCTGTCCAAATGTACCACCTACGTTTACTTTATCAGCTGAGTGGAGTCTTGGGATAGTGTCTGAGGTAATGCATTAGTTAACATGAAGTTATACATGAACACTGGTGAACTAATGTTAAGTAAACATGTAGTAACTGTTACAACAACAAGTTATTTGTTTATTTAAGATTAGTTGAGCATTGTAACCATGGTGACTGTGTTACTGCATGTTAACTACTGAAAGTACTCAGTACTTAATGTAACTTTAGTACTGACTAACTACTTTAGATAAAGTATTGACATCTACATCTAGCTAACGCTCTTACAAGGTTAATCATGTTACAGGTAGGCCAGTGCAGTGTTAGGAGTCTTGCCCAAGGACTCTTATTGGTGTAGCACAGCATAGTAACCCAGACCGGGATTCGAACCCCAAACCCCACATGTTTTTGTGGCTCCCAGGTGGGTAGTGGTGTTATCCGCTGAGCTACACCAACCACAGGACAAAGGTCTGCAAACGCAAAGCCTTCAAACATAAAGCACATAAGCACGAGCGCAATCACACCAACCTCCCCTGTTTTTCAACCAGACCAAAGGACATAGCTCTGCAAACGCTCTGCTCACACTGTGTTAAGTATTGGCAAACTAACATGAAGTAATGACATAAAGCAATACATTAACACTAATGTTAAGCAAACATGTGCCAAGTAGTTGTATGTAGTTCATATGGTTAATGTATTACTTCATGTTAACTAATGCCTTACATCATGTCAGTTACACTGAGTGTTACATTAGGAGTTACGTTAGGTATTGGCTAACTAAATTACCTGAAGTATTGACTACAGGGGTTGGACAATGAAACTGAAACACCTGGTTTAGACCACAGTCATTTATTAGTATGGTGTAGGTCCTTTTGCGGCCAATACAGCGTCAGTTGGTCTTGGGAATGATATATACTGCGTCCTGCACAGTGGTCAGAGGGACTTTAAGCCATTCTTCTTGCAGGATAGTGGCCAGGTCACTACGTGATGCTGGTGGAGGTTCGTCCTTCTTGGTGGTATGCTGACATTACCCTGGATACCGTGGCTCTTGATACATCACAAAGACTTGCTGTCTTGGTCACAGATGCGCCAGCAAGACGTGCACCAACAATCTGTCCTCTTTTGAACTCTGGTATGTCACCCATAATGTTGTGTGCATTGCAGTATTTTGAGCAGAACTGTGCTCTTACCTGCTAACTGAACCTTCACACTCTGCTCTTACTGGTGCAATGTGCAATTAATGAAGATTGGCCACCAGGCTGGTCCAATTTAGCCATGAAACCTTCCTCACTAAAATGACAGGTGTTTCAGTTTCATTGTCCACCCCCTGTAACTACTGACAACGTATGGCGCACTGTGGTTGGTGTAGCTCAGGGGGCAACACCACTACCTGCCAGGGAGCCATTACCACATGTGGAAGACTTGGGTTCGAATCCCGGTCTGGGTGACTAGGCTGTGCTACACCAGTAGGAGTTTCATTGGGTAAGACTGGTAACACTACACTGGCCTACCTGTAATACAGTTAAGCTTGTAAGTCAAGAGCGTCTGGACAAGAGCGTCAGCTAAACGCCGTAAATGTAAGCACTGACTAGCTAACGTGAAGTATGGCATTAGTTAGCAAGAAGTAATAAATTAACAATGGTTAACTAATGTTAGCTTGTTAGCTAGTCAATGCTTAATGTGAAAAACCTTTTAGTGCATATGAAGTAGTTGCTACTCCATCGGTGCAGCTGTTTGGGTACTGAGCTAGACTTGATCCAAGATGGACATGGGTTTCGGGACTTACTGCGGGCAGAGCGAAGAAGGAGATGCCAAGTAGAGCGAAGCCAGCAGACAGCATGCGTCCAGTCCATGTCTTAGGAGTCTTATCCCCATAGCCTATGGTGGTCAGAGTGATCTACATGACAAGAGACGACCAACAAATAGGAGCAGATGATCATTATTTTGAATATTATGACTGTGTGTGGTTAATATACAAGGCCTAGACCACTGTGTAGGCCCTGGGGGGTGGAGGGAGTGATGGAAACTCACCGTGCCCCACCAGAGTGCATCAGCGTAGGTGGAGAACTCTTTATTGAACTCCTTCTCCACAAGGTAGACCAGGAAGGAGGAGAAGATGAGCACCAGAAAGCCTATGTACCAGGCAGTCACCAGCTCCTACACAACACAATAGCACAAACAGGAAGTCAAGTTACTATGTTAGTTAATCTATCTGGTTCATCTATCTTGGCTTGCCCAGCATGTAGCTTGCCCACTTAATTCTAACTGGGCACCCAAAGGCAGTAGCAGCATGCTTCCACAAGATAATGGCACATGGGGCTAAAGGGCTAAAACCTGGCATGTTTAAGGTGGTAGCAACCTCAGGCTCCTGCAGATGGTGCTGCACGGGGATGATGAGGCTATAAACACCTATGGGGTGGGAGTGATGGGATCCATAGATTGAAAAGAGGTGGTACGGTGAGGTGAATGTCTCGTTCTATGTGTGGTAAACGGCTCCAGAGCAGATGTTAATGACTGGCTGAAAGGAGTGACTGAGCATTTGGGCGTGGCCAAAGACCATAGTGTGCAGGACGTAGCTAAATCTGCAGGTGTATGGAAGCGTACAGTCATACGGGTCTACCAGCAGTAGCACGAATCCCAGTCTACAGGAAGTTATGCTTGGAATTGTGCCAGGGAAGGCATCCACCAAATCTGGCCCAACTCTCTGGCAATTCTTTGATGCAAGAGAGTCTGAACATTGAGGTGGCCTACCTCCAGACACTTGTCCAGTCCATCCTAAAGCCAATCACAGCCAGTATTACACGCTATTAGGTACGTTTCAGTCACAGGTGACTGGTGTTTTGGCCCGGTGGTCTTAGCTCAGTATAGTTTGTGGTGGTCATAATGGACATAACTCTGCTTACCTTGCTGTGTGCGTAAACTACAGATCCCAACAGCTTCCAGGTGCCTCCTCTACGGTCCATGCGCACCATGCGCAAGATCTGCAGGAAGCGGAGGCTTCGTAGTGCCGAGGTGGCAAATATGTTGCCCTGGCTACCAGCCGAAACCACGGCGACAGATGCTATCAGCACTATGATGTCTAGAGGAAGAGAAGGACAGATCAGGAAAAAGGCATACAGAGCATCGTTGAGGTCATGTACTGATGTTGGATTATTAGTTCTGGCTCAGTACAGGCATTGGATGGAGCTCCATCACCGCAGAGGACACAGCACACTGCTCCATAGCCCAATGCTGGGGGGCTTTACAGCCCTCTAGGACCTTAAGCTCCTGCTCTAGAGTGTCCAGTTCTATGAGCCATCCAGGGTCAAAAACCAGAAGAGGGTCATTCGTTTTAACCTGTACACCTTTAATTGGTCAAGCTGGGCAGTGACTGGTGCATGCACCCGATGTTAGAGTTGCCATGTCCACAGTGGGAGGAAATTAGTCAGGTTTGAAACATGTTGAAGAAAAATGGCTCATTTCAGCTTCTGCTGGACATCTGGGATGGGTTGAAGATTTTTACTGGACTTGGCAACCCCTGCCAGAGGAAATACTAAAAAACAGCAAAGGCTCTGCATTGATTAGGCATGATGAGTACTGTTAGTGAGGATGGAAGGGGATGCTCAAGAGCTTTGGATGGCCAGAAAACCAAATTCCCTTCCCCACATCTCTCCATGGACTCTGTTCATTATATTTTTATTCCTTTCATTTTTCCATAAACTGCTTTTCTGCAAAGCTGCCCTGACACAACACTGTCTAAAAAAAGCACTACATAAATAAACTTGGACTGACTGATGGAGACGCTGGTTAGAAGCTATACTTGGTGCGGGCCCTGTCTTTGAGAGACCACAGGTCGATCCCTCGGGATGGCACAGTGGTCCATGGCTGGAAGTCCAAGAGAACCAATTTGGCCTTGCACTCACTGGGTGAGTAGGACGATTGTCCTTTTCCACCAAGACAATGTAGACAATGTAGAATGCAAGCATTCGTTAGATGATCTAGCAGAATTAGGCAGTGTTCTCCTTCAAGCGTGTTGAGACTGTGTTGTCCAGTGAGCAGTTTGAAGAAGATGCCACTAGTATATCGTCGCTGTCCAAAGAAAAACATGTATCTCCATTTTTTGTTGGTTTTTACTTATATGCCTCATTTGATCACATGAGCTGCTGTTTACACTGTGTGGGAATTTCATGAAGAATGGACAAACAGAAATGGCCCACAACTGCTTGGAGAGACGTCTGGTTCCATTGACTTCCATACAAACTAAATGAGGTTTTTAGCCTCTCCTGTAAAGTTGTCATTTTGGAGATACCTGTTTTTCTTTGGACAGCGATGATGTGCTAGTTTTCAAACTCCTGGCTAAGAGGAGACTTAGCTAGGATAAAGGAACACCCAAAACCGGCTGTCAGTCTATCACAGGTCCACCCCAAAAAGCTCATGGTAAAACAAGAGAGCAGAAAACGTCCACATTGTGATCTCTCAGTAGATGTCCATGCATGTAGCTTATTTTAAAAGATCATCAGGTCTTCCAAGGACAGCTTTATGAAGAGCTAGCTGACTTCCCTTCGGGCACAACAAATGTCAAAAGCATCAAGGGTGCTTTTCCTGCTTTAGAAACAAGACTGTACATCCAAACTACTCACAGGAAAGACCGAGCAGACTATTCACAAACATACTATAGACATACTATCAGAGGGAGACGAATTTACATGCACTCTCTGAGAAAGTCAGGGACATAAAGAAAGAGGGAGAGAGTGAGAGAGGGGGAGAACGAGGCCAAACAAAGTTCACACCAAAACCACATCCACTAAAGAAGCTGCACCAAACCCTCAAAGAACACAAACATCTCCAAGCCTCAAGCCGAGAAATAATATTAGCTTTCTCTCTTCTCCTCCTATTTTTTAAAACCCCCTCCTCACATTCCACCCATCTCGGTCTCCTCAGAAGAGCGTCCTGCTGCTCCGTTATCCTCATGTCTCTTGCTGTTTTGTGTTGTAAGTACTGAAACCGAAGCGTTAGCGGTATGTTCTCGGTTCTTCAGGGAGTCTGGAGGAACCTGCTGATGTAGCAGCGTGTGCTCATCTTCATAAATCATAAACTAGCTGGCCAGGACAGCAGAATGTGGACACATGGGCTCGGTGAAAAATATATGAAGCCTTCAAACGGAAAGCCGCGGGCTACTATTAGGCGTACCTGACAAACCCACCGCACGGAAATAACAAGAGAAAAGACTTTTAGCTGAAGTCTGCGCTCACTAGGCCTACTTACACAGTCCTATGCAGAAGCCTGAACACTCCCCGTCAAAGTCCGTGTCTTGTCGACCCTCTAACATGAGCCCGTTTAAACATGGCATGTCTTTCCTGTTCATTTTAATGCACAATTTCTAATTTAAATATGAAACATTCAATGTGCCATATATTTCTTACAGGCTATATATTCTATATTCACCAAATAAACACTAACTGTACATTATATAACCTGTACGACTAATAATTCTAACCATATGACAGGGAACAGTTACCACAAATTCTCCCTAAGGAAAACTAGTTCGATCCTTAAAGGTAAAAGTGCAGACTGATGGTTTAGTTTAAAAATACTTTGAAGGAATTGATACAGAGCCTCAGAGCCCGCTAAATCCGGAGACTACACTTCCCATGAGCCTCCACTCCATAATGCCAACACCACAAGCACTACCTCTTGCAATCCTTGAATTTCCTATCTATCTATCTATCTATCTATCTATCTATCTATCTATCCATCCATCCATCCATCCATCCATCCATCCATCCATCCAATCTATCCATCCATCCATCCCTCCATCCAATCTATCCATCCATCCATCCCATCTATCCATCCATCCATCCCTCCATCCAATCTATCCATCCATCCATCCATCCATCCATCCATCCATCCATCCATCCATCCATCTATCTATCCCTCCATCCAATCTATCTATCTATCTATCTATCTATCTATCTATCTATCTATCTATCTATCTATCTATCTATCTATCTATCTATCCATCCATCCATGCATCCTATCCATCTATCTATCTATCTATCTATCTATCTATCTATCTATCTATCTATCTATCTATCACAAACTCCTTCCCTTCTTTGCTTCCTCAAAACACTAATGAGCTTCACCATTTATTCACATTCACCATGTATCAGGGTCCTTTTGTGTATTGCCGACTCCCTAACTAGCGCACTGTACTCTCAAACCATATAGTTGAGTTAAGGGAGAGATCCCCACGGTAAAATACTCCTCCACAGTCAGTAGAAGTTCCTCCCTTTAATCCTCCACTGGAGTAACAGTACTAAAGTATGTATCTTCAGATGTACTTAAGTATGGAGAGTAACAGTACTAAAGTATGTCCCTTCAGATGTACTTAAGTATGGAGAGTAACAGTACTGAAGTATCTACCTTCAGATGTACTTAAGTATGGAGAGTAACAGTACTAAAGTATGTACCTCCAGATGTACTTAAGTATGGAGAGTAACAGTACTAAAGTATGTACCTCCAGATGTACTTAAGTATGGAGAGTAACAGTACTGAAGTATCTACCTTCAGATGTACTTAAGTATGGAGAGTAACAGTACTAAAGTATCTACCAGATGTCAGTATGTAACAGTACTAAAGTATACCTCCAGATGTACTTAAGTATGGAGAGTAACAGTACTAAAGTATCTACCTCCAGATGTACTTAAGTATGGAGAGTAACAGTACTAAAGTAACAGATGTACTTAAGTATGGAGAGTAACAGTACTAAAGTATGTACCTCCAGATGTACTTAAGTATGGAGAGTAACAGTACTGAAGTATCTACCTTCAGATGTACTTAAGTATGGAGAGTAACAGTACTAAAGTATCTACCTCCAGATGTACTTAAGTATGGAGAGTAACAGTACTAAAGTATGTACCTCCAGATGTACTTAAGTATGGAGAGTAACAGTACTAAAGTATTCACTTAGTATGGAGAGTAACAGTACTGAAGTATGTATCTCCAGATGGTACTGGAGACAGTACTAAAGTATTTACCTCCAGATGTACTTAAGTATGGAGAGTAACAGTACTGAAGTATCTACCTTCAGATGTACTTAAGTATGGAGAGTAACAGTACTAAAGTATTCATTAGTCTGACACTGACGTCTATTTACATCATCAGTACACTGAAGGAGAACAGGTTCCATTAGCTAGAACAATAAAAAAAAATGTTTTATTTAGTTACAGTTTAAACACAGCTTCACGAAAGAGTTTTCCTGTGATGTATAAACTGTATAAATGAAACACCTGAATATAAACCATACATGCTTTATTCATAATGTTGGGTGTTTTGGGGGCAATGGCAATTTATGACATGGTAAATATTATTAAATATAATAAATGGCCAGCGTACATTTCTAGTAATTACCTGACATGACTAACAACACACAACGAGTGGATCAGTAAGATTTGGGCACCATATTTAAAATGTTAAATATTCTTAAAATTCATTTTTACTACAACTTAATTTTTGATATTACTAAGCTTTCCCAGTTATTACCAAATCATCTGCAGCTTTCTTCCTCATCCAGCGTTCTTAATTCGTAGTGTCACAACATAACGAACCTGCCACAAAACTGATACTGACTCTACATGAATCTAAACAGTATAAATGAACATATCCTACACAATTTCACCATAATTACCGCTTATCTGCAGAAGTTATATTAGTAAACCTACGTCTAATATGTGGCCTGTGCAAGAGTTATGAAGTTATAGTACCATTTATATGATAGATTAATTTTTTAAATAGGCCTACTTAAATTTAGACAATCAACTAAACAACGAAACCTGCCATTAATGCACACGACTGTAAGTGTGTTTTGAGACCAGGATTTTAATGCACAGTGAATGGAACAGTGTAGACCAGCGCCTGTGCTAATCCATGGTAGGATACAGCTGAAGCAAACAGAGTATGCTGAGAAAACTCTGTCTGTCTGTCCATCCATCCATCTCTCTCTCTCTCTATCTCTCTATCTATCCCTCTATCTATCTATCTATCTATCTATCTATCTATCTATCTATCTATCTATCTATGTCCATCTCTATCTATCTATCTCCATCTCTATCTATATATATCTCCATCTCTATCTATCTATCTATCTATCTATCTATCTATCTATCTATCTATCTATCTATCTATCTATCTATCTATCTATCTATCTCCATCTCTATCTATCTATCTATCTCCATCTCTATCTATCTCTCTATCTATCTATATCTCCATCTCTATCTATCTATC
>JAMWET010002128.1:100000-127500 GCA_024036415.1 Prochilodus magdalenae
AGTATCAGCAAGAGGGATGCTGGACGACTCGACAGGCTGGTGAGGAAAGCTGGTTCTGTGGTGAGGAAAGCTGGTGGAGAGGAGAGCCCCCAGCAAGCTGCTGAACATCATGGACAATGTTCACCAGCCTCTGCACAGCACAATCATCAGGCAGAGGAGCTCATTTAGTGGCAGACTGCTGTCCTAGTCCTGCTCCACAGGCAGACTCAGAAAGTCTTTTGTCCCGCAGGCCCTAAGACTGTTCAACTCCTCCCAGTACAGCAGATGAAAAAGTGTGTGACACTCTTTCCCTCCGGTCACTCCATGGACACAACCCCATCTCTGCACACACTCCCTCCTAAATGCCCTCCTAAATGCCCTACATCTATTTATATTGTATTATTCTACTCCATTCTGTACTGTTTACACTTTTTGCACTGATAATTATTTATATTACTGCGTATTTGCACTGTCTGGATGGCTGAAAACAGCCATCTTCTTAATTTGCTTAGCAAACGGTATACCATTACCTCCATCTATACTTTACACTTTACACAGACACTAAGGACTCTATTTTTATACCTTCATACTTTATATAGTATTGTCTCTATTTGTACAAATCTATCTTGCTTCTGTTGTTACTTCTGTATGGTTTGTATACCTGCTACTGGATGCCTTGAATTTCCCTCTGGGATCAATAAAGTATCTATCTATCTATCTATCTATCTATCTAAAATTAAGACTACGTAGCATATCAGATTATCAGTCTTTGTGTCATAGAGAGAGCAAGCAGACACCTCTGGTTAAAAACAATAGAAATTATGAGATTATTAAGTCCTCTATAGAGAATTATGATACTTATATATCGTCGCTGTCCAAAGAACAACATGTATCTCCGTTTTTGTTGATTTTTACTTTTATGCCTCATTTGACCACTTAAGCTGCTCTTTACACTGTGTGGGAATTTCATGAAGAATGGACCAACAACAATGGCCCAAAACTGCTTGGAGAGACGTCTGGTTCCATTGACTTCCATACAAACTAAATGAGGTTTTTGGCCTCTCCTGTAAAGTTGCCATTTTGGAGATACCTGTTTTTCTTTGGACAGCGACGATATGATACTTTGTCTTCTATAGCAATAATACAGGTCTATATTTATTTTTCTTTCATTCATTCATTCAGTTTTTCATTTAGAGCTCATTAAAACACATTTTTCAAAAATTCTATGAACATGTGCTTTCTAAATTCTCCTGCACAGTTCTTCAGTACTGGTTCCTGCACAAGCAGTATATATTTAATTAAATGATTTGAATTTCACGAAAAGCTAAGATGGCATGTGCAGTTTTGTCTTGTGGAGAAAACTCCATTTTTGTCAATTTAACGATCACCAATAATATACCAATAAAATTGATTAAATTCAATGAATTAAAAAAATTCAACTAGAATTTAAATTGCATGATATGAGTTAAAGGCACCACGCTGCACAGCTGGTTGGTGGTTGTGACAGCAACGCTGGGTTGCCAGATTGGGGCAGAGTTTTGGTGCAAGGTAAAGGGGATGGGGGGAGTGAAGTAAGCAGCTTAGTGCCAGGCAGAGGATTAGACTACGAGGACAAAATGAACCAAACTCTGAGAGAGCATGAGGTGAAACATGGCCACCGCCAGACCCAAACACTTTCACTCATGCAGTGATAAAAATGCTAATTCCTGTGATACAAACGTGTCCGTTCGGCTGCACACGAATAAAACGTGCCATGCGGCGAGTTCCAAACATGCAGCCTCAATACGTCCTAATCTGACTCAGTCAGAGTGTCTGTACGTTCAGGACACAGTGTGCTGAACTGTAGCCTATCAAATTTTGTGCCTATGTGGAAAAACTTCCTTCAGGCACCTCAGGGGAATGTTTTCTGCACGACACGGACAAGCTGGTATTGCAATTAGATTGCTACATACTGCAAACGTGATGTGTGACTTATGTTTATCATCATATATTCATATATCATATATTTAATATGCACTGGTGAATATTTTATCTGACATGGTTAAACACCACTAGCAGAATATCTATAGAGATATAAAACTATTTCTTTAAAAAAGAAATTTAGTTAATTATCTATCTATCTATCTATCTATCTATCTATCTATCTATCTATCTATCTATCTATCTAGTTTCTACACTCATTCTTCATTACATTAACTTTACCATATTACCATAGACACTGATGTGGTGGTGGTGTGTTAGTGTGTATTGTGCTGGTGTAGCCAGATCAGACACAGCAGTGCTGCTGGAGTTTTAAACTCTCCTCCCAAATAATACCTGGTCTGTGGTGGTCCTATGGGGGTCCTAGTAATAAGTACATAGTGAAACAGATGGACTACAGTCTGTACTTGTAGAATTACAAAGTGCTCCTATATGGTAAATGGATAGAGAGATAGAGAGATAGATAGATAGATAGATAGATAGATAGATAGATAGACAGACAGACAGACAGACAGACAGACAGACAGACAGACAGACAGATAGATAGATAGATAGATAGATAGATAGATAGATAGATAGATAGATACTTTAGTGATCCCAGAGGGAAATTCTAGGAGAGACAATAAATAAAGAATAAAGGCAAAAAAAAAAAAAACACAATACGGACGGAGCTACTGGAACATGCCGCCACTCACGTTGGCGACTGAAAGGTGATAGAAAAAAAATGGAGCTGCTAAAATGGATAACCAGTTTAGGAGGTAGTTTCAATGTTATGGCTGATCAGTGTATAAATACATATAATCATATTAATGATATATATTAACATGTTATCATATTACTGAGTATGGTCTGACAATAGCTGGACCCCGTGTCTAACCTGGGTTGACCTAGCACATCACAGGTTCATACCGTCTGGTGGATTTTGTGGTCAGTGTTTAAATGAGGTAGGTACTTTAGTGGTAGCAGCCATCAAACCAGTGCTCACTCATTAACTCCTTCACTGTTCACTACATGGTTTTAGCTATATAGTGAACTGACCAGAGAGCCACCATGCAGCGACCATTCATCACTGACCACCCAAACAATGCAACATGTAGGACACTTAAAGAGGGACCCATTAGACTACAGCTAAGGTCTGCTCCGATCCAGCTCACTCAGCAAAAGATGTGGCTGCTTTAAAGAGTTCAGGGTTCATGATTATGAAACTCGATGCTGACCAGTGTAGCTTTGTACTCACCTATGATAGAGAAGGGCTTTCGTGCGAAGCGCAGTCGTCCTTGCCATCCTCTGTATCTGCAGCAGCAGCCCGCAGACCAGATCCGGACAACATACTCCAGCCCAAACACTATGATCATCACGAACTCCTGGTGCAGGAAACGATAAAGGAATAAGGGTCAGGTAAACGAGTTAGTGTGTTTGACGAGCTGTGCAGACTCGTTGACTGATTCACTGCACAACACAGAACTCAAAACTCAGAAAAAGAAACCCGTTCCACTGCAAACTGCATCAGTCCGTGCTGAAATACTGGCTTGCAGGCCAGATGGGGTCGACGTTCCAATTGGCTGACATGCAAAACATCCGATCACTGCCTTCTCAGCTCAACCAAAACAAACACACAAGGAAATCTACGGATTCAAACACAGCTCAGGAATGACCTTTTAAAATTGGATCTGTTTCCTGATTCTGCAACAAGGCCAGTACCTCGCTCTGGATGGCTCACTAGTAGCTTGTAATGTTAGTGAACCTCAAATTTGTGTCACTGTACTCAGCAGGCAAAAAACAAGAACCCCCCGATTTCCCGGCCCCTAATCAAAGACAACGTATGACGTGTCATATTTAGAGCAAACAGCATAAAAACCAGCAAAAGCCAGCATATGTTGGGTTTTGGATGTTGTAATGCTAGTCAACCAGCATGGCCAGGTTGGGTAACCAGCAAAACCAGCAACAGACCAGCACTATATTAGCATTGACCATGTTTTGGCAATGCTACTGCAACTATATCAGAAGTAATGGAACCCTAAAATCCACCAATTAACATTATATGGAAACTACCTGCTACAGGTAAGGCTTAGACAAACTGACTCTTCATTAGAGGCCTGGTTGGAGGCAGGTGGGGAGATGGTAAAGAAATCATACGTAGTCCAGCAGTCACACTTAATGCCCAGGTACTATAACCTACCAGAGCATACCATGGTGCGACCACGACATGTAGGGTAAATGGTCGAAGCCTGTGATTCTCTTCTTGTTGGATTACTGAGGCGTTGGTTCCGCAGTGAGCCCTTCTCCACCAACGTGGAACAGGTTTCGCTCCAGGTCACGCACCTAATTTTGGAAGTCTTGGCGGTTTTAAAATAAATAGGCTGGGAACCCAAAAAGCCTGTTCTCAGCTGGAACCAGAGAATAGTAGGTTCTTCAGCACAAACCGTGATGACATCTGTATTCGGGCAACAATGGTGACACCCAATGGCCTGCTAAAGAAAGCCTTCCAAGTCAGTGTTAAGCCACGCTAGCTTTTTTGGATATTAAGAAGCATCTGTAATACCTGCACCAAGGCCTGCAGGTAATCTATATGCCCCGCCATCTTGTCTCTACATTTACGGCATTTAGCTGACGCTCTTATCCAGAGCGACGTACAGGGTTAATCATATTACAGGTGGGCCAGTGTAGTGTTGGGAGTCTTGCCCAAGGACTCTTATTGGTGTAGCACAGCGTAGTCACCCAGACCGGGATTCGAACCCCAATCTCCCACATGTGGTGGTGGTTCCCTGGTGGGTAGCGGTGTTATCCGCTAAGCTACACTGTACTCCTGTACAGTTTCCTCCGTTGAGGGCATGTCTGTCCCACCAGTGAAAACAGAGGCTGGTTCCCGGAATAACCCCAAGGTTGTAAGAAGCCTGAATGGAAGCAGCTCCAGAGCCAGGGTCCTTTTGGACAAAAAGGGCTAAGTGAGTGACTATGCTTGCTAACTAGCGTTAGCATTTCTAGGACTTATGCCAGCTCAGCAGAAGAAACAGTCGGCTGCGTTTTCATGCTGGCATTTAAAAAAAGCACTCCTCTGTACTTTACTGAAGAGTTGGTATAAACAGCAATGTTTTGCAACCAATGGCGGCACGCAGGCATGTAAACGCTGCTATGGCAGGCTAAACAGAAGCGGAGCAGTCTGCTGGCCACCTTAAATTTAGCATCATCTACCACAGAGCACATGTCTGGCACTTTTAGGTTTGGGAAATCGGATAACTGCTGGGTTTTGTGGCGGTTTGAAGCCATGCCGTAGGTACCCAAGGGACAGAGGGTGTAGGGGTCCCAGGTTGTTACGTCAAGGTGTGATGTTATGTACCTAATATGGTTTCTGATGCTGTCTGACATCCTGTTACCTATAAACATGGACCAATGTTGCTATTGGGCGTCTAAGACCGAGTCTATTTTTGGCTAAACTGCCACTTAGTAACTGATTTGATTGAGACTGACTGCTGTACACCACCGAAACCAAAAATACTAGCCCTCGCGTGCAAAGCAACGACACAACATCTCTTGCATAATGACATAATGATGTCAATGGAACAGCTTTAGTGGCTTCTAGACCCAGTCCAAACACAAAACCAGTCTGACCATGATACGAACGAGCCCTGTTTATGAATGGAATGTGTGTTTGCGCAAGTAGTTCCCATAGCAGTTATGATACGAAGTCTCCCGGCTTCTCAGGTGGGCATATTCTCCGACGCAACTGCGCAGTAATCTGATTACAGGGCCGACAATAAGAGATGATTAGTAAAGCTGCAGAGACACTCGGAAGAATAAAAAAATCTAATTATGACAACAGGATTCGCTGATTCATAATCCTGAGCCTGCAGCTTTGCTGTTATAGCTCCGGTTGTAATTGATATGTTAACCCATAGACCCCTGCAACCACACCAAGTGATACCAACAGCACAGCAGATAATAAGAGAAATTCTGATGAAAGTGTAGGCTCGAAAATATGTCAACAGTAGAGAAAGGACTTTTTGATTTAATTATTATTGCATTGCCCAGCAGTAACCGGACTACTAATAACTATGGACTCTGGAAGTTCTATGGAAGACTATGGTAGTTTTCTCTCTCTCTCTCTCACTCTCTACAGTATATATATACAGGGGTTGGACAATGAAACTGAAACACCTGTCATTTTAGTGTGGGAGGTCTCATGGCTAAATTGCACCAGCCTGGTGGCCAATCTTCATTAATTGCACATTGCACCAGTAAGAGCAGAGTGTGAAGGTTCAGTTAGCAGGTAAGAGCACAGTTCTGCTCAAAATACTGCAATGCACACAACATTATGGGTGACATACCAGAGTTCAAAAGAGGACATACTGTTGGTGCACGTCTTGCTGGCGCATCTGTGACCAAGACAGCAAGTCTTTGTGATGTATCAAGAGCCACGGTATCCAGGGTAATGTCAGCATACCACCAAGAAGGACGAACCTCCACCAGCATCACGTAGTGACCTGGCCACTATCCTGCAAGAAGAATGGCTTAAACTCCCTCTGACCACTGTGCAGGACGCAGTATATGTCATTCCCAAGACCAACTGACGCTGTATTGGCTGCAAAAGGAGGCCCTACGCCATACTAATAAATGACTGTGGTCTAAAACCAGGTGTTTCAGTTTCATTGTCCAACCCCTGTATATATAACCCCCTTTGTCTCTGCTTTTTGAATTAGTAGCCAAACTGGACAGCCATATATATATATTCACACATATATATAAATATATATATATATATATATATATATATATATATATATATATATATAAAATACAAATGAGTAGTGTTCTGGTTGGCTGTCCAGTTTGGGGACTCATTCAAAAAGCAGGCAAAGCTTAAATATCCCTTATGACTTCATTACGAATGGACAGTGTTCAAACTGCTGTGGAACTATTAGGTGGACACCAGCTGGATTCATCCTTCTGGGGGTCGCAGAAGCCTATCCCAGTGCTCCTTGGGCAGGAGCCAGGAAACACCCTGGACAGGCCGCCAGTCCAAAATTGTTTCCTTTTGGCAGCTTAGTTGTGGAACGTAGACCGTATGGACTCAGGAGGGAGTGATATGTCATAAACAATGTTTGTATAACAAACTTCTTAAACAGCTGCACATCCTTTCAGACCCATAGTGTTGAGGTGTCTTCTCGCAGTAGAAGGATGGAAGGATGGAAGGACACCTGTGGATGTTCTGAGATCTGAACCAAGAGTGGGATGTTGTCCTCTCTCTCTCTCTCTCTCTCTCTCTCTCTCTCTCTCTCTCTCTCTCTCAAAGATGCTGTTTTCTGATAGGGACAATGTTGGTGGCCTACCAGATCTTCCAGGTGGTTGTTATGTGTTTCAGTTTTTTCTGTACTTCAAATAATTTCTTGAACTCCTGTTTCAAAGACGCCATGTGATACCCCAGGGGAAAGAGGGACCCTTGAGGAGGAGGGACCCTTAAAGCCGGAGAGAAGGTAGTAGCAAGCATCACCAAAACCAAACTGGCTGCTTTCCAGAGGCTCCTAAACTAGACCTTTCAGTCTTTCTCACGCACACAAGCTTCTTGGCTTGTCAGACTTTTCTTCAGCTTTGCTGCTGCTCCTCCCTCGCTCTCTCCTTCTTCTCTGCTCTTTTTAAAGGTTGTCTGCGCTGCTGAAGCCTAACCAGGATCAGCTGGCTGTCATTAAGGCAGGGCGAGCACCTGAGCAGTGAGGGGAAGAAAGGCCGCCTGTAACTGCCCACGCTGTGGAGCTGTCAGGTATGGTCTAGAGGCATTGCTTGTGCCAAGTATAGTCTAGAGGCCTTGCTTGCGGAAAAGGTGGTGGGATCCAGGAGGTGGGGTTCTCTGTGTGTGAGGCATGGGTACCGCCTTCCCATCCAGCTTTGCGGCTGTCCTTGGTGAGGGAGCAATGGATGAATGGCACATCCAAGGACTTTTCTTTTCTGCATGCTAGTAAATTATCTCACATCTAATCAGGTGGTCCCTGAAGTTTGCCCAACAGTGTGTGTTAGAACTAGTGATAATTAATCGGACATCCATGTTGTCACACCTCCGAACATGTTTACAGTATCCATAGACTATTTTAATTCCATTTCCCAGAACTACTTCCAGTCACATGCCTCTGTCACATGGTCCTGTTCGTCCAATCACAGACAATCTCTGAGAAGCTCCTCATACAAACCCCTCGGTTTGTGTTTGTCTTTGCCAATACTGTCATGGTTCTTTTGTGGCCTGCTTAGCGTTATCTTGTTATTTGCTTTTCTGGTTTATGACTCGTTTATGTTTTTCGGTTTGCTCTTTGCATAGCCCTCTGGATTCGTCAGCCTGTGATGTTGATTCCTTCTTTCTTGTACTGAAGGTAGAACCAGCAGACAGGCTGAGGATTGGAGTTGCTTATTCAAGGCAGTCGCAGTTGAGTCTTAGCTCTTGTCCGAAAACAGTATCTGGACACACAGCTTTAATAGCCCCCCTAGGGGTGTATTCTTGGAACTGGGTATGTGGGTGTTGTTTCACCAGATAACCAATAATAGCCTAATGTCATGCTTCCGGGTTTACCTGGCTCCTCCACTCCCCTGGACTCCACTTCCCAGAGTGCACCATCCGATGACATCACACCCACATGTCCTCAGCTATCCAATCAGCACCGCTCTAAGTCGCCTAGCCCAGCTGCATCCACTTAGCCTCAGTATATATACCCTTCTCAAACTCTTCCTCATGGCGAAGTTTTGCCAAACCTGGTTTGCATTTCTGAGCTGTTTGCCCATTGTCCATGACCTCTCCTTTTGGCTTATCCCTTGTTGGCTTTCTCTCTTGATCTGCTCTCTGGCTATTGACCTCTGGCTAAAGCCCCTTTGACTTTTAGCTCTGTGTGCGTCGGTCCTGGTTCTTTGTCCCTGACCCCTAAAGGTATTTTACCCTTAACCTACAGCTACATACCTCTGGTGATACCCCTTTCCGAGGACACAGATCCTGTTGTGAATTCGTAAAATCAAAATGTCTTTTTCCCAGAGGGTACAAATGGCCAAAATCTACCAACGACATATGAGAACACATATAGAACTTCGTAAACATTTACATTATTTAGCTGACGCTCCTATCCAGAGCGAGGTTAATGATCATAGGTGGGCCAATGTAGTGTTAGGAGTCTTGCCCAAGGACTCTTATTGGTGTACCTCAGCATAGTCACCCAGACTGGGATTCGAACCCCAGTCTCCCACACGTAGAGGTGGCACCCTGAGTAGTGGTGTTACCCACTGAGCTACACCAACCACACTGTAGTGGCATCATGAAAACATTGACATCTGACAGCTGGTTTATCCGTCTTTTGTGTTCGACCCTGGCTTGTTTTTGTACTCTGCTTTTGCTTTGCCCCTGTATCTGTTTACGCTCCTTCTGGTTTTGATCCAGCCTGTTTTTGTGACTCTGACTCTATCCGCCCCCTTATCATACCCAAGTCATTTTCCCTTTTAATACCTGTGAGCGTTAGGTTGGCCACTACTGCATAACATGTATATTAATACAGCTTAAGTAATATTGTGATTTTACACTGCAGGGATTTCGCCCTACCCGTAGCAATAACTTCTATCATTATAAAGCAAACAAAATGAAATAATACACTAATAAACAAATAATAATGAATTTTTAAGCTCGCAATTTGCAGCATCCATCAAAAATCAATTGGACTGTGCTAACCAATTCAAAACCGCTCGTTCTCTGCCAAAGCACTGACACATAAAAGTCAAGTTCATGACTCTAATTTTCCATTGCGAAGTCAGTCATGTTGAGCATCAAGCGCATCAGTAATCAAATCACACGTGTGATTTTTGGTGACCATGGCCAGAACATTATGCAGCATGCCGCCAGGAATAGACAAGCCCAGTAACTGAATAGCCCTCAAAGAGAAAGAACCTTTGATCTTCCCTTTTAGCAGCGCCAGCTACCAGCTTTCATCATCGCCCTTAATCAAATAAGTGCTGAGATGATGTCACTGTATCCCGTCACGGTTCCCCACATGCTTTGCTTCTTGTTAAAAAGCAAATACCCTACAGACTGGGTTTGGCCATCTGTGACTTTACAGTGACAAGATCAAAAAAAAAAACCCAACTAAGTTACTCAATTTCCTCTCAAATGTAGTCAATCATTCAAGACACCGTTTGGTGTCTGAAGCTTGCTTCTTTAGCTTTGCAGGAGAACGAAAGCTCTAAAGAAACTTACTGGGCCAGTACTGTTTACAGTGGTAGCAATAGGAACCAGATATTATAAGGGTTTAAAGCCACTGATTTTTCAAAAATCTAACATCAAATTAGCATCAAAAAGCTCACTGGACATGCATATGAGTCACCATGCCTGTTTAAGGCGGTAGTAAAGTCCTGCAGATGGCGCTGTACGAGGATGATGGGGCTATGCAGGGTGTGAGTGATGGGATCTATAGATTGAGAAGAGGTGCTACAGGCGGTGAATGTCTCGTTCCATGTGTGGTAAACGGCTCCAGAGCAGATGTTAATGATTGGCTGAAATGACTGACTGCATTTGGGCGTGGCCAGGACCATAGTGTGAAGGAAGTAGCTGAATCTGCAGGTGTATAGAAGTGTATGCTCGTACGGGTCTACCAGCAGTGGCTAAACAGGGAATTCTGCTCGGAATGGGACCAGGGAAGGCATCCACCAAATCTGGCCCGACTGAACGACTATTTGATGGAAAGTGGCTGAACATTAATTAATGTGGCCTACATCCAGAAACTTCAGTCCATGCCAAATCCAGTCACATCTGTTATGTGTGCTTGTGAAGGTACTGCACTCTGTGAATTATGTTTCAGTCTGGTGAACTATTCTTCAATATGCATACATGGTGAAAGAGTTCATGCACGGGCATCGTAAGGCAAAGTAGATATTTACCTATATAGGTCTTGGGTTGTAAATTAAATGGCTACACATCGTGACCACCGGTGCCCATCACCACCACTGTAAAGCTTCTCTACAGTCAACCCTATAGCACTAAATCAGTCTCAATAGCTTTGTTCTTCCTCTGCGGGCCATCAGGCCCTTGCAACTTGTTTAGAACGCTGCAGCCTGTCTCATCTTCAACCTTCAAGTTCACCCACGTCACTCCACTGCTGCGCTCCCTTCATTGGCTTCCTGTTGTTGCCCGCATCAGATTTAAAACTCTGATGCTGGCCTACAAAGCCAAGATTGGACCAGCGCCTCCCTACCTTATGGCAATGGTAAAGAGTCTAGCTGTACCTCGAGCCCTTCGTGCTTCAAGTACAGCTCGACTCGAACCGCCACCCCTGAGGACACATGGAAGACAAGCGTCCAGACTCTTCTCTGTCCTGGCTCCCAGATGGTGGAATGAACTCCCACTGGGCGTCAGAACAGCGGAGTCTCTCGTGGTCTTCAAACGCAGACCCAAGACCCATCTCTTCGTAATGCACTTAAGTGAGTGAGCTCTAGTAGAGGTGACGCTCTTATCCAGAGGTATTCATATTACAGGTGGGCCAGTGTAGTGTTAGGAGTCTTGCCCAAGGACTCTTATTGGTGTAGCACAGCATCACCCAGACCAGGATCCGAACCCCAGTCTCCCACATGTGGTGGTGCCGGCTCACTCGTGGGTAGCGGTGTTATCCGCTGAGCTACACCAACCACTTATGTTGCACTTTAACGACCTTTTCTCCTCTATAGGAATGAGCACTGGGCTGGGGTTGCCAGGTAATGCTTTACTTGCTCTATGTCTGTGTATTAATCTCTAGGTACCAGCACTGGCCCCCTGTTCGGGCAGTGTCTGAGCTCATGGTGAGTTCTAGGCTCTAAACTTCCTGTACTAGCTGGAATATTATCCAACGGAGCACTAAGCATGGTTGTAAGTCGCTCTGGATAAAAGCATCTGCTAAATGCCTTAAATGTAAATGTTCATGTCCCCACAATTGGAAAATGCCACAGTCTCACTTGTTGGTCCATACATCATGAATTGTTCCCACAGTTTAAAGCAGCAGCTGTGTTCAAATGATGCATAAAAGCAAAATTAATAAAAATGGAGATACATGATTTCTATTGAACAGCGATGGCACTGGTTCTGAAATGACGTCATATTATTTGTATAACAATAGAGGCGGTTATGATTGTCATCCAGGCTTACCAGTATAAAAAGGGAGCGGGACGAGATTTCCGTGTGGTCTGGAATGGTGGAGAAGACGGAGAGCACCAAGCAGCCGAACACCAGCACGAACCTATTGAAAACATGGAAAAGAAAAGGTTCAGACAGGTTACGGCCTGCGCTTGAGCAACGACAGCATTTGTGGTCTAAAACGGCTGTAAATAAAACAAACGGCCAATTAACGTAACAAAGAGCAGTCGGAGAGGAATATAATTGGCCTCAGTTAGGTTTGAATAATGGCCGCGTTTACGTCCTGAAATAAAAAGCATGAATCAATCAGAGACGAAAAGATCAAAACAGGCCGAAGGTTCCTTCAGGACACGGAGTCGCATAATGACTGTATTTAGGCATCTGCCTTGCAGTCCGCTTGTCCTTTAAGTGACTTTAAGTGAGTGAATTATTTCCCCATGCCTCGAATTCCTGACATGATTAACATTGTGCAAAATCTCTGAACAAACTCTGGACCGCAAATCGCTCTCTGGATCAGACATAGAGCTCCGTCCAAATGTTTCAACCGCCGAGCACCGCAAACTTCATTTTCCATCACATTAATGTGAATTACAGCGTGGAGGAAACCGCGGTGCGACTCAAATATGAGGTCGCACATTTGAATTACTGACCCCTGCATGACGGCTGCGAGCGGGACATCTGTGAGTGATCATGCTTTACGTACTTGAGCCAGCCACGGAAATAGGTGATGCACTCAACGGAATGTGATTTAAAGGTGCACAGGAATGTGTACGTCATATCTTTTCATATGCATGTGTATACAGTACCAGTCAAAAGTTTAAACATGGCTGCTCATAGAGGGCTTCCTTATTTGTAAGTTAGTGCTTTGCTTTGAAATGAAAGGCTAGCTAGAGCTAGAATGGTGCACGGAATAATACATCAAGATGCATATATGTGGACATACAGGGGTTGGACAATGAAACTGAAACACCTGGTTTTAGACCACACTCATTTATTAGTATGGTGTAGGGCCTCCTTTTGCGGCCAATACAGCGTCAGTTGGTCTTGGGAATGACGTATACTGCGTCCTGCACAGTGGTCAGAGGGATTTTAAGCCATTCTTCTTGCAGGATAGTGGCCAGGTCACTACGTGATGCTGGTGGAGGTTCGTCCTTCTTGGTGGTATGCTGACATTACCCTGGATACCGTGGCTCTTGATACATCACAAAGACTTGCTGTCTTGGTCACAGATGCGCCAGCAAGACGTGCACCAACAGTTTGTCCTCTTTGAACTCTGGTATGTCACCCATAATGCTGTGTGCATTGCAGTATTTTGAGCAGAACTGTGCTCTTACCTGCTAACTGAACCTTCACACTCTGCTCTTACTGGTGCAATGTGCAATTAATGAAGATTGGCCACCAGGCTGGTCCAATTTAGCCATGAAACCTCCCACACTAAAATGACAGGTGTTTCAGTTTCATTGTCCAACCCCTGTACATAATATAAGTTGTTGGGATGCCAGAATATTTGCATGCCATAATTTGTACCTGATCTGTCAACAGAAACCTAAACCTGCTAGAGAGAAGTGCTTTAGTCAGAGGATATATATATATATATATACACAAGTAATTTTAATTTAACTTATTAATATTGCTTGATTAGCCAGCCTGCTAACTGGCATTTTGAAAAGGAATAAATAAATAAATAAATCAACAATTATTGAATGGTGTTTCAGAAGCTACAGAAAATACACAACAAACTATTGTAGTCCTTCATTTTTGACTGAATCAGACTATTTTATTTGGCTTATCTGTTAAACAAATGGATATGGACCCGAGAAGCCTTTATCACTCTAAAACATATCAGGTTAAAGAAGAACTTTTAATTTACACTGACTTTAATGGAACACTACAATAACTTAAAAATGTAAGCACACTTTCTTTACATTCACTAAAAGAGTAATGAACAGTTCCATTCCCCGACAGGTATATCCACCATAACCTCAAAACACAGTGGTAATCTAGATATCAGCAGTGTAAAAAGTGTAAACCAATAACTATATGTTGTTACATGTTATAGAAGTTTCCCATAACTCAAAAAATGACTTTGATCGAAAGAATGTATTTATTAAAATTATTTTATCGGGTGGCATAAGCCCGGTTCATCTACTTGGAACAACATAAAGTCATTTTTTTGTCACTTGAGGCCATCCGTTGCATAGGCCTTTCACATTTACATAATCCTCAGTCGTTCTTAGTCTTAGTCTTCTTGGTCACATTAGAAAAATATTTATAAATGGTTTAAAACTAGGTTATTATTGGTTATTAGTTAGGTCATAAGCGAGTAATAAGCAGTTATAGCACATTAATAAAGGGACAAAGATGATCTCCTGCATAAGATATGTATGAATATGTATTGACGCTGACAGGGTTTATGCAGACTGATAGAAATGATGGAGTATGAAATGTAAACATGAAAATCTGAGCTTTAACCGTATGAACGTATGTGTGTTCATTGTTAGACGAACGTTGGTCACTGCTGCCTGTCTTATTTATGTGTTGTAACTGCTTATTAATGATCTGAAGGTGTGCACTAATTAATAACCATTAGTAAACTAGTTTAAAACCAACTTGTTCTAAAGGTAGCCTTAATTTAACGCCGTACCCACAACAGTTAGTTTTTTTTTTTTTTTTTTAAACCCTTATTAGTCCCACAGTGGAGAAATTTAGTCTCCGCATTTAACCCATCCGTGAAGTGAAACACCACAAACACACTCACTAGTGAACACACTAGGGGGCAGTGAGCACACTTACCCAGAGCGGTGGGCAGCCCTATCCACGGCGCCCGGGAGCAGTTAGGGGTTAGGTGCCTTGCTCAAGGGCATATCAGTCGTTACTGTAGGCTCAGGGAATCGAACCGGCGACCCTTCGGTCACAAGGCTGGTTCCCTAACCTCCAGCCCACGACTGCCCTTAGTTAGCTAACATTGCACCAGTAAATGGACTTATTGATATTTCTAAAAACATATATATCCTACATACTTTATCTATATATCCTACACCATTCAGCCGGTGGTGGTCCAGAGATACTAGAGATGCCTATAATAAAGCCCAGTGTCCCATCCATCCTGTAGCTCTGTATTACAGTCTACTGCCTCTATATGCTGTTACTTTGCTCCCTGTTTCCTAATAACGCTGACCCCCAACCCCCAGCTGACCAGCTGTCTGGTCAGTTACACTAAAGGTCAGGACTACATGGAAAGTAAACGGATGTCATACTGTTGACCCCTTATGGGAAAGGCCTTACAGCTTTGTCCATAATTCATCACCTTCACCGTGTAGCTGAAAGCAGGCCTGTGTCTGTTTCCTCAGGGTCATGTGAAAGCCTTTGTAGGCTGCAATTGAGATCAGCAGGTTTAACCAGACAGGATTCCATTGAGAGTGTGCTGTGGCGTGACCTTTGACCTTAATCAGCAGTTACAATGGGATATTCATAAAGCCGCTGAATTTATATAGGCACAGATTAATGCAATCTAACCCCCCGACCACTTAACCTTTAGGCTAATACAGTAAGCCTCAGTCACTTAATTAGATTCCAACGCTGGTAAAAAGGTCCCCTAGGAGCGCATGAGCACAATGCAGCCCACTTGACCAAGCATTGTCTTCGGGGTTTCACCATTTTCCAGCTACTTGCTGTTAATGGAGGACGTGTTCAGCCTACCTATATGCGAATTACAGTTTTTCAGTTTCGGGAAAATTCAGTTATTGACATGTAAACCAAGTAATTCAGTTTCGAGTGTCTTTAATTCCCACTAAAATTGGAACTGTGAATTTGAATAAATTTATTTATCATAACAAAACCATAAATGATATGTGTACTTCACAGTCTAGGCTTATCAGAACCCGTCACTGGGCAGCTTATCATGTGCCACCTTTCAGTTTTCACTCTTACAGGGCAGTTTTAAGCATAGTAACACTTAAATTTGATCTACCCGGGGCCATGGCCCACCTAGCAGGCAAATTGGCACCCCCCTGACCTGACTATATGCCACTGCTGGCTCTCCCGTGGCCCAACCAGATTACTGTCCTGCATAAAAGGTCTAACAAGCTTTTAATCCCTTCAGTCAGACTTTAAAACGGGACTGTGACAGACTGCTGAGAGCCATGCCTAATATAAAATGATTTGGTTGAACACTGAGCCAAATGCCAGTGAGCTGCCAGCGTGTCATCAGCGATCATCTTGGTAGTAGGTGATCAGTAGCACCCTGTATGCACGTTTGAATGACCTACTAACTACTAGTGACCTTCCACAGCTGTCTGTACAGTGTGCCGTGTCTCCGCTGTATGAGAATAGGGGGGTTTAACAGCAGGGTTCACTCTGAGGGCTCATCCAGCCTGTGTGAAAGTGGTGGGCGTTCTGGGGTCACTGATCTTACACTGAGGTCTTGACCTGGCTCAGCATGAATAGCACTGATGAGCAGTATAGTGAATTCACTCACTAACTGTTAAAGCCTTCTTAAAGCGGTAGTTAAATGTGAACAGTTTAGTCAGTACTCCAGTAATGTTATCAATCAACCAAGACATGCCTGCCTCCTCGGTTCAGCAATGGATTCTGTTGAATTTATAGTAGTTTCTAAACAATTCGTAGTAGTTCCTGCAATTTCTAGTAGTTAATAAATTACTAACAGCAGTTGCTGAGTATATGTTGAAGTTGCTAAGTAATTAATAGTAGTAACTGAGTAACTGATAGTAGTAGCTGAGTAATTGATTGTAGTAACTGAGTAACTGATAGTACTAACAGAGTAACTGATAGTAGAACTGAGTAATTGATAGAAGTAACTGATAGTAGTAACTGAGTAACCAATAGTAGTATTTGAGTAATTGATAATAGTAACTGAATAACTGATAGTAGTAGCTAAGTAACTGATAGAAGTAGCTAAGTAACTGATAGTAGTAGCTGAGTAACTGATAGTAGTAGCTGAGTAACTGATAGTAGTAGCTGAGTAACTGATAGCAGTAGCTAAGTAACTGATAGTAGTAGCTAAGTAACTGATAGTAGTAACTGAGTAATTGATTGTAGTAACTGAGTAACTGATAGTACTAGCAAAGTAACTGATAGTAGAACTGAGTAATTGATAGAAGTAACTGATAGTAGTAACTGAGTAATTGATAATAGTAACTGAGTAACTGATAGTAGTAGCTGAGTAACTGATAGTAGTAGCTGAGTAACTGATAGTAGTAGCTGAGTAACTGATAGCAGTAGCTAAGTAACTGATAGTAGTAGCTAAGTAACTGATAGTAGTAACTGAGTAATTGATTGTAGTAACTGAGTAACTGATAGTAGTAACTGAGTAATTGATAGTAGTAACTGAGTAATTGATTGCAGTCACTGAGTAATTGATTGTAGTAACGGAGTAACTGATAGTAGTAACTGAGTAACTGATAGTAGTAACTGAGTAACTGATAGTAGTAACTGAGTAACTGATAGCAGTAACTGAGTAATTGATTGCAGTAACTGAGTAATTGATTGTAGTAACTGAGTAACTGATAGTAGTAACTGAGTAACTGATAGCAGTAACTGAGTAATTGATTGTAGTAACTGAGTAATTGATTGTAGTAACTGAGTAACTGATAGCAGTAACTGAGTAATTGATTGTAGTAACGGAGTAATTGATTGTAGTAACTGAGTAACTGATAGTAGTAACTGAGTAACTGATAGCAGTAACTGAGTAATTGATTGTAGTAACTGAGTAATTGATTGTAGTAACGGAGTAATTGATTGTAGTAACTGAGTAACTGATAGTAGTAACTGATAGCAGTAACTGAGTAATTGATTGCAGTAACAGTAATTGATTGCAGTAACTGAGTAATTAATAGCAGTAACTGAGTAACTGATAGTAGTAGTTTTATTCAGTAGCAGCTACTGAATAAAAGGTCTTATGAATAATCACTGCATAATAAAGCCATAGTAATATAATACTACCATAATGACAATTTAATTGTGTAAAAGCCCCACAACTCAGAACTGTGGTGAATTTGAAAGCTAGCCCTGACAGAACGGCCGTCTGAGGGGTGAATATTTTGGAAGAGTGCTCGGCACGTCCAAATAGGCGGCGTGTCTTTTTCGCCAGCACACAGAGCGAGAACCTTTAGCAGTGTCTTTGTTCTCCTGCCTCTTGTCAGCTCTATTACACGACTGTTTCACCGGAGCGCCTCGGGCTGCAAACACCTTTTTCAGAGCTAAAAAGTAAAGCAGGACAAGACTACAAAAAGAGCCCCGCGCACCCAAGCAGCCCCACCCGCGTGCCGGCCATCAGCCCCAGCTAATTACTCGGCTGCGGCCCGCGCTTCCTTTACACCCACCCGTGCCCTGTCCTGGTGGGTGACACTTGGTGGTTGGTGAAGTGGCACGACCTTTGATGCTGGAAGAACCACTTAACCTTTAAAACGTGGCCCACAGTAAACAAATACAAGCACATGCACTCACACAGCATGAGCAGACACTGAATAGGAGCCGCTTTACATAATCAAATTGATTTGTTTTGATACCGAGTGCCAAGGACGAGTGACTAATGTGTACAGTCTGCCTCGCTCTCTCGCTCTCTCTCTCTCTCTTTCTCTCCTCTGCATTGTTTGCACATATAGATGTGAAGCTGTGTGGGCATTTTCCTGGCACGCTTTGGGTTCAATGGTTCGGGCCGCTGCAAACTAATACCGAGTTATTCTGACAGATCATCTTACGGAGAATCATTTCTCTACTTTGAGAATTAAGCCCAAGTTATTTTTCAGCATCTTCTATGAAAATCAAAGGTGCCACTTTAGAATAACAGGCCTTATTAAAAGTTTAGGTCATTAATAAGTCATTACAACACATTAATAAAAAGAGCAACAGCAACAACTTGTGCGCTAACTAACCCACGTTCATTTATACTGTTGTTCATGGATCTAACATTGGCTTCTTATGAATGTCTTATAACTGATTATTAACACTTCGTAATATGTTTATGACCTAAGTTATAACCATAAATTAGCTAATGTTAAAGCATTCATTCATAAAGCATTCAAGTGGTAACCATGTATTAGGAAAAATGGTACCTAATAAAATCGAGCCATATGTCATTTGTCCACTCCAACTTCACCTCTTCCATCCTTACAACCCTACAACCAACTAATTCCGGTTATGTCCTCCCAACAAAAGCTGTTCCCAAGGACTTACTGTCGTTATGTGCACCTTTAAACAGACTTGAGCACTTACCCAAACTCAGGTTAACTGAAATTCCTGCTTTAGTGCATCTAAAATGTCAAAGTTTTAGAGATAATTGTGAGGAAATAGATATGAGGCTACAAATAAAAAAAAAATAAAAAAGTTAATTGACTTTTGAATTGTTATTAGTTAGATCAGAAACACTTACCCTATTAAAATGTAAATGTTTAGACACAACCAATTAAATTGATGTGTTGGGTGATCTTAAAGACCCTACAGGCTTACACCTAACAGTTGAGATGTCTGATTAATACATTTCCAATGTACAATATTTTGATATACCACATACACTCTTGATGTTGCACAGTATTAGAATTTGGTTGGGCAAAAACCTGTATCTCATTTCAAATGGAGTTACGTAGACACCCTTTGAAATGTATCGACTATCCACTAGACCAATACAATTACCCTCCTGTAAAGTTCCATATTAGAGGTTTTATAAGGTGGACTGTATTTGTATTTGAGTGCTTGTTTATTGTCTGGTGTCTTCACTTTCATTCTGAAGAAAAACATGAAGCCACAAATAAGGAAGCCTATTATGAGAAGACATGTTTAAACTTTTGACTGGAAGAGTACGAAGCATTAATAAGCGGGTATAACACCTTAATAAGCAGGGCAAAAGTGTGCTGCTTTATCTGGTTTATAAGAAAATGCTTTAAAACTGACATGTTTAATGCTGAGATGATGAAGAAGACAAAGTCACTGTTAAACGAACAGACTTGTACCAGCTTATTAAGAGTTAACTTAATAACCATTAATAAACCCTTCATAAACCCTTTATAAAGGTAGTCTTAACTGTGTGCACTAAGGAAGGGGAAAGTAAAAGGAACACGAAGAAAAAAAACGAATTAGATTAGTAGATAAAATTATTTAGTAGGTACAGAGAAAACTGGGACTCCTAGCAACCACCTGGAAGAGCTGGTTGGCCAACAACACAGAAAGCCTACATCATTGGGGAAAAGGAAAAAGCAAGCAACACAGAAAAGCATTGACTGTAAAATGGAATGCTTTGGAGTGGCTGGGCATGAGCCTAGAGTCCCCCCCATACACCATGCCCACTGTAGACCAGAAGGGTTTATCAAGACCCCCCACCACTGGGTTGTGGAGAAGTGAAGCCGTGTTCTCTGGACTGATGGAGCTCCATCCAGTACCTTTAGGATGACTTGGAGTGATGAGGAACTGATCATCCAACATCAGTACCTGACTAGCGCTCTTATCAAATCCTCACAGCAATGTTCCGACATCCAGTAAAGCCTCTGCAGAGGAGAAGAGGCTGTTATTCTAGGGACAATTATGCCTGTACAGATCGGACGCAGGTTACCCAGGTCCTCCGTTAGCCTTGTTTTAGGCTTGAAGCTATTAATAGCACAGCTGTACACCACTGTGTGACAGTAAGGGACTGTATACAGGGCGCATGTGTCATCAGCTGAATGCTGTTAAGCGCAGAGGCAGACGCAGTAATCAGGTAACGAGAGAAAGTGCTGCTATTTTCTCATATACACCGGAGATCATCAGGGAGCCGGCTCTGTGGGGTGTTCCAGCATTAGCCGGGACACAAGCAGTCCTCAACAGCAGCCCCACCAACAGCTATGCGGACCTGTCCAGGGTCCTGATCCCAAAATAAAGACGCGGCAGGAACTAGATCTGCTGTGTTCCTGGAGGGAACGCAGAACCGACAGGCCTAGATAATATAGCATACGATTTATGAGGAGTAACAGCAGTAACATAAAGGAAAAAAGGAGGACAATAGGAAGAGGAGATAAACAAGGACAGAAGGAAGGAGGAACAGAAGCGAAGAAGAAGGGGAAAAATGGATGAAGGAAAACACCAAAGAAAGAGAAGGAAGTACACACAAAATAAATAGAAAAAGGAAAGGAGGAAAAAAAGACAATAAAAGGAGGACAGAAAAAGAAAAGGAGGACGAAAGAAAGAAAGAGGCTGCTTAATAGGCATTTCAAATCCAAACTATGACTGTTAGCGGTAGATGATCTGTGATCTATGCATAAATAATAAAGATGTGGATCCATCATCACATAACAGGGCTGTACCCGGCTGGGTGTGTTACACTGTAGTTAGTGAGTGGCTTGGACACAGCACTATCCTGAGAGCCCTAGGCAAAGTTCATGGCATCTTAGTGCCATCGTTTACACTTCTGTGGGAGGGAGGGAGGGAGGGAGGGGGAGGGAGAGGGAGAGAGAGAGAGAGAGAGAGAGAGAGAGAGAGAGAGAGAGAGAGAGAGAGAGAGAGAGAGAGAGAGGAAGAGATAGAGGAGCAAGAGAGAGAGAAAGAGAGAAAGAGGGAGTGAGTGAGAGAGAGAGAGAAAGAGAGAGAGAGAGACGGACGGGGAGAGAGAGAAAGGGAGAGAAAAGAAGACAGAGGAGAAGAGAGAGAAGGAGAGAGAGGGAGAGAAAGAAGGAGAGAGAGGAAGAGAGAGAGAAAGGGAGAGAAGAGAAGACAGAGGAGAAGAGAGAGAAGGCGAGAGAGGAGGAGAGAGAGGGACAGAAAGAAGGAGAGAGAGAGGAAGAGAGAGAGAAGGAGAGAGAGAGAGAGAGAGAGACGGGGAGAGAGAGAAAGGGAGAAAAAGAAGACAGGAGAAGAGAGAGAAGGAGAGAGAGGGAGAGAAGGAAGGAGAGAGAGGAAAAGAGAGAGAAGGAGAGAGGGAGAAGGAGAGAGAAGGAGAGAGGGAGAAGGAGAGAGAAGGAGAAAGAGGGAGAGAGAGAAGGAGTGAAAGGAAGAGAGAGGGAGAGAGAAAGAGTGGAAGAGAAAGAAGGAGAGAGAGAGAGGGACAGAGAGAGAGAGAAGGAGTGAAAGGAAGAGAGAGGGAGAGAGGAAGAGAGAGAGTGGAAGAGAAAGAAGGAGAGAGGAGGAGAGAGAGCGAGAGAGAGAGCAAGTGAGAGAGAGAGAGAGAGCGAGAGAGAGCAAGTGAGAGAGAGAGAGAGAGCGAGAGAGAGCAAGAGAGAGAGAGAGAGAGCGAGAGAGAATGAGGAGAATGAAAAAAGCATGCCCGATGTCAGCTATTATTAAAACAAGTGCTACGACTATTTGTAAATCAATCACTCTTGGTTATTCTTACTGCACAACATGGGGATTAATCTCCAAGCAACCGCGTCACTAAACAGAACCGGGACCATTACGCCACAGTCAGCCCATCAAAGAGCGTAACAACACACGCCTCACACTCGCTCCCACCCGCTCCCGCGGCAGCTATTCTGAAAGTCTAATGAATGAAGGTCAGGTGGAAACAATTAGCATTATGGAAATCCAATTATGCTAACCGGTGCCCACTAGCTGTAGTACATCGTTAGCTCCATCAGCGTCTCTGGAGGAAATCACCAGTTTGGCCACGTTTGTCCTGGAAGGTGATGAAAAGAGTGCAGACTGTGGGGAAGTGTCGGTAGTTGTGGAGTTGGTTGGGTATATAAGTGGATCAGCACAAAACAACAATAAAAGCCCTACAGATGTCTAAGGGTTAAACCCTGCCCGCTCTCTGCCAGGTCATGATTGGTGGGTGGTCTTCATTTTGGCCACCTGTGCTGTAAAGAACATGCCCTCTGACTCTGTTGCCATGCCAACAGATTTGCAGGCATGCGATTGGAGCATCGCTCGGTGGCGGCTTCTCGCTGGGCTGTGGGTGTTTTCCTGCTGGGAGGAACTTTCAAAGAGCTGAAGTGTAAAAACCCAAATGTACTTCGTCCCAAAAGCCTCAGCACTTCATACTTACCACCGCGCCACTAACAACAGGGCAAACAAAGCCACGTAGCCCTGAGGAGTAGCAGGTGTCAATAACGAAAACACCTTTACACAGGTTCGTTGTTTACCTGTTTGTGTTGTATGTTTTGTTTTAACTTCTGTGTATGAACATATTACTTTCTCAAATTATTTGTTTCTCAAATTTGAACATCCAGTGCCTAAGCTTATACATTTCCAGTCCCCTCCATGTTTATTTGGGTTTATTTGCAGGTAGCAAAAAAGAGACTAGCAATCATTAGCATTAGCAATGATATTAGTCCATTACATTACAGGCATTTAGCTGATGCTCTTATCCAGAGTGACTTACAAGGTTAATGATTACAGGTAGGCCAATGTAGTGTTAGGAGTCTTGCCCAAGGACTCTTATTGGTGTAGCTCAGCATAGTCACCTACTGGGATTTGAACCCCAGTCTCCCACACGTAGAGGTGGCACCTGGAGTAGTGGTGTCACCCACTGAGCTACACCAACCACCACCTCCACCAGTCCACCTTAAACACCTCCAAAAAAAGCTCTCCTAACCGGCAATGGAGGCTAATATATGGAAGGTGGAGATACTATTATATAATATTGTGATATAGTAAGAGTATGTGGTATTGATACAGCAATGGTTAATTTCGCTATCAGTTGGAACTGAAGTGTAAGCCTGTAGAGTCTTTTACATAACCAAATATGCCCATTTAGTTTTGACTGGTACAATAACTGTATGCACATACATAATTATACCAAAACATTACAGTGAAATAATTGTATTGACAATTCTAGAGAGTAACCTAGCTACCTACCAGCTAATATGCCTACTGAATTAAAAGTACTTTTAGTTTTACATTAATTAACATTTTTATTTGGGTGTTTGATGTAGGAGAATATGGACCAAAGGACAAATAAAGCAACGTTCCGTCTAAGCATCAATGGTAAAAGCACTACCGTTCAAAAGTCATGTGACACAGTTCTGACATATGGACTTGTTTTCGAATTTTATATACAGTAAAGAGATTTTTAAAAGTTAAGCAAATTAAATACAACTACAAAATACACCGTGAGTATGTACTGGCAAGTTATCAGCCTTGAGATTAGAGCGTTTACTTAAAACGTGACGAATTTTAACTTTACTATAGACTATACTTCAATGTTCTGAGCTTTCACTTCAGCATTCATGTTAGGATGTCAGAAATTTCTCAGTGTTTAAAAGCACAATGCTAATGTCCAGCTAATCTTCCTGTAAACTTGCAAAGTTGCATAAACAAAGTGTTTCAATATGATGCATAACACTGCTTCCAAACATAGTTGATTCCAAATAGTGATACTAGTTCAACTCTCGTAGATATGAATGTCCTTTCTTAAATAAAACAAGTTTATGAGGAGAGCGCAAATAGCTCTCTAAATAACCTTATTAGCAGATTTGTCTCTCGTCCAAGTCCATGGCCAATAATGTTCTTTTACACTTTCAAACTCTTTATATCGTCGCTGTCAAAAGAAAAACAGGTATCTCCAAAATGACAACTTTACAGGAGAAGCCAAAAACCTCATTTCATTTGAATAGAAGTCAATGGAACCAGATGTCTTTCCAAACTGTTTTGGGCCATTTCTGTTGGTCCATTCTTCATAAAATTTCCACACAGTGTAAACAGCAGCTCATGTGATCAAATGAGTCATAAAAGTAAAAATCAACAAAAATGGAGATACATGGTTTTCTTTGGACAGCGACGATATTCAGAAATGCTAAAACTGCTAACATGGACAAAAGCTAGCTTAAATGCTTCCTGGTCTGCATTAAGAATGGCAAAATGATCACCTATGAAGACCTATAAGTTTGAAGTTAAATAAACAACACGGTATTAGTGGCCTTCCTCTGATTCTACAGTCATCGTACTGTGTAGGAACAGGTTTATCAAAAAGCTAACACTGCTAACAACGTTTGGTCAGTTAGCATGATTGTATTAGCATGAGGCTAATTGTTCTGCAGGCTTTGTTGGGTGAAGTCTTTCTCTAAAAGCAGAAGCACGCACAGAATTACTGTACACAGCAGAATCCAAGTGGTGCGTGTGTGCCGCAGGGTCCTGGCAAAGTCGTGTGATGACACTGACGGTAATTCGCCGTGTGTATGTGCGTGTGTGTGCGCATGAGCTGCCAGAAACCCGGCCACTACTAACTTTCCATTCTGGTACTCTGAAGTACTCTGCCAGAAGACATTAGGGTTTTCTATGCCGCCTGAGGTGTGAGGAGATTATCTGATGACTTTCCTTGGACTGAAATCAAACATGATCAGAATGCAGAATGCTAATTTCACCTGGCTAACAGGTTATATCCTAATCCTAGGAAACTCAGATGCCTAGTCTCAGATGCTACTTTCACTGGTTTTGAACTAGCCTCAGACGCTACTTTCACTGGTTTTGAGTTAGCTTCAGATGCTCCTCTCATTGGTTTTGAACTAGTCTCAGTTGTTACTCTCACTGGTTTTGAACTAGCCTCAGATGCTACTTTCACTGGTTTTGAACTAGCCTCAGATGCTACACTCACTGGTTTTGAGCTAGCCTCAGATGCTACTTTCACTGGTTTTGAACTAGCCTAAGATGCTACTTTTACTGGTTTTGAACTAGCCTCAGACGCTACTTTCACTGGTTTTGAACTAGCCTAAGATGCTACTCCTACTGGTTTTGAACTAGCATTAGACGCTACTTTCACTGGTTTTGAACTAGTCTCAGATGCTACTCTCAATGCTACTCTAGCATCGGAGGCTTTTGAATTAGCCTCAGATGCTAGTCTCACTGGTTTTGAATTAGCCTCAGATGCTACTCTCACTGGTTTTGAGCTAGCCTCAGATGTTACTTTCACTGGTTTTGAACTAGCCTCAGATGCTACTCTCATTGGTTTTGAATTAGTCTCAGATGCTACTCTGACTGGTATTGAATTAGCCTCAGATGCTACTCTCACTGGTTTTGAACTAGCCTCAGATGCTACTCTCACTGGTTTTGAACTAGCCTCAGATGCTACTCTCACTGGTTTTGAACTAGCCTCAGACGCTACTCCTACTGGTTTTGAACTGGCCTCAGATGCTACTCTCACTGGTTTTGAACTAGCATTAGACGCTACTCTCACTGGTTTTGAACTAGTCTCAGATGCTACTCTCAATGCTACTCTAGCATCGGAGGCTTTTGAATTAGCCTCAGATGCTAGTCTTACTGGTTTTGAGCTAGCCTCAGACGCTACTCTCACTGGTTTTGAGCTAGCCTCAGATGTTACTTTCACTGGTTTTGAGCTAGCCTCAGATGTTACTTTCACTGGTTTTGAGCTAGCCTCAGATGTTACTTTCACTGGTTTTGAGCTAGCCTCAGATGTTACTTTCACTGGTTTTGAACTAGCCTCAGATGCTACTCTCACTGGTTTTGAGCTAGCCTCAGACACTACTTTCACTGGTTTTGAACTAGCCTCAGATGCTACTCTCACTGGTTTTGATGCAGGATAAAAATGGGCAGAAAGGTAAATACGACCAGTTCATCTATCACACTAATATAACCCAATTAGCACAACATGCTAGTTTATGTAAAATCTGAATATTAGCCTTGACTGGGGCTAATCGCTGAACTGGAAGCAGAAAAAAGTAGAAAAGCCCTTTTTAAAAAAAGTAGCACAGCCTCTTTAAAGCTGAGGGCACACAACATGGGTCCATTGAGAATTCAAATAACCTGAAATTAAATATCACGAGCCTAGCCTGAGAAGCTACATTCACCTGGCTTACTGGATTTCTACCCGATTTCAGATCAGTGAAACCGCTAATGTTACCTGATTAGCGTGAAGCCCTACTTTAGGGCTTTAGGTAAAATTAGCACAACACCAGAAGGAAGCTCCTTAAAAGTTGAGTCCTGCCAAATTGTAAGTTCAGGAACATGTAGCATGAGGGAATGAAGCGTGCCATGGTTTGATGAAGCGAAGCTCGTTTGTGTCATGGCGGAGGAAAGCTTTGCTAATGGCGCTGCTTTATGGGATAATGCTGAATCTCTGTACTACATATAAACACAGCCTGCCAGCTTTAAGCTCGTTCTGGAAAAGCACAAACACAGGATCGTTCAGATGGGATCTAGATACACGTTGAAAACGCTCATTTCAGGCTTATATCCAGTTCGATGCAGACTTGGCTGAATTCTACTGTCACGCATGTCAAGAACGAGCACCTACCATTACCAGAGAAACATACCCACACACAGGCTCACATACAGAGCAGCCGAAGCACTAAGTGAGTGGTGTGCTAGATAATTATCTCTGTGTGTGCCATGCTGTGTGGAGAGGGCTCGACCCAATTAAATAGTCACAGCCCGTTTAGCACCATGCCAACCCAGGATACACTCGCCCCCGGCCAGCGCTGAGCCAGCGTGTTCGTGCGTCGTACGCTTGTGTGTATGCTGTCTGAAAGTAGTGTAGGTGTGCTGCGCTGAT
>JAMWET010002128.1:132500-175000 GCA_024036415.1 Prochilodus magdalenae
TACTCAGCAGTTCACTGGGACACAACAATAAGATACTCCCAGCACTGAGCGTGATACCAATCCTGAGAATTAAGAATTAAGACTAATTTGAATCACTGAATCATTTTCATAAAAGAATCGTAATCAAACTGAATTGAGTCATGTTGAAAAATGAGGTTTTATGTTACACTGAATCATTTTCATAAAAGAATCAGAATCAAACTGCATTGAGTCATGTTGAAAAATGAGGTTTCGTACTGCACTGAATTATTTTCATAAAAGAATCATAATCAAACTGAACTGAGTCATGTTGAAAAATGAGATTTCATGTCGCACTGAATCATTTTCTTATATGAATCGTAATCAAGCTGAATTGAGTCCTGATGAAGAAGGATATTCATATTGCACTGAATTATTAAAAAACAAATCAATCAAACTGAACTGAGTCATGTTGAAATATGAGATTTCATGTTACACTGAATCATTTTCATAAAAGAATCAGAATCAAACTGCATCGAGACATATTGAAAAATGAGATTTCATGTTGCACTGAATCATTTTCATAAAAGAATCGTAATCAAACTGAATTGCGTCATGTTGAAAAATGAGATTTCATGTTGCACTGAATCATTTTCATAAAAGAATCAGAATCAAACCGCATTGAGTCATGTTGAAAAATGAGATTTCATGTTGCACTGAATCATTTTCATATAGAAATCATAATCAAACTCAACTGAGTCATGTTGAAAAATGAGGTTTCGTACTGCACTGAATCATTTTTATAAAAGAATCATAATCAAACTAAATTGAGTCATGTTGAAAAATGAGTTTTAATGTTGCACTGAATCATTTTCATAAAAGAATCATAATCAAACTGAATTGAGTCATGTTGAAAAATGAGGTTTCGTATTGCACTGAATCATTTTCATAAAAGATTCATAATGAAATGGAATTAAGCCATGTTAAAAAATGAGATTTCATGTTACACTGAATCATTTTCATAAAAGAATCAGAATCAAACTGAATTGAGTCATGTTGAAAAATGAGATTTCATGTTGCACTGAATCATTTTCATAAAAGAATCGTAATCAAACTGAACTGAGTCATGTTGAAAAATGAGATTTCATGTTACACTGAATCATTTTCATAAAAGAATCATAATCAAATGGAATTGAGTCATGTTGAAAAATTAGATTTCATGTTGCACTGAATCATTTTCATATAGAAATCATAATCAAACTCAACTAAGTCATGTTGAAAAATGAGGTTTCGTATTGCACTGAATCATTTTTATAAAAGAGTCATAATCAAACTGCATTGAGTCATGTTGAAAAATTAGATTTCCTGTTGCACTGAATCATTTTCATAAAAGAATCATAATCAAACTGAACTGAGTCATGTTGAAAAATGAGGTTTCGTATTGCACTGAATCATTTTCATAAAAGAATCATAATCAAACTGAACTGAGTCATATTGAAAAATGAGGTTTCGTATTGCACTGAATCATTTTCATAACAGATTCATAATCAAACTGAACTCATGTTGAAAAATGAGATGTTGCACTAAATCATTTTCATATAGGAATCGTAATCAAGCTGAATTGAGTCATGATGAAGAAGGATATTCATATTGCACTGAATTATTAAAAAACAAATCAAACTGAACTGAGTCATGTTGAAAAATGAGATTTCATGTTACACTGAATCATTTTTTATAAAAGAATCATAATCAAACTGCATTGAGTCATTTGAAATTTGAGATTTCATGTTGCACTGAATCGTAATTAAACTGAACTGAGCCATGTTGAAAAATGAGATTCATGTTGCACTGAATCATTTTCATAAAGGAATCATAATCAAACTGAACTGAGTCATGTTGAAAAATGAGGTTTCGTACTGCACTGAATTGTTTCCTAAAATAATCCAACTGAATTATTTGACACATATTTAACCAACATAGCTTTCAGTGATATTGTGATTACTCATCAAAACTTACAGTGTGCTGCTAAATATCCACATCTTACAGCAAACTCTATTGATAACATGGGAACCTATCCTCTCCGGTTCCGAAGCTCCTCCAAGGTCGAGGATATCAGCATTATTAACACTGTCTGTGGTTCATCTTTTTGCCATATCACGATGAACATGTACCAGCCACACATTTCATCACAGTGCTTAATGAAGATGCCTCCACCTTACAGTTATCCTTTACTGACCTGCCTCAATAATGCTAATGGAAAGAAGACAAGGACGAAGAGAGACAACAGCAGAGGCCACCAGAGAAGGTAGGGGCAACAAGCCGCACACAGTTGGAAACACTAATGATAAGTTCTCATTATTACCGTCACTGGCCAACTAAGTAATGCTCAAGCAAGCCTGTATACAGTAGCTTCCAGCCTGCAGCCTTGTCTGAGCGCACGGGGTCAGTGTAATTAGGAGAGTGCGCGAGGGTGTCTGGACACCTCATCACTCTCTGACCCGCTCTCATTAATACTGCTTTACGAAGCGAGGGAACGATCGATACGGTGTGGTTCAGGAGGATGGAGATAAACATGTCTGATGGATGGGGTCTGATCCTAAATGGGGCGCGGAGCGACGGGTCGGAAGCTTCCAGAACTGAAACTCGGGTGTAGGCGGCCAAAGGTTTCAAACTGCATGATGGTACGACTTTGCTGCCGTAGCAGGCAGTCAGCTTTGGTTTATCCCATCGGATCACACATAGGACATACTGTACGTGCCGGAACCACCTTGACGACCAAGCACTGACCCAGCCCTTTTTAAATCAGGAAGCATATCGTCACTGTCCAATGAAAACCATGTATCTCCAATTTGGTCGATTTTTATTTTTTGCCATCATTTGATCACATGAGCAGCTGTTTACGCTGGGTGGATATTTTATGATGAACGGATCACCAGAAATATCCAAAACATGCTTGAAAAAAATGTTTGGTTCCATTGACTTACATTCAAATTCAATCAGGTTTTTGGCCTCTCCTGTAAAGTTGGCATTTTGGAGATACTCGTTTTCCTTTGGACATGGGCGATATATAAACTGCATGAAGCATTGATGAGGCATGAGGAGACATAATGTCAAACTCTCAGAGCATCCATTTCAGCAGCAGAACCAATCAGCATTTCAGACAGGGAGGCGGACCTTTCCCAATCAGTAAAGCCTTTATGAGCTAATGTTTACCCAATTAGCGGATCACTAATTGGGTAAAATAAATTTTTACTGCCACATGAACAGATTTTGTCCCACTGCTTTACTCTTGAGGGCCACAAGTTGAATAGACAGCAATGCAATTATATGGTCATAATGGAAATGAAGCCATAGCCACTGAGCTACAAATTCCTCAAACCCCTCCAGCCTGTCCGTCTGCACAATGCTACCATCTGGCCCCAAGTATCCTTAGTTATGACCACCAACATAAAATCAACCTACCAAACTGTCTTTTAGACCATCACCACCTCCTGTGTGTTGGAGTGCAAGAGATGCAGACTCTAAGGCTGGCCTAACGCAGCTGTTGCAGTTCTACAACTGAATTATGGTTAAGCTTCTCAAAGAACTTCCTGTGCTTCTGGAACAGAACGAGCCTGAATGTCAACCCAAGAGCTTAAGATCACGGGTTTAACTGTCTGCTGTTACTCGTAAACTGGGGTGACTACTAGCCCTCTGGCATGAAACCAATAGATGTCAAAAACAAGCCTCTCTTGTGTTGGCAAATGGGATATCAGCCATATAATATGTATACCAGGCCCTGATTGCTGAAGGTTGGAGTGATGGACAGTCAAGCCAATCTGCAGCTAACATGTTCAACCATGATGGCCTCATGGCAGAAGCAAAACACCAAGATCCGCCCACTCAGCTTGCTCCTTGCTTTTTGCATTTATAAGTAAATGCCAGATAATTATTTGCATTAGAGGTTCTATTATGCAGCACAGTCTTGAAGAAATGACTTGAGTCTGCGTCATGGCGCTAGAAAATGCCCTCTACATGGTTAGCTTGAATTGGAAAGACGAGCTAGCCGACACTGTAATACCAGTTTCTAGGCAACTGTGACGCATTTGCGGGGATTAAGGGGAAAGGCGTTTGTTATAAGGTGTATGGTATGAGCGCCTAGGTGGAGAAAACACAACAAGTAAAGCAGCGGGTTCGGTACATAGACGCGGACAGCGTGCGTCATACGAGCCTTCAGAGAGGAAAAAGGTCATGGTAAGACATGCAAGGTTACCCAGGGGCTGTGTGGACTTTTGTACTTCTGAACTTCAGCACTTGTCAGAGATGCGAATCCGTGAGTGATGTTTATCTTGTTTTCAGTGGATGAGTAAGTGAAAACATGCCCTGTGAGTTCCTTCATAGACATACATGTGTGTGTGGAACTTTGACATGTAATTGTGTGGGTGTGTTTGTGTGTGTGTGGGTGTGCATGTGCGCGTGTGGATTCGAAATTGCGCATGGCATGGCAACATCAGACTAATGCTACGCTCAAACCAACATAGTTAAGTCACCCTAGTGCCATCAAGCTGATTAAACTCCTAGCCACTATACGGATAGTGTTCGTCCTGAACATCAGTCATCTGTTCAGGTCTTCAGGCGGTTGATTGGCTGGTCCACTGTCCTCTGATTGGACAAAGTAACTAGTCAAGTGTCTGCATGTTTAAGGTGGTAGTAACTTCAGGTCCCTGTAGATGGCGCTGCACGAGGATCGATCAGGCTGTACCAGGGATGTGAGTGACAGGATCCATAGATTGAGAAGAGGTGGTACAATGCAGTGAATGTCTCGTTCCATGTGTGGTAAATGGCTCCAGAGCAGATGTTAATGCTTGGCTAAAAGGAGCGACCGCATTTGGGCGTGCCAAGTGTGAAGGAAGTAGCTACCTAGCATTAGCACACTGTCAATCTAACATTACACTAAAGTCACACTAATGTAGTACTAACATAAAACTAATATCGGACTAACGACACCCAAACACTGCAACATTACACTAACATTACATTAATGTCAGATTACCATCATGCTAAAGTGAGGCTGATATGACACCGACAGAGGACTAGCGCTAATGCTACACTGGTAAACATCTTTCTAAAATCTGACTAACATCTTAAAAATGTCAGATTAATGTTACACTAACACATACCAGACTAGCATCATGCTAAAGTCAGGCTAATATAACAATGACAAAGGACTAGTGCTAATGCTACACTAGTAAACATCTTTCTAAAATCTGACTAATATCTTAAAAATGTCAGATTAATGTTACACTAACACATACCAGACTAGCATCATGCTAAAGTCAGGCTAATATAACAATGACAGAGGACTAGCGCTAATGCTACACTAGTAAACATCTTTCTAAAATCTGACTAACATCTCAAAAATGTCAGATTAATATTACACTAACACATACCAGACTAGCATCATGCTAAAGTCAGGCTAATATAACAATGACAAAGGACTAGTGCTAATGCTACACTAGTAAACATCTTTCTAAAATCTGACTAACATCTCAAAAATGTCAGATTAATATTACACTAACACATACCAGACTAGCATCATGCTAAAGTCAGGCTAATATAACACTGACAGAGGACTAGCGCTAATGCTACACTAGTAAACATCTTTCTAAAATCTGACTAACATCTCAAAAATGTCAGATTAATGTTACACTCACACATACCAGACTAGCATCATGCTAAAGTCAGGCTAATGTAACACTGACAGAGGACTAGCGCTAATGCTACACTAGTAAACATCTTTCTAAAATCTGACTAACATCTCAAAAATGTCAGAATAATATTACACTAACACATACCAGACTAGCATCATGCTAAAGTCAGGCTAATATAACACTAACAGAGGACTAGCGCTAATGCTACACTAGTAAACATCTTTCTAAAATCTGACTAACATCTCAAAAATATCAGATTAATATTACACTAACACATACCAGACTAGCATCATGCTAAAGTCAGGCTAATATAACACTGACAGAGGACTAGCGCTAATGCTACACTATCAACACTATAATGTGTTACTAACTTTACGCTAGCTTTATGCTAACACCAACTAATGCTACATATGACCTTTAGCTATAAGCAGCTCACTATGCCTATTGCAGCTACACACCATCCACATGTTCATACCCTGATACTTGTCATGGAGCAACAGAACTCAAATCCAGAGCCACACAGGATCTGATATAAACCTCCGGCTCTGTCCGGGGGTGCACTGAGGGGGGCTAGGTGACATCTCATGATGTTTAAAAGATTTAATCCTAATCCATTATTGAATAATAGCGCTGGGCCTGGATGCTCCTGGGTGGTATTCATTTCATGAAGCCTTTCATCGCATACACGGATCTGTACTGCAGTACAGAGACCCCCTCCTTTTCCGTCTGAATTCTGAAGCTTTGAATTTTTCTGTGATTTAGAGAGTTAGCGAAGAAGGAATCAGGCAGAGCGGGTTCGCTGGCATCCTATTCTGACTGTTCTCTCTCCCGTTCTTTTCTACCTGTAGGTGAATCCCTGGCATGAAAATAGCTAATAGCCTATTCATCACGTCTTCAATCTACACTCTCTGCCCACACTCTCTGTCCCTTTCTCTCTCTCTCTCTCTTTCTCTCCTCTGTCTAAATTTGGTTGATGGTGAAGGATGGGCCTGGAGGCCTGCTCCTTAAACAAAATGGCCGCTTCTGCCTCAATTAATCACGGACGGAGGCAGAAAAATCAACTTTCAATTGAAAAAGATCCATGACTCTCCCTTATCTCTCTCTGACTTGACTGATACCGAAGGAACAAAAGTTCTTTTCTCTCTCTCTCTCTCTCTCTCTCTCTCTCCCTCTCTCGTTCTTCAAAATCAAGGTTCCCATCTTGTTTTCCAATTGAACATAGGGTTCTGGGAAATCCTGCGACTGGTATTGAACATCTCCATCATGTGGAGGTTGTTCTACGCGGAGAGTTCTTTAAAGAACCAGCCACTGAACGGTTCTGTAGCTTTGTTTGTTTAAAGGATCCGTTACTTTTAGGACTGCCTGCCCCAGTTTCTCCTGCATATACCTGTAGTTTGATGTGTGGCTTAGCCTGTTTAGAGACTGACAATGCTTCAGCAACACACTGAACTCACAATCCTGAGGAAAGCTTGCATCAGCAGCGCTGTCCTTCTCAATGCACGGCACAAAAAAGCGGATTGCCAGAAGCCACACTGCAATACGTTGAACTTACAGACAACCGTGTCCACAGGGTTAAACATGGGCCCTGGACTGGCAATCCATTAGAGCCCCACATCATCCAGCCACCTCCGCTTTATCCTAAGTAGAAATGATTTGCTGTAGAAGCAAGCTGCAGGAAATCTGTGACTAACAGCTATTGTACAAATATATTAGGGCTACACAACATGGACAAGTGACACTGCAGTCGGTCTGTCGACGCCTTCCCCAGGAGCTGTGCTCCAAGAAAACATCTGTAAATATGTATATCGTCGCTGTCCAAAGAAAAACAAGTATCTCCAAAATGGCAACTTTACAGGAGAGGCCAAAAACCTCATTCAACCTTAATGCAAGTCAATGGAACCAGACATCTTTCTAAACAGTTTTGGACCCTTTCGGTTGGTCCATTCATCATGAGATTCTCATTTAGTGTAAACGGCAGCTGATGTGTTCAAATGATGCATAAAACTAAAAATAGACAAAAGTGGAGATACATGCTTTTCTTTGGACGGCGACGATATGTTTTTATCCTAAAGTTTTAAAATTTATTAAATACCAATTAATCCATTACATATGGAGGGATATTTTAGAAAATTAAGACTACGTAATTACATAGCAAAGGTCAACTAACCTTTCCTGTCAATTCCTATCGAAATAAGTTAAAAAAAAAAAAATCCCACCGATTATTAAGACACCAAAAGTGACTTGCCTTTTTAAAATTCCTTACATACTAAAAGTTTTTCCTAGAAAATTTCCTTACAAGCCAAAAGTCAATAATTCTTGGGAAAATCATATCAGTTCATATTACACCACAAGTTGTTCAACTTTTCTTGGAATACCCAGAAAACTTTTCCAAGAACAAAAATGCTCCGATATATTACATGCCAAATGTCAACTAGCCTTTCCTACCAATTCCAATCAAAACAAGTTCTGCAAGCTTTCCCATAATGTTAATATTAATATTATTAGTATTAATATAATATAATACCCCCCCCCAAAAAAACACTAATTATTGCACTAATTATTATAGTTACTTGCCTTTTTAAGAAGATTTTCCTACATACTAAAAGTTATTACATATTACATTTCTTACTACAAAATTCCATTACAGGCCAAAAGCATAAAATGAAATCACATCTATTTATAATTTCTTGCTGGAATACTCTTTTTTTCCCCAAGAAAAATTGCTACCTATTTATTACATGCCAACGGCCAATTAACCTTCCCCAGACAATTCCTATTAATTCATTACACATCAGTATTAGATTTTTCCTCATTCAATTCAAAATACCAATCAAATCATTACCAAAAGGCACTTAATATTACACAGGAACATCCAATCAATTCTTTACATATAAATATCTTGACCCTATGTCAGGGACACAGAACCAGGACTGACGCGCTGAGTAGAGTAACTGAACACAATAAAACATGAACGGACATGGAGCGAGAGGGCAAGATCGGCGTCAAGAGACAGGCAGAGGTCAGGACCAGGGTAGTCAGGCAGCAAGGTAACCAGAGGAGAAAGGCAGGGCAAGAGAATGTACAGAGAAACGAAAAGGAGGTCGATAGGCAGCAGAAAGAGGAGGTCAAAAACAAAGGGAGGCAAAAACCAGAGTGAGGATACACAGAGAAGAAACGCTCAGAGTTGTAAACAAGGTTTGGACATACTTGGCAATGAGGAAGTGCGAGGTATATATACTGGAGCTAAACTGGGTACAGCTGGGCTAAGACTCAGGAGACCTAGAGCAGAGCTGAATGGACGAATGTGGACAGTCATCGAGCTGGGTGTGATGTCTGGGAAGTTGAGTACAGAAGAGCCAGGAAAACCCGGAAGCGCAAGACCCTGTTTCAAGACACCCAAATTTGCTCAAAAATAAAATCCCACCAATTCATTATATACCAAAAGCTACTTAACTTGCCTAAACAATTCCAACCAATTCAGGACATACCACAAGTCACTTACTATTTACTAAACAAATCCCATTTCATTCATTTCATTTTAGAGTTTTATAGTTTTGACACTATTCCTGTCAACATTTCTAAAAACTACTAATTTATTACATATCAAAAGTCACTTAACTTTCCTAAAAGAACGTCCTATTAATGAATTACATTCTAAAAGTTATCCAACTTTCCAACTTATCCTGCGACATTCCTGCCAGTGTTTCCTATAGATTTCCCCCTATACCAAACCTTTCAGCATGTACTGGCAGCTTTACCCACATTGTGCTGCAGCCAGGCTGCGAGTGAAGACCACTGAGCCACGAGAACGATGTAACAATGCTTTTGGATGGTGAGCGTTTGGTTCCAAGGCCTGCTTGCTTCGTCTTTGTGAGAAGAAAATAGATTTATGAAACGCTACCCACACACATACACAGTGCTGAAGGCAGCGCTGAGGCAACGTGTAGTGACAGCCAGTGTCTAAATGGCTAAATAGGCAGATTTCTACAGGAGGTGGACATTCACCAAGGCCGTACAGAGATGCTGTTGTCTGAAAATGGAAAATAATGACAGTACAACATTGAAACTTAACATTGCCTGTATAAAGCATGCAAAGCTTTGTGGGTGGGTGAATGTGCATCTGTCAATTTGAACATGACGTCGACTAACAACGGTCCTGACAGAAATCCCTCTAATTATGGCAGCTCGTGCTCAAGTAACTTCTTTTTTGACATTTGCTTTTATTTCACTGACATTCAAAGCAGTCCTGAAAAATGCCATCCTCCATATATAACTCATATACATACATATGTATATGTATATGTATGTATATATATGTGTATATATATATATGTGTATATATATATATATATATATATATATATATATACATATATATATATATCCTCCTAAAAGCAACTGCTGAGATGTGTATAAATAAATATATAAATATATATATATATACACATCTCATTTACGCTAAATGATCCTGCCATGTGATATTTCATACTATATATATATATATATATATATATATATATATATATATATATATATATATATATATATATATATATATATATATCCTCCTAAAAGCAACTGCTGAGTGTATATATATATATATATATATATATATATATATATATATATATATATATATATATATATACATATATATATATAGTATGAAATGTCACATGGAATCTCCTCAGCTTCTGGGATAATTAAGCTAGCTGTAAGCACATAAGACGGATGGTCTCTCCCTCGGTGACAAATGACCTCCTATGTATATAATCCCTTTAAGAGTCTCATAAATAGGCTATATCTATAATGCAGGAACACAGTCTCAGTCTTGTCCAGACCTGGCCTGCTTTTAGCACACTGGGCCAGATTCCGCTGGCTGCCGGTGTTATCCTGCCTCCTCAGCACACGGCTTGGCAAAAGCTACTTAAATTAGCTACTCAAATGATTAAAACAACAGAATTATTTACCCCAATTGTCGTCATTTAGCCAATCCGTTTACTGTCTTTAGCGTGCTAACTTAATTTTGCATCAGAGCTACAAGGCTAACATAGCCAGCAGACACATTAACAATTAACACTGTACAAACTGCATGCCGAAATCTTCACACACTTGCTTCAAACCATGTAGGATTCTTACATCACCCTTATATATACTCTGGCTGGTGCGGTATGACTTACTGTCATCTATAGAAAATAGACTAACGCACTTGTAAAATTCAGGCTTCTTTATTTATTTATTTTTCTTTTGCGCAAATCTGATTTTAGGCCAGACTATTTCCAAACCTATGGCTGTAAAGCATTCCAAACTGAATACACAATAAAGGGTTTGATTGGTTCCATTTAACACTGGTGCAAATTCTGGGTGCAACAGTAGAAATATGCTCTCAGTGATGTAGTCAAACTAAGCACCTGATAAATCAAGCTGATCTGACACTAGATTACGCTAAATGATCAATCACTCCCCCGGGCTAAACCTGGGTACAAGATAAAACGGAGGCGCTGCACAGTACAGTGTGTAAAACGTGCTGAGTCATCATTAACAGTTATATCTCCCACTATTCCAACGTTCTATATGATTTATTGACAGAAATATGAGAGTAATACACTTTTTATGACAGTTTTCACCAAACACACTGTGATTTAACCCTCATAGTTATGTGACTCGTCTGTTATACTGTAATCTGTAAACCTACTGGGTTTGTATTGTTGCAGAATTCCAGTTCCAGTTTTAAATGCTTTTTAATCTTTTATCAAAAACGTCCCTATAAATGAACCAAATCCCCAAATCTTACATACAGTACTACAGTTTTAGCCAGGCAGAAAGCATTTTTAAAGAACGATGAGCTGGTATTTTTGTTGATACCTTCAGATGGCTCTTTCTATACCATCCAAAGCACCCAATGACTCCCTCACAGTTATCTGTCAGGTTCTGGATATTATAGGTACATAACGCAGAACTCTGCTTTGTGGGGAGATCCTTTCTCCCCACCACGATAAGACGAGTCTCCTTATAGCAGGAGCACCACCGATCTCCTGCTGTATGAACTGTGTAGAGCTCCATTATATTGGTACACGCCCAGTTTTAAACTCTACTCCACTGCTCTAATCTGGACTGTTATTTTATCTGACCTGCCAATCGTCACTTTATATATAATCCTACTACCTCCCATCTCTAAGTGCAATATTACTTATGCTTCTCCGTTAATGTCTGTACATGCTTTTCTATTTATCATGTTATATGTCTTATACATGGACATTTATGTATATAGACAAATCTCCTTAATCCAGCTCTATTTATTTATTCTGATTAATGTATGTACATACTTCATAGAACACTTTTATATGCACATAGACTCCTCTGTTATTTTAATTTATGGGATTGATAGCTCTTCTGTAACCTCTGCCCTTTTAATTGTAATAATGTATGTCTTACTTGTGCAATATGTACAGAACTGTGACACTGCAATTTCCTTTGGGATCAATAGAGTGTTATCTTATCTTATCCCAAAGTATGGTAACAGGAACCCTGCTGCTTTACGATCCTTACATTATGCTGGTTATCGAATAATCATACCACTGGGAATAAAGTCTGTGCAGTGCACTGTGTTATACTTCGTCTTCCTTTGATCGAAACCCTGAGTTGCTAGCTGTATAGGAGAAGGTAGAAATCTTCTTTATGCACGTAAAGATTTTATTCCCGGTTATTCTGGTGAAATGCTCCCACTCTTTAAAAGGCGGCTGGAGTTTTCACGAGGTAATATAAACCAAGGTTACAAGTTTCTGATTTGACAGTGAAGACATACCGGATAATAAATCTGAAGTCAAATCTCTTCATCTTTTTTCGGACCATTCTGTCAATGGCTTATTATGTGGTAGAGCGAATCTGAGAAGCAGTGGAAAAATACCAGGAGAGAACGAATATGTGAGCGTTTATCTCTCAGCGAAAAGCTACGAGACAACAGCCAGGTTATTAGGAAAGTTCTTAGTGAAGAAATGTCTGTGTGTGGTCAAGGCAGCGGGAAGAAAAATACATGGGTCATGTTTCTTATTTTGCTTTATCAAGCCAACGAACGATGAGGAGCTGAGAGAACGTGCCACGGCTAGAGCAGGAACAACAAGGCTATGGCTGATTAAGAATGTGGAACTGCCGATAGTTCCTGTTCCATGGCTTTCGTACATACCTTTCCTTCAAAGATCATTTCAGGGATGTTCTAGATGTGATGAGGTAAGGCAAGCGGCATTATGGGTACCAAAAGAGGCTGTGGAAGTTACTAGTGCTATTAGCATTAATTGACTAAACTTTTTATTTTTTTTATGTATTGTTTTTTATGTTTTCAATAATTGATTAATTGACTTTTTTTTATTTATTGTTTTTTATGTTTTTAATAATTGATTAATTGACTTTTTAATTTTATTTATTTATTGTTTTTTATTTTTTTAATAATTGATTAACTGACTTTTTTTTATTTATTGTTTTTTTATTTTTTTTATAAAAAATGAACCTGCTCCATGTACCAGCAGTGATAAGTGAGTAGTTCATTGGTTGATAACATTTATAAAGGTTTTGTTTTAAATGGGTCGCAATTTTTTCGTCACCTGCTAGCCGTTTTTCTTGCCATGGCCATCTTTGTTGAGAGATGTGAATTGTTTTCACACGCTACATCCTAGTTTAACTGATCCACGGGTTCATTTCCCTTCCACGGATGATTATCATTTAAAACTGACTTTGATCTGCCAAAACCAAATACTGTAAAACAGTCAAATCAGTAAAAACAGTAAATCTGCCAAAACCAGACACCGTAAAACAGTCAAATCAGTAAAAACAGTAAATCTGTTCAATACATGGTACATAACCCTACAGTTAACAGACTAGTTCATCACTCCTTTATCGGAAAACTTACATCCAATTTACTTTCCATACAGCAATTTCCTCCATTCATATATGGAACCTTATGGATTGTTTTTCCTTTTGAGCTGCCTTGACCACACTTGTACTACCTGACAAAAATTTTTACTACTATTTCTATTTTTTTATTTACTGCACTGGAGAAGTAGCCTGACTGTGTTTCGTTGTACTCTACAACCCTGTATTGGTATAACGGCAATATTTGACTTGAATTTATTCATTTTACACCTGTATCTGTAAAGAATCATGAACGCCAAGAGAAACGGCTTCTGTATGCTTCTGTAATCTATAAATTTACTGCTTTAGACTAGTCACTGACTTCAGCTTCGTAGTAGATTCTAGCAAAGCCATCCAGGACCCTACATTCTCTACTGACCTGGGGAATTTGGTTTTGTTCTACCACTTCTCCATCGATCTACAGAGCTTTAAAGATCAGGGTGATGTTGGAGAGCAAGCACTAAATTCACCTGGTTCCCTGGACCTCTTTTAAGAAGCTGGTTATAACACTGTGGTTAAAAACTCACAGGATGAGAATGTAAAAATGTAGACAATTCTGGCTAGCTTGTTTGCTAGCCTAACAGCCGCTAGGATTATTATAACTTTGCCATGTTTACTAGCTAAACTAACTGTGCTGAAAATTGTGTTTATAGAACTTTACCTTATAGTGTCAAAAGGGTTTTCTATTGCTACAAGCTTAAACCAATTACATTACTATTTATATTTCACCATCAAACAAAAGCTTATTAGCATATGAGTAGATCAGTAACATAATCGATGGAGGCATCCTCAGCCTCTTTATCGTTCCGTGCACATGTTGGATTAGCATTCCACCCCATTCCAAGCCTTGCATTTCAATATCCTAAAGAAGATAAGCGAGAGCAATCGACTCCTCGAATCACCAAGGCCGTTTGGAATAAAAAGGAAGACGGACGAGTGTGTACTTTGAGAAAGATAGATAGAGTTGGCAGGGCCGCTTGACGGATGAGTGTTGACGTTAGTGCTGCTGTTCGAGCCCGAAGCCAGCAGAAGCATAACGGAGGCAGCAGGCGTCCAGAATTGTTTTCGGTAATGACTGGCGGAGCTGCGGAAAAACTTCTGCATTGGGCCCGACGCGAAGGAAAGAACTTCCAGCTAGACAAACAAAACCCAGCATGATGGGTTTCACACCCTCAAATGAAATTTCAGCACTAATCGTTGTCCAATGATTCATTCCTGACAGCTGCGGAAGACAATACTGCAGGATATTATGTGCTGGGTGTTCAAAACATCTTCTGAAATGAGCGTAACCGTCTATTTCGTTTCCTCCACATCTGGTTTGATTCCCCATTAGAAGCATAAGCAACTCTTCAAAATGAAAAAAAGTTTTTGCTGTTTTTTATTATTTCAATTAACTTTCAATCGGAATGCAATTAAAACATCAATTACCTCGTCATAATGTTAGAATACATATTTACATCCCATAACCACATTAAAATCTCATTTTTTCAGTTGAACCAACAAGTACCCGTCCTTTACACTGTGCCCATTAAAAATGGCCCATAATTACCAGGGATATGTGGCTACATTGACTTCCATTACAGTAAAGTATGTTTTTTCCTTTCCTGTAAAGTTACTATTGCATTTTGGAATATTATACATCCACTTCAAATTCACCCAGTTAAAGGTGCATGTTCATCAGGATGAACATACATATCGTCACTGTCCAAAGAAAAACAAGTATCTCCAAAATGCCAACTTTACAGGAGAGGCCAAAAACCACATTCGATTTTAATGTAAGTCAATGGAACCAGACATCCTTCCGAGCACTCTTGGGCCATTTTGGTTGATTGGTGCATTATGCAAATCTTTAAAAAAGCTTTATCAAACAGATCGACAATGCAGCACAGCAGCAAAATCCACACAAACGTAACCAAGGGGCAAGGCAGGGTCCGAGAAATGGAGAGATCAGCAAACAAAACCAAAGGAGTAATCCAAGAGAGGCAAACAGGTAAACAAACGGAGAGTCGAAAAAACCAGAGAGGCAAGCCAAACAGGAACCAGAACCCGGGGGGGGAAATCAAAAAGAGTACGTCAGAGTTCGAAGAGAGTCAAAAACCAGAGAGGCAAGCCGAACAGGAACCAGAACACGGGGGAAATCAAAAAGAGTACGTCAGAGTTCGAAGAGAGTCAAAAACCAGAGATAGCAAATGAGAATAGCAGAGAGAACCGCTCGGTAATGCAATCTAGATTTGGCAAAGCTTGGCTATGAGTGGGTGTGTGTCAGCATGGGGAACGAGCAGCAGACGTGTCCAATCAGTATGCTGGTGAGAAAGAAAGGAAAGTGGCGTCCTCGGGTAGTGCACTCTGGGAAATGGAGTTCGGAATTTGTTTGAACCGTCTGGAAAATTCAGGTGTACTTATTTTAGTTAGTAAAACAAACTTAGAAAGAAATGCAGTAAGAGAATACGGGGGTTACCCAGAATTCCTAGGAAGTGCATTTGTTTCTGTTTATTAGCTCTTGTTTTTCCTTCTGGTAAATCCAATATCCATAATCCAATAACAACATATTCACATGATATATCTGGATTAAATGGAACTTCGGATGCACTTTACCTGTTTTGGGTGTCCTAAGGGGGTCCTATTTAGTCTCGGTTGAGTGGTCCGTTTAGTTGCAACCAGACATCAATGACTGCCAATTCTGTAGTTTTCTTTTACATCTCAGTTTGTGATCATCATGGTTCTACGGCTGTTGAAAATGAAAGAGGCCATTCTGACGTGGTGAGAAAAGCTCAAGTGTGTGCAGCAGTACAGTTGTGTGATGTGCACTTTCTATAATTTTTTTTTTTTTAATTAATGTGTCATTTCAGTGAACTTAAAAATAACTGAGTTTTTAAACCTTAATTTATTTGAGGCAAGTTCAAGTGGTTCTATTTGTCATTTCAACTATATACAGTGGTGTACAGTACACAGTGAAACGAAACAACGTTCGTCCAGGACCAAGGTGCTACATCTAACAATAGACTACACAAAACAATACAACATAAAGTGCACGTGTGCAAATGCGCAAGACAGTATACTATAAATACACATGACCATTTACAAGACAAACAATAAATACAGGGGAGGGTGAACAGTGCAGTCGGCCCCTTAGTAGTGGGAGCAGTAAGGTGCAGTTGTGCGTATTTGGTATAAATGTAAACATTAGACACTGTAAACACTGTATTTGAATTTAGCAGCAGTACTAAGGTTAACCAGTTGGTGGAACAACAGCAGTAGACAGTTTAGCAGTTAGACAGACAGTTAGCAACAAGCTAACTCAAGTGATTTGAGCAAACTTGACTCATTAGGGTCGCCAAAGTTAAAGTGCAGCACCAACAGCTTCATCATCCACAGCTAGTTAAGTTAAGTCAGTGCAACTCTTTTAGCGCAACAGCCCTGCAACCTTTTCCACGTGACCATTGGCCTCTGTCTTAGTTTCCTAGTCATTAGTCTTCATCACACACCTGTCCGGAGATGATAAGCTAAGCATCCATGAAATTCCCTCTTGCGCATTATGGATGTACTGATAGGGGTGTGGTGTTTAAAGAAGTTGTACTCGAGACCTGTATCCACCTTTCCTATTCAGAGTGTTGCAGCATTTATAAGCAGAACTTTACTCATTTATAAACTTTAGTATAGTGTCTGAATACTTTTCTGAGTATTCCAAAATCATATCTGTATTCCTGCCTATGAATACATATGTTCTTCAGCACATAGTCATTATATGTGTAACCTTGTATTCCTGTATGCAGCTTTCACAGCAGCCACAAAGGCATTAATTCAGGCGTGCTCTTAAGTGGCAGTGGCAAGTAACAGGAGCCAGAGGAATGAATGGAGAAGGGTGGAAAGATGATATAAATCTTGAGGTGAAAATTTAGAAGCACGTAGCGACTTGGGCTCCGAGCCCACCGGTTGGGATATTTTTCTTCCATTAGTGGCTGTGCTAGCCGATATACGCACACGTACGCACGCAGAACGCAGCGGCTCACATCTTTAGTTAATTTACTAATCATATCATAATGGGAAAAGGCCCGCTCGTAACTCATTCCCCAGGCTGCATATCAGCCCTGGAAAAAGAAGCAGAGCCACACGCTTTGCCAAGAGAAGCACATGATCCTCGCAGTCGAGGGAACAGAGGCGATAATGTGTGAGAATAAACGGCCGGCGCTTACGACAGCGCTAGTCTACAAAGCCCTTACAGGTTCATTTAAGGCATGAACAACATCAGCTGAAGTTTCATAAATCAGATTCTGGAATTCTATAAACTGTTATCGGTTCTCTGTTCTGATTGGCTGAGCAACACTGGAAAGCAGTGCGCATTCTTAAACTAATTTCTCGGTTCTAAATTCTGATTGGCTAAAGCCTGATATGAAATATTCATTATAAAATTAATAGCTCTGGATCTAGAATCCGATTGGCCAAAACAATGTTGAAAGTTACAGGGAAATTCTCCCTCAAAAAATATCTTCTAAAATCTCATTGGCTGAGCCATGTTTGAAATCATTGTAAAATATTTATGACAGAGTGTATAGTTCCAGTTCTAAAATCTGATTGGCTGAGCCAGATTTACAGTAATACTAGGATATTCAATCTAAAAAGAACAGCTCTGGATCTAAAATCTGATTGGCTGAGCCAGATTTAAAGTAATACTAGGATATCCACTCTAAAAAAGAACAGCTCTGGATCTAAAATCTGATTGGCTGAGCCAGATTTAAAGTAGTACTAGGATATTCATTCTAAAAAGAACAGCTCTGGATCTAAAATCTGATTGGCTGAGCCAGATTTAAAGTAATACTAGGATATCCACTCTAAAAAAGAACAGCTCTGGATCTAAAATCTGGCTGAGGATATTCTGATTTGACTCTAAAGGATATCCACTCTAAAAAAGAACAGCTCTGGATCTAAAATCTGATTGGCTGAGCCAGATTTAAAGTAGTACTAGGATATTCATTCTAAAAAGAACAGCTCTGGATCTAAAATCTGATTGGCTGAGCCAGATTTAAAGTAGTACTAGGATATTCATTCTAAAAAGAACAGCTCTGGATCTAAAATCTGATTGGCTGAGCCTGATTTAAAGTAATACTAGGATATCCACTCTAAAAAGAAAAGCTCTGGATCTAAAATCTGATTGGTTGAGCCAGATTTACAGTAGTACTAGGATATTCATTCTAAAAAGAACAGCTCTGGATCTAAAATCTGATTGGCTGAGCCCGATTTAAAGTAGTACTAGGATATTCATTCTAAAAAGAACACCTCTGGATCTAAAATCTGATTGGCTGAGCCTGATTTAAAGTAATACTAGGATATCCACTCTAAAAAAAGAACAGCTCTGGATCTAAAATCTGATTGGCTGAGCCTGATTTACAGTAATACTAGGATATCCACTCTAAAAAGAACAGCTCTGGATCTAAAATCTGATTGGCTGAGCCTGATTTAAAGTAATACTAGGATATCCACTCTAAAAAGAACAGCTCTGGATCTAAAATCTGATTGGCTGAGCCTGATTTAAAGTAATACTAGGATATCCACTCTAAAAAGAACAGCTCTGGATCTAAAATCTGATTGGCTATGCTTGTTTGAAGTCATTATAAATATTAATTATTAGATGGAGTGTTCCAGTACCAAAATCTGACTGGCTGGGCGGCATTTATATTTATAGTAGGATATTCATTATAGAAAGAACAGCTCTGGATTTAAAATGTGATTGTTAAGCCTGACTAAAGTAATTTCATCTATGAAAATGAATAGTTCCGGTTTTGAAATCTGATTAATTTAGCCACATTTTATGTCCTCATGAAACACTTATATGATGATCTTAATCTAAAATCAGATTTGCCAATAAATGTGTGAAGTTACGGGGACATTCTCACTCTAAAACTAATTTCTTGGTTTTAGAATCCAATTGGCATCAGTGTCGCATTTAAAGTCATTGTAAAATACGAATAATAAAATGTTCATTCTGGATTTAAAATCTGATTGTCTATGTTTGTGAAGTCCCTATTGAATACAGACTATAAAATGGACAGTTCCAGCACTAGCATCCTATTGGCTGAACCACATTTAAAGGGATATTACAACACTCATTATAAAATGGATAGTGATGGTTCTAAAATCTGATTGGCTGAGCCACATTTAAAGTAATTGTAAAATATGAATTATAGAGAGTAAAAACCAAGTCAACCGAGTCTAGTTGGAAAAAATGACGCTGCGATACGCTCTACAAACCGATTGCTCGGTTCTACACTCTGATTGGCTGAACCATGTTGAAAGTCATTGTGTAATACACGAGACTGAATGTACCGCCACCTCTGGGTCATGCAATGAAGCAACCGTATGCACAGTGAAGCGAACTCTTCACTTTGGAGAGTTCTTGGTGATGTATTGACGGTGTAAAACTGACTTCCAGCGTCCGAGCTAGGATCGATTCAGATGTCACCGCCTCCTGAATAAAGCGGGCTGTTGAGAAAGACCCTCTTTAATATTGCATGCTGTTGTTGCTGTTGCCACAGGTGGAAGAAACTGAGATGCTCAAATTCGCATGCTGAGATTTTCCGCAGATGGCCTTCAGTATTCAGCCCTGACCTGTCCCTGACCCTCGCATCATTATTCTTATCCGAGTGGGTAGAAGGAGATGAGTGAGTGTAGCTGCCTGATATATCAAGACTTTTAGTGGACATAGCAGGAAGGAACAAGTGGAGAAGTGCTGTGGAGCGTACAGATTCTAAACTCTCAGCCCAGACAGCTTTTGGGTTTGATATGTATTACGATCGCCATTAGATTAACAGTTATTGCTGTGTACGTGGTTTCATATATGCTGTATTGTTTTGCCACCTGGGTCTCATTAAATTAGCTAAAACCCACCAGTACAGAATGCAGCTCTAAAGGCATATATAATAGGATATAATTCCTAATGTAACTATGTAACTAGGTAATTAGGTAATTACAACTGAATAGCATAGGGAAATAAGTGTAATATCTAGGGACAGCAAATATCTAATACTGGGTATGGGTATCAGGCTGATGTGTTTGAGGCTTATTGATTTTACTGACCAGCAATGAGCGCTGAAACTGTGCTGGGCTTTGTATGTGTTAAAATACATAATAATAAATAAATATGAACAGTGAGAAATAAAGTGCAGGGCTATGAGCCGGGCCAACTACATCAACTACTAAAGCTCATCATTGCCTTTTAGTGATGGGTTTGATAAACATCACCATGTCATACCCATAAGGCTATAGCACAAAAGCATTTACTAAGTTTATCATTTCCTTTTTTTAATTAATTTTTAAAATCTTTTATCTTTTATTATTCTTGCTTTTATTTTATTCTTATTTTCTATTATTTTATTATATTATTTTATTTTATTATTTATATATGTATTTATTTTATTTATACATCATTTTTTGTTTTGACTTATTTTTAATTTTGTGATTTATTTTGCCTTCCTAATTAAATCATATTTACTTTTAAATCCATTGCATCCTTTGCATCAATAATTTTATTGTTTATGACTGTTTTATGAGGACTTTTGCATTTTAGTTTAACCAGATAAAAATTTTGTTTTCTTTTTTCAAACTCCTATAAGACGCAAATGAGGTTTAACCCTTAATGTACTTCCGAGTGACAGTATTTGATTTCAAAGTAGTTGATTGATTGATTGATTGATTGACTGATTGACTGACTGGTTGTAAGTCAGTCACTGGTTGTTTACCCAACATTGAGATTCCTAACTGTACTATATACTACATACTTAAACACTAGTTAGTATTAGTATTAAGTGAGCAATTGAGACACAACCACACATACCCAACTGAGGAAAGACAAAATATTATAATTGTAAGTGATACAGGTAGTAACGGTATTATCTTAACCCTTATATCGGCGCTGTCCAAAGAAAAACAAGTATCTCCAAAATGGCAACTTTACAGGAGAGGCCAAAAACCTCATTCGATTTTAATGTAAGTCAATGGAACCAGACGTCCTTCCGAGCACTTCTGAGCCATTTCATTTGGTCCGTTCATCATGCAAATCTCACAGTGAGTAAACAGCAGCGGCTGTTTTCAAATGATGCATAAAAGTCAAAATGGACAAAAAGGGAGATACATGTTTTTCATTGGACAGCGACGATATGCACATAGCAGCACCACTGCAGGGCCACTTCAGGAGCTGGGCAAACAATTAGTGCAGCGTTAATCCTGCATGCGACATAACACTGTAGTCCAAGTAAAGAAGCAGGAAGTGATTTGGTACAGGACAGGAACCGATTATAACAGGCTAAACTCTTTAATCAAACTACACAGAGTAGAACTGCATATCAAAAGAGCTGCACCATATTGATCAATTCATCACTGATAGATCAATGTTTGCACAATGAACAAGACCAGCTTTAAGGTTTTAACCACATGTCCTCATGCTGCAGAAGTGGGCTTGGCCAACCACTGGCCACCTTTAGCCACCCCTCGGCTTCACTTTGGTATCAACCCAAAAAGCTTTTATGGCATGTCTGCTTAAGAAATGATTGAAATCAACATAAAATCTCAATACGCACAATTTTATGAGACCAATTGGTTTGTTATGGTACGCTCTTATAAACAGATGGCTATACTGTTGAGATCACAATCAGGGAAAACAATTGCAGGGTTGATCTAATAGATCCAGCAAATCAGAGCCCGAGTTGTGAAAGTTCGTGTTTCATAGAGGAGGAAGAATGTCAGCAATTCTGGTCTACATGGAGCACAAGCTGCTTGAAAACAGAGCTCTGGTGCAGTGATGACTGACTTCATGGCTGTAATCTCTGGGTTCTTGACAGCTGACACATACAGACACACACACACACACACACACAGAACCCCCCTCACCCCCCTCCCCCACCTACCCACACACACACCTGTCCAGGCTACAGTGGATTGAGTGGAAATTTCTCTCTCTTCCTCCCGTGTAGGTGGAGAACGCGGTCATGAAGGCAAAAGCTGTGATCCGTCATGCTGTGAATATTAATAGGACACGTCTGACAGCACAACTAATTCAAATGTAGAAAGCCTAAAAGGAAACCAGCTGAATAACTGGGAATGTGTTTGCACATCTTAAGGCTGACAAAATAACGCAACGTTAGCTTTTAATACTGATGTAGCAGAGTATGCACACAAGCTCTGCCTACAACTAAAGAACAGTAAACACAGAACCCACATAACAGATAGGCCCGACCTTAGCCACTACTTGGGATAACATAGAAATGGTTTATGATGACATTAGCAACAACCTGGTAACAGCCTAGCAACACCTTAGCAACCATCTGGGAAAACATAGCAATGGTTTAGCAACACCTTAGCAACAACCTGGGACAGCATAGCATAAAACTAGCAGCACCTTAGCAATCACCTTCGACCAAGTAACAGATTATCAACCACCTGGGACACTATAGCAATGGCCTTGGAACACCTTAGTCACCCAGGATAGTATAACACTAACCTAGTAATACCTTGGCAACTAAACATAGCATAGCAACAACCTAGCATAACCTTAGCAACCATCTGGTAAAACATAGCAATGGCCTTGAAACACCTTAGTCACCCAGGATAGTATAACACTAACCTAGAAATACCTTGCCAACTCAGCATAGCATAGCAACAACCTAGCAAAACCTTAGCAACCATCTGGTAAAACATAACAATGGTTTAGCAGCACCTTAGCAACAACCTGGGACAACATAGCATAAAACTAGCAGCACCTTAGCAATCACCTTCGACCAAGTAACAGATAAGCAACCACCTGGAACACTATAGCAATAGCCTTGGAACACCTTAGTCACTCAAGATAGTATAACACTAACCTAGAAATACCTTGGCAACCCAGCATAGCATAGCAACAACCTGTTAGCACCTTAGCAACATGCGTTACAATTCTTCTCTGAGCTCAGCAAAGAAGCTGTTCTACACCATTTGACACCCGAATTCTTGATAACGGAGTCTCTTACACACCGGACGTCCAGGAGATACAGTATTACTGGAGAAGCTGCAGGTTATAATGGGGAAAACTGATGCTTGGGCAAAAATCCCACTTCCTTCAGCCAGTGTGCAACTCTGATCACATTAGGATACTGAACCCTAATCTGTTTCTTTATGGACCTGGAATCTGATCAAATCACAAAAATGTATTACACATTTATAAACACTGAATAAAGTCTGAATAAGTATCCCTTGCCACTGTTGATCTAGCTGTATGAGTTATTGTATATCGAAATAGTCAAATATGATAACTTACAGGTCCGTCATGACAGGTAACCACACCTGTTATCCATTTAAAAGACCACATCGTGGAAAACTGAATCAATCTTTCTTTTTTCTCTCCCCCATTTGCAATACATTAGCCACCACCTGGGATACCACAGCCTGTAAATATTTTAGGAAGCACCTAGATAAGTACAGCAATGGTCTAGCAACACCTTAGAGGACAGCATGGCAGGAGCTTGGCAACACCTTAGCAACTACTTGGGACAGCGGAGAAGCTAAGGAGCCCTCTGAGCATCCCTAAGAGCATCACATCCCCTGATCTGGACAGCCTGTAGGCCATGCAAGCGAAAAAAGCAATCGCAAAGGTTTCTACAGGCTAAAGGCTAACAGCTAACAAGGAGAGGGTTATTTTTCCCTCTACTCTCTTTTCCTCTTGTAACTCATCTGATTCCCACTCAAACTGGACTAACTTCCAACAAGCCAGAGGCCTTGTTTGGTTTTTATCCTTCTAAACTACAGAATTCTGTAATTCTACTTTCTAAATTAGCCAGTCAAGCTCAGTACACATTTCTTAAACCATCTGAAAGTGTATCTTTTTAATATGGCCTTTAAAATACTACTCACATTACCTACACTGCAACTAACTGCCTGTATTTTTGGCCATTTCTATAGACGAAGTCTGATAAGATGCTAACTTGTAAGATGCTAACTGGTAGCTTTACTTGCTACCCTCATAACTCCACCGCTAAAACTAAACTTCAGACACCACAGTTGCCTTGGTTGTTAGAGTACAATGGTGGTGAGCGTGTTGGATTTGTACAAACTGCTCCTTTATGTACAGTAACATGCTCAGTTTGCCAAGCCTTGCCCTTTATTCCCCTCCATTCTCCACAGAGAGTGCTCCTGTTAGCTCGAATAGAAGCTCAAGCTAAACAATCCCAGCAGGCGGCCCTCGTTGCGCTCCTTATGGCCTGGGGCGTCTGCTCGCTTCGGCTTTTCACACCCAAACACAAAACAAGTCAATTATTTTCTGTCCCATTGAAGCCGCGCTGAAGCTGCTCTCCAAGTAACAGCACTCCGAGGTCTGGTTATTCTGTTGAACTGATGGGAAGCTGTACGGCTTGATTTCTGTTTGGTTCTAATGGGAAAATTAATGCTAAGGCACCAATACCACTTCCTTCAGCCACTGTGCGACTATATAGAAGTGCTGTCCGATCACATTAGGATACTGAACCCTAATCTGTTTCTTTATGGGCTTGGAATCTGATCACATCACAATTAATTCCATTGTGAAAAAAAACTGAGTGAGCATCCCCTGCCACTGCTGATGTAGGTATATAAGTTACTGTACATCAAAATAATCTAATCCGATATATAATAACTCATTGGTATATTTCAGGTACTCACATCTGCCTTCCATTTAAAAGACTATGGATTATGGATTATTAAAAGATGATGGAAAACCATTTTTTTTCTATTTTGTCTTTCCTCCATTCGCAATACATTAGCAACCACCTGGGATACCACAGCTTATAAACATTTTAGGAACCACCTAGATAAGTATAGCAATGGTCTAGCAACACCTTAGCAACTACTTGGGACAGCATAGCAATGACTTATAATCACCCTAGCAACAACCTGGCACCAGCCTAGCAATACCTTAGTACCCATCTGGTAAAACATAGCAACAGTTTAGCAACACCTTGGCAACAACCTGGGATAGCATAGCAACAGACTATCAATCACCTTTGACCAAGTAACAGGTGAGCAACTACCTGGGATACCAATGAACACCCTACCTTAGAACATCCTAGCCACCCAGCTAGAGCAGAGAACTAGTCTAGGAGCATCTTGGCAACCAGCTAGGACAGCATAGCAACAATCTTAGTGATACATTAGTAGCCATCTAAAAAAATGGCACTAACCTAGCAACAGCTCAACAACCATCTGGCAACACATTAGTAACTACCTAATCACCATGCAATGTCATGACAACAGGTTTTAATACCATAGCAACTACCTGGGATAACATGGTATCAATCTAGAAACGTTTTAGCAGCCAGCTAGCATAGCATGGAACTAATCTAACAGCACCTTAGCAACCACCTTGCAACACATTAGCAACCACCTAACAATCACCATGCAGTGCTATGACAACATGCTACAATACCATAGCAACTACCTGGCAACACCATAGCAACTACCCGTACCTTACTACTTCCTTTGTAATGTCAAAACTCATTTACATTCTCACCTGTTTAGCCTACAGCAGTTTAGCTCCGCCTACTTACGCTGAGGAATGCTTTCTGAAAGAAGCACAACCCAGAGCCAACCAGAACAGAGCTCATTTACATACATCAGTCTTAAAGACACAGTAACAAAAAGCCTGTTTCATTTAAACAGACGAAGAGGGGAACATCCACCGCCCACACGGCAATGTGGACGCCGGCCCTTTAACAGGCGCCACTGCTCAGTATTAGAGTCAGGTCTGTGAGGAGCTGCACAGAAAGATCGCTCAGACTCATTTAGATGAACTTGTACTTGTCAGCTTGAGCAGAGCAGCAACCATTTAGAACCACCATGGTACTTTAACATCTGTCCTGTCTCCAGCCATCCTGGGCTGAATCATCAAAACATCCACCCAGACAGCTGACGCGCAACCAATTTTTAAAACTCATGTTTTTCAGAGGAAAGAAAATGCCTCTCTCCATCCAGCCAATGAATTATTTACATGCACACAGGATACACTGTTCGAGCGAATGAACAGATCAGCATCAACCCTGATGGAAAGCGCTGCATCTCTTAGACCTCCTGGCTGCCATGACTACATCAGCACATGCAACAAACTACAGAACAACCATTCGACTACAGCAACACAACCACCTGCGACAGCACAGCAGTGGCCTAGCAGCACCTGAGCAAGCCCCTCAGACCCCTACACTGTTTAGTATGGTCCTCCACCTGTAGGGTCTTCACCTGTCAGTGGTCTTCACTTATCAGTGAAGATCAGGTAGAGGGGCTGACAGACCTGTGCAGCAGGTGGGCTACAGTCTGCAAGAGCCATAAGGCAGTGGAGGCATAAGGCAGGGGTTTCTAATAAAGTGGCCAATCAGCTCTCTACCAGTGTTCACTGAAGAGCTACAGAGGAAACGACTGCAGGCATTTCAGCACCGCTGCGCAGCAGCCAATCAGAGCTCTGCTATTATACCCAGCAAAGAAGTTAGGTTGCCATGGAGATCCATTTAGCTGCTAGAGGCCCTGACAACCTCTCTCTCTTCGTCTCCCTTTCCCTTTCTTTCTGTCTCTCTCTTTTCCTCTCCCTCTTTCTCCCACCCTTTTCTCTTTCTGTCTCTCTCCCTCCCTTTCTCTCTCTCTCTCTTTGCCTTTTTACTCTCTCCCTCACTCTCTTCCTCTCCCTCTTTCTCCCTCTGTCTATCTCTCTCTTCCTCTTTTTCCTTCTCTCTCATCTTCTTTCCCTATCTCATCCTCTCCTTCTCTCTCCCTTTCCTTCTTTCTCTCTCTCCTCCTCTCCCTCTTTTTCTTTCTCTTTCTTCCTGTTTTTCTTTCTCGCTCTCTCTTGCTTACCCTCTCTCTCTTCTTCTTTTTACCACTCTTCTAAAGTCTTCCTCTTTGTCTTACCTTTTCTTCCTCTCTCTCTTCCTCTGTTCCCATTTCTCTCTCTGCCTTTCTTTCTTGTACCCGCCTCTCTCCCCCCCTCCCCTCTCTCTCCCTGGTGGTACAGGTATGCTCCTGCGTCGAAGTCGTGTACTGGAGCACTGTTAAGGTACCCTGTGTGTTCCTGTGCTGCGGACTGTCAGAGCAGTGTGTGCACCTCCCTCGGCTGTAAAGACAGAGAGAGGCTTTTATACTGGCTGAAATGGCTTTAATTGCAGCCGCTATGTTTCAGTTACTCTGACAGAATCATCTACACACGCACTCCTGTACTCGCCTGGGCATATTTAAGAGAACACACCGTCACTACTGCTGTGACACCTACTCCTGCCATCCTAAACCATTTCAAGATTAATTCCAAACTGCTTCTAACAACTTCACACAGATGCCAGCGGTTAACACAGATGCCAACGGTTAACACAGATGCTAACGATTCACACAGATGCTAACGGTTAACACAGATGCTAACGGTTCACACAGATTCTAACGGTTCACACAGATGCTAGCGGTTCACACAGATGCTAACGGTTCACACAGATTATACTGGTTCACACAGATGCTAGCGGTTCACACAGATGCTAGCGGTTCACACAGATGCTAGCGGTTCACACAGATTCTACTGGTTCACACAGATGCTAGCGGTTCACACAGATGCTAGCGGTTCACACAGATGCTAACGGTTAACACAGATGCTAACGATTCACACAGATGCTAACGGTTCACACAGATGCTAACGGTTCACACAGATTCTAACGGGTCACACAGATGCTAGCGGTTCACACAGATGCTAGCGGTTCACACAGATGCTAACGGTTCACACAGATGCTAACGGTTCACACAGATTCTAACGGTTCACACAGATGCTAACGGTTCACACAGATTCTAACGGTTCACACAGATTCTAACGGTTCACACAGATGCTAACGGGTCACACAGATGCTAACGGGTCACACAGATGCTAGCAGTTCACACAGATGCTAACGGTTCACACAGATGCTAACGGGTCACACAGATGCTAACGGTTCACACAGATGCTAACGGTTCACACAGATGCTAGCGGTTCACACAGATGCTAGCGGTTCACACAGATGCTATGGTTCACACAGCCCCCACACACGGTATTAACACTGGCTCTCAAACGGGTCACACCACCAGGAATCTCTAGCGGGTTCTGTCCAGATTTAACGCTAGCGGTTCACAAGATGATGATTAACGGGTTCACACAGATTACTAACCGGGTCACCACACAGATGCTAACGGGTTCACACAGATGCTAACGGGTTCACACAGATTTTACGCGGGGGGTCCACACTCAGTTGAAATGTAGCGGTTGTTACACCCGAGTTGCTAGCGGTCTCACACAGATGCTAACAACGGGTCACTACAACAGATGCTAACGTGAGACCGCTATTAGCACCAAAGCACAGATGCTAAACGGTTCACACATTCCACTTCAACGGGTCCACTTCACACAGCATTTCACACACTACACAGCGGTTTTTCACGTCAGAATCACTCACGGGTTCACACACTCACCTAACGGTCACACACTCATTCTAACATCACTCGCTCACAGACACACACGGTCACACACATGCCTACAGCGGTTCACACAGATTGCTACACTCACTTCACTCACTCACTGCACTCACTCACTCACTCACAGATGCTAGCTGGCCCTCATGCATCCTTACACAGGTGTACACTGGGGGTCTGCACCACACTCCAACTACACTAAAATGTATACACATGTCTCAACACATTGTGTTTGTGCACTCTTCACGTAATTACACACTCACTCACACATACTCAAACACTGATCACCACCAGCTCACAGGGCACAGCGGCTCACACGTCACACTGGTCCGGTCAGTGTACAATCTCTAGGTGGAACCACACACACACACACTACAAGCTGAGAACACTGACACACAACTACGTCCTGTTAAGGAGAGGGAAGCTATTAGCACACTCAGCACACACAGCAGTGCGACACCCATTACAACACTCACACGCACACTCACTCACTCACACACACTCACATCTCTTCACACACTCACTCACTACTACTCACTCACACTCCTCACTCACACACTACACGTCACTCACACACCACACAACACACTCACACCACACAACGCCTTCACCTTCACACACACACTCACTCACTCACACACACATCCTCACACACACACATACACACACTCACACACAAACACACATACAGCCTCACACACTCATGCACACATGCATGAACACGCACACATACATGTATATTCATGCACACACAAACAAACACACACACACACACACACACACACACACACACAGTAACTAACCTAAACAAGGGGCTGACAGTAAAAAGAGAGGAAGAGGAAGAGTCCCCACTCTTAATCCTCCACTTCTCCACAGTACAGAGGGATCAGTGGTCTGATGGGAGACAGACATCTGTTTCATATTCCACATCTCACTGCCCCACACACACACAGACACAGACAGACACTGTCCGTCACTTTCACTTCCTCCTTTTTCCTTCTCTTATGTCTTTCCCTCTCTGACCCTCAGACACATAAACAAGGACTACACAATACACAGCGTATACAGTATGACTACATGTTGTGATTGTGATCTGCTCGGGTCTCTTCATTTCATTCTGAAATTTTCGTTACTTTGTTTTCTCTTGTATCTGCTTGTATCCTAAGTGACAATTTCTTTTCAGACACACTACTTTCAAGGCTATAAAACCAAGAAGTGTCAGAGCATGCCACGTGACGCCAGTGGACGAATCACGATGTCAGAAGTGGACACCAACCAACGAGATTTCATGTTTCATTCTCAATCGGTTGTTTATACAAAAGAAATGACTCTGTTTGGTTCCGAGAACAGTGTGCAGGATAGAGAGAGCAGCAGTCGCAGTACTGCACACCGTGTTAGAAGGCTAATGAAAATTTAATTTACAGATACAAACAAAGTGCAGAAAATGAACACCTAACTGTGTATCCTGCACAGTGTTCTTCATGTAGCTGTGGAAGCCAAATGGTCCAAACTTCCAATACTGTCCACTGAATGATAAACCAGCATTTTGCCTGCTGTGTCTCGTCTTCAATCAAATTCACAACAAACAGTGTAAAATCATACAAATATAGAAGCGTTCTAATAAACATTTAGCACAGTCATATAAATATAAGAGAATCAGACGTATTGGAAATAGACCTGGCCTTATACTCTGAGTACCCATGATGCCCTCCAACATTCCCAGTCTGCTGTATCACTAGTCAACTTCCCAGAGAGATGTGGTGAATATCTATCTGCTGCAGGGTTCCTGCTTCCAGATGTCGATCACGCAACACTCTGACCATGATCTTACATCTTAGAGGAGGTACAGTTCCCATTCAGTTTGCTCCTGGATGTGAGGCCAGGGAATGCTGGCATGGCTGGCTGAACAAACTAATGAACACATGGATAGATGGGCTGCCAGACCAAGGTGCAAAATAAGACAGGGTCCTGGAAGCTGGTGGTTTGGGACCCCATACTAAACTCCTTGGACCCTGCCGTTGACCTCTTGGAAATTCTGGGGAGGTCCATGTAAATAGATTTTTCAGATATTATGATGTAACTGTTGAGCCTGACCTACAGTCCTCAAGCTTCTGTCTTCTGTCTAGGGCTGCAGCACTGGTCTGCCTCAAGATGGCGCTGTGGCAAATGGCTTCAATCAGTAGGTCCTTCATATCCTAACAACTTTGGAACTTGCCCAATTTCCCCAAGAACAAAATGGTGGAAAGAGTAAATTGCTGCACATTTCTCCAACCAAAGATACCAAAGAGATGAAGATGATAAGATACATACGTTTGACAGATAGATAGCCCAAATACGATAGATAAGACAGACAGACAGACAGAGAACAGATAATAGGGATATGATAGATTTAGATAGATAGATAGTAGATATTAGATAACATTGATACATAGATAGAACAGAACAAGACAGACAGACAACAGACAGACAGACAGACAGAGATGAGATAGATAGATCATAACAGATAGACAGATAGATAGATAGATAGATAGATAGATAGATAGATAGACAGACAGACAGACAGACAGACAGACAGACAGACAGACAGACAGACAGATAGATAGATAGATAGATAGATAGATAGATAGATAGATAGATAGATAGATAGATAGATAGATCTAGGACAAACTCATTTCTATTCTACTACTAAAAATGATTTTGGTTAAAAAAAGGATTTCCAAAAAACACATTCTCAAACCAACTTGTAGCTGTGTTATGCGTGCTAGGTTAGCGTTGGCTATATGTTCCTCCCATCACAGAGACCATAGGGGAGGGGACAGTTCACATCAGCCTCATGATTGGTGAGGATACTGCTTACATATGCATGACTCAAGATTAAGACTGGCCACGAATTTCACAAATGGAAAGGAGAACAAAGAACAAAGAGAACAAAGGAGAAGAAGGACATTTAGTAATTTAGTAAGTCATTTAGATTGTTCTTTCTACACGCATGTTGTGATTCCAAAACTGACTTAGATGAACTTTGTGTGCCAAAGAAACCAAACCAGTGGATCCTCAACCAAACCATGCCTCACCTCTCATTTCGAAAGCCCAGACCACCAAAGAGAAGCTCCAGTTTTGGACATATTCTGAAAAGAAGCAATTTACTGCAACAGACTGTTATTGCTTGGTAAAAGAGGAGGAGGACTACCAGCTACAAGATGGATGGATACCATCAGAAGAATGAACCAGCCATTCAGAGGCCCGAATACCCAAACATGAGACAGGATACTCTGGAGAAACACTATCCATATGGTCACCAGGAGTGGGAATTAACTTGATGGCCCTTAATGGTAATAATTAGAAACATGCTAGTGAGTTGTTAATGTGACGTGATTTAAAGCAGGCCTCATTTTAACCCAAATAATTTATTACACGGATAGCTCAATTCATCAGGACCCCCACCGAAACACACATCTGGAACTGATCAGGACACGCACGGCGCACAGTTTAGCAAACAAACCACAATGGTCCCCCTTTAACTGCCACTGGTCATGTCCGTTTGGTGGTACTCTCAATCGTACGTCTTCAGCGCCTGTCGTCTTTTCACACCACCCGTGTGTTTATAAAAAGAGCACATGTGTGTTCCTGCATGTGATCATTTCCTGTGAGTAAGTGACTTAATGAATCATAGAGTGTCCGCTGATTCCCGTTTCTCACTGTGTGTGTGGGGGGGGGTATGTGTGTGTGTGTGCGTGTGGTAGCTCTAATCCTGGGTGTTTGAGGGGGCAGTACGTGGACGAGGTCCAACACTGGCACCTGCTTGGCTCTGATCATCTTAATACAGTGCCACGGAGGGTGAGTAAAGAGGGTGAGGGGCGTGCAGAAGTGACCTCTCCAGCATTCTTTCATAGCAACTGTTCTGAGGTTGCTATCTGTTGACCATCTGTCGTCATGCGCGATCTGCCAGCCATCATTCATCACAGCCACAGAGCTGCTGTAGACCAGATAATATTGACAGGTAGCGATATTTAAAGGCTTGCCCATGCTCCGCCTTTCTTAGCAAGTGTCCCTAGGTCAGACAAGGCCTAACCTCTGGAATGGTCAGGACCCCCTAGTGGAGCCACAGTGTACCATACAGCACACTTCTATATCACAGAGGAAGCAAGTTCACAATGAATTGGAAACCATCAAGTTCCCAGTCAGCTCCGTAATTCACATGCGTAAGCGCATTTAACCCGTATTACGCTCAGGCGCTTCTCTCCCCTCACCAACCGCTGGCATTTCACTCCTCAAATACCAGCCATCAATTCTTCCGATAGCCCAGTCGGATGGTGCGGCAGGAAAGAGGCAGTGAGTTAGTTTTTACAGCACTAATGTTGTACGATTCACATGACAGAACTCCATAATTCCAGTAAGGTTCAGAGGCGATGGAGAGAGAGAGAGAGAGAGAGAGAGACGAGCCGAGAGGGAGAGAGAGACGAGATGAGATGACTCGAGCGAGAGAGGACGATCGGTTGTTGGAGAGAGACAGCTGAGAGTAGAGGGAGAGACGGGAAGACGAGAGAGAGAGAGAGGAGAGAGAGAGAGAGGATTAGAGAGAGAGACGAGAGATGATGAGAGACTGAGAGAGAGACAGATGAGGAGAGAGATAGAGAGAGACAGAGAGAGACGGAGAGTTGAGAGAGCGACGGGAGAGTGAGAGAAAAGAGAGAGAGAGGTAGGAGAGAAGAGAGAGACCGAGAGAGAAGAGACATGAGAGAGAGAGAAGGGAGAGAGAGAGAGAGAGGAGAGGCCATTAGAGAGAGAGAGAGAGAGAGACAGAAGAGAGAGAGAAGATGACAGAGAGAGAGAGAGCCACGCAGAGGAAGGAAGAGAGAAAGAGAGACGAGGGAAGAGAGAGATAGAGAGAGAGAGGGAGAGAGAGAAGATAGAGAGAGAGAGGTGCCGAGAGAGAGAGAGAGAGAGGAGAGAGAAGAGAGAGAGCCCACCCCCCACCACGACACACACAGAGAGAGAGAGAGAGAGGAGAGAGGGGATGAGAAAGAGAGAGACAGATGAGAGAAGAGACAGAGAGAGAGATAAGCGAGCGATTGCCGCGAGAGAAAGAGAGAGAGCGCGAGAGAGAGAGAGAGAGAGAGAGATGGAGAACAAAGAGAGAGAGAGATGAAGAGAGAGAGAAGACTGAGAAGAGACGACGAGAGAGAGAGACGAGAGAGAGATCATATGAGGAGTGAATTAAGAAGGAGGATGAGAGATTGAGACAGCAGAGAGAGAGACCCAGAGAGAGAGAAAGAGAAAGAGAGAGACACAGAGAGACACAGAGAGAGAGAGAAAGAGAGAGACACAGAGTGACACAGAGAGAGAGAAAAGAGAGAGAGAGAAGAGAGGAGACACAGAGAAAGGAGACGAGTGAGAGGAGAATGTGAGACAGAGAGAGAGGATGAGAAAAAAGAGAGAGAGAAGAGAGAGAGAGAAAACGAGGACGAGACAGAGAGAGACAGAGAGAGACAGAGAGAGAGAGAGAGACAGAGAGAGAGAGACACAGAGAGAGAGAGAGAGAGAGAGAGAGAGAGAGAGAGAGAGAGAGAGAGAGAGAGAGACACAGAGAGAGACACAGAGAGAGAGACACAGAGAGAGAGAGAGATCTACCCACTCTGTGGTGGTCCTGTGGGGGTCCTGACCATTGAAGAACTCGGTAGGAAACTATACAGAGATACAGATATTGACTGCAGAGGCACAAGTTGCTTCTACATGATAAGTGGAGCTCATAAAATGAACAGTAAGTAAACAAGGAGATGAGCATAACGCAGTGTCTGGTTGGTGTATATTATGTGGATTATGTATAATATACACTATATGATGTCGTATGAACACTATATGTGATGTGGACATGTAGTAATGCTCCACACCAAAACCAGGTGGGTTGGTATAGTGTTGTGGGTAACGTCTTCGGCTTTCACACTGTAGACCCGGGTTTGATCCCCTACCTGGGCACGCACCCTACACTATACCAATACGGGTCCTTGGGCAAGACTCCCAACACCACCACTACCAAGTAATGATTGCATTGTAAATGTGAACAGACAACTTCAACAAAAAACATCTGCTACCAGTTTACCCCCGCATACTTCTGGAAATCATGTGACCTTCTGCACACAACTGGCAGCCTATCCTAGATTGGCATCATCTGAATACTAATTGATTTCAGAGTTATTGTGTATATAAGCTGCTTTGGTCTCTGTTTTGTCAGTACATACAGAGCCTTCTTCTCTCAGTGTGTCTTTCGGTTCTTAACTTTTGACTTATTTTTTTTTTACTTGTTGGTTGGGCTGTTTTGTGGATTGCCCTGTTTGCCTTGCTGCCGACCCTTGTATGTTTTTGAAGTCACCGTTGGGTTGTGTTTTTCAATAAACCTCATAAGCCTCATACGCTCATGTCCTAACTTGACCCCAACCTAACAACCCTATTTGACATCTATCTTTGTGTTTTGGTGTCTACCTGTACCAATGTGTAATACTAATACTACCTATATCTATATATACTAATAATAGACCCATAATACCCATATAATTTTTTATACATGGGTAATGAAAGCATAATATCTATCTGTGTGTAATCTGTTCTTATCTATGTTAAAGCTAACTATGTTAATCAGAATTACTACACATGTTCAGTTTTAATCCCAGTAGAATGGACTTTCCAAAGCCTAGACCTTTGCTGTACCAGGTAGGTGGCAGGTAGGTTAGTCCTGGTGCATGCGGTTCAGCAGCACACTCTATAACTGTAGAGTGAGCACAGTACTGTGGCTACTCTCTGACCTGCACACCTACATGAATGCTGAACACCATTTCGGTCTGTTTTCTCAGATGGCAGTTTTCATCTGAGGCTCAGTACATAATGCTTATCCCAGCTCCGCATGAATGTGCATGAGCCCGAGTGGCCCGAACCGTGGCCCGTTTTCAGAGCAAGGGACCATAACGACTTTGGAAAACATACCCCCCCTCCCCACTCCACTCTCATCACCCACCCCTTCACATTTTCCATTAATAAAATTCCTCAACTCTGAATAAAGCTGGAGAGAAAGGGCCGGAGCGTTTTTCCGTCGTCTGCAAAAGCACTTTGCTGGTTCTGTTTTCCTTTTTTCCTCCCTGTTTTAACCCTGGTGTGATTGGCAGAGTGTGTTAAAACAAAGCTATTAGTGACCATGTCTTTGCATGTTTCTCTTCTACCTCCATTTCTTTCCACTTTTCCTTTTTTTCCAAATGAAAAGATATAAAAAGAAACAGCGACGCCCGCAATGAGAAAAGCAAAGAGGCTTGGAGCAGCGGAAAGGGTCTTGTGGTTCATTCACTGTGACGTCTGTCAGTTTATGGAAATTTCCAACGTAAGGAGTATATGGTTCTAAAATTGCCCCGCGTGGCGAGACGCTGTTTTACATATGTAATAAATACTGGCCGCATGGTCGTTTTAGGACATGCAGTTAAAACGCTCTTTAGGTGACGTGAACATTCTAAACCTGCTACTTCAATCAACACCACACAACCATTTTCATCACATGGCAACACTACTCAAAGGACGATGACCTGCGGGCAGGTGAACAGGAGTCATTTGACCAACCCCAGTCTGATACACATAATGGCAGACCAACCAATGTATTAGAAACACCTCCTTGCTCTTCCTCTCGCTGGCCACTTTATTAGAAACACTGACATTAGAGGTCCAGTATGTTGGTATACAATTACAAACCAAAGCCCATTAGTTGTTTAGCTCACCAGCCGCCCTCTAGCCCCTTCATCAGGGGTCAGTATCTGGCCACAAGGCCGCTGTTGACCAGGTATTATTAGGGAGAGTAACCACCAGCAATTCCACTGTCGCGGTGTCATCAGGCGTAATGGGGTTGGTGGGTTTTGTGGCCCATGACAGTGTTGCTAGGTTGAGGGCGGTCCACCACCCAAAAATATCTAGCCAAGGGCGGCACCTCATACTCTAAACAAACAAGGGCTAGAGGATGGCCAAAAACACCAGCAATGTTGAGCTACAGGGTGAGTCTTTTAATAGCATGTGTTTATTAATGGTTATTAATACATCATAAACACTTTATAAAGTATTAATAAGCAGTTATACCATATTATTGATACGGTCAAGTGTGTATCTGATGGATATGAATATGTTGAAGCTCACAGGTCTTGTGCTGAGTGATAAAGAAGTTCAAATCGGAACTTTTTTGTGTTGTAACTCTTATTAAAGATATAACAATGTTTATAATTAATTAATTAAGCCTTAATAAACACATTTGAAACCATTTATAAACCCTTTATAAGGACAGTTCATTTTTGAAATGGTACCAGTGTTTACATATAGGTGGCCGGGGTATGTAGGCTATATACAGTGACCAGGGGGCGCTGGCTGGCAGGGGCCTTGCGGGGCATTAGACCACAAGCCTGAGGTGACTCAAATAGCCCTTCTTGGAACTGTCTACTGCAGATGTAAACAGTGGAAGAATGAGTAGCCCTTGAACATACACAAATCAACTAGATGCATGAAGAAACGTGATAAGGCTTGTTTACTGTTTTGAGTTTGGTGGATGCTGTTGATGCCATTCAAACGGGAAGCTAGCATTTAGTGCGACTTGGTCAGCCTTGAAAAAAAAAACAAACAGAAGATCTGATTCCTATCTGGCCCGAAAACCTTTAAACAGAACTCTATAAATACAAAAACACCACACTACGGTTCAAACGTAGACCTACAGGACATAAGCCTTATTGTTGAACGTGAGGGGCCTTCAGGAACTCTTCTTCAGAAGCGCCTCAGAAGACCATGAACACTCTACAAAAAGGAAAGCATGTGATGCACAAGAGCGTAGCAAAGAGAAGACAGGAGGAGGACGAGACAGGGAGGTAAAAAGAGAGGATGGTAGGGGGATGCATTGTTTTGTATTGAGTCTGTTGCTCCTGGAGCATACTGTCCTGAGGCTAAGGCAATGCAGATTCAGAATAACTAATGAAGGGTAGTGCCTCACTTCAAAGCCAGTGGCCAGGAGGGAATTACACAAGGCTAACTCCATCCAAATATCAAACCTGTCCAATAGCCCTACTGTAGAATTCTGGGTTCAGATTTGAAAGAGACCCATTCCACCCATTCCCAGTCGCTTCCCCTTTGTTGTAATCCCACTGACTGTGGAATATTCATTTCAGCACTGGACTTGTTACACAGGTGGCATCCTATCATGGTATTCACTCATGCCGGAATTCACTGAGCTCCTGAGAGCGACCCGTTCGTTCACTAAAGTTTGTAGAGGCCGTCTGCATGCCTAGGTGCTTGGTTTTACACAGCTGTGGCCATGGAAGTGATTGGAACACCGGAATTCAATGATCTGGATGGGTGGGTGAATACCTTTGACAATGTACAGGGGTTGGGCAATGAAACTGAAACACCTGGCTTTAGACCACAGTCATTTATTAGTATGGTGTAGGGCCTCCTTTTGCGGCCAATACAGCGTCAGTTGGTCTTGGGAATGACATATACTGCGTCCTGCACAGTGGTCAGAGGGAGTTTAAGCCATTCTTCCTGCAGGATAGTGGCCAGGTCACTACGTGATGCTGGTGGAGGTTCGTCCTTCTTGGTGGTATGCTGACATTACCCTGGATACCGTGGCTCTTGATACATCACAAAGACTTGCTGTCTTGGTCACAGATGCGCCAGCAAGACGTGCACCAACAGTTTGTCCTCTTTTGAACTCTGGTATGTCACCCATAATGCTGTGTGCATTGCAGTATTTTGAGCAGAACTGTGCTCTTACCTGCTAACTGAACCTTCACACTCTGCTCTTACTGGTGCAATGTGCAGTTAATGAAGATTGGCCACCAGGCTGGTCCAATTTAGCCATGAGACCTCCCACACTAAAATGACAGGTGTTTCAGTTTCATTGTCCAACCCCTGTAGTGTAGATCAGACCACTAGACTACTCTCTGATCATGTCATTGATAACACCCTGGGAGAGTGCTTTGCAGCAAGCAACTTCGCATGTTCATGATATGCCCTTGCCAACGCGCTCTGGATTGCACAGCTAGTCTCCAGGGAAGCAGAGATATGGACCAAAAGGAATCGCCAATTAGAATCCGATCTAGGCACCCTCTAGATGGGCTTGCCCTTGAATGAAAGCCAGAGGAAAGCCAGAGGAATTTACAGCCCTGTAACTCTGTAAAATAAGAGTAACTGATTATAGTTTGTTATGTTCCCTTTCCAACCACACCCAACTTTGTACCATGAATTTCAAGAAAACTGAAATAATAATCTGATCTCAGAAGTGCTGTAAATCACCAGGCTACCCACCTGCTGTCTTTTTCAATGAGGCCTCCATATTGCTGGTGCCATAATCACATGAACAGTGACTAGTTGACATCAAGACATCAAGCCCGGCTGCCAGTCTGACAAGACACCATTGCAGCAAAGTTGGCGTGGTGTTAAGGACAGTCATCATGTAGTCCTGCATTGTGTAGCTGCCTGCCAATGGTGCTGGCACTAACAGGATGACTCATGAAGGGCATCACTGCTCGCTGAATGTCTGAAATCGTGGCTGTTGGGTCAGTCAGGTACAGCGATAAGGGACGTCCTGGCTTACGTTACATGCACGGCTGAACACGGAACTTGTATCATTTGCATGTCTCACAATGTCAAACCCACCCACCAAGTTTCGCTCCTGTGGGTTGAGTCCTTCTGGGTGCAGCTATCTGTGCAGCCACTCTCTTGACGCTGAGTGCACTGATATGTGATAGTCCACTTCAGCCTATAGCAGTGTTTCCAGCCAGGCTGCTTTTTGAATCAGAGAAACCGGGAAAGAGCTCATTTACATACATCAGCCATACAGGCACAGGGACGAAACGGCCTGGCTAATTATGGAGATTGCTCATTAAAATGAATTATGACTGATTGTTCTACACAAGCCCACTTTTTTTTAAGTGACTGATCATAACAGCACTGTGTTGGCTGCGGCCGGGTGTGGCTGTGTGCGCGTGCGGGGTAAAGGAACGGCGATACAATGAAGACGGTGGCAGATTTAATGAAAACAGCGAGCCCTGCGGCCTCACACAAGACAATCTGGACGAAGCATCAGACGTTTTAATAAAACAGCAGCTTGTTCGCTCGGCTCGGTAATTAATCAACCTGGACAAGGCTCGTCACTCTTTCAGTCGTAAACCCTGACCCTCTCTTTATTAACGGCAGTACAGATGCAGCGGTGCGGAGTACAGAAGGATGCGTGCACGCAGATGAATGTGCGGGGAGGTGTTGGGTGGAGGGAGTCTTCAATAAACTCTTTATGAAGTCATAAAAGCTCTTACAGCTTTCAAATCGCAGCCCGGTATGAGGTCAGCCGCACCTACTACTGCACACCCAGCCAGTTACGCGGTCTGAGAATTTGACCCCCCTGTAGTAGCTTGCTCTGGATACTGAGCCTCAGTGTGCACACGCGCGTGTGTTTGGGCATGCGTCCTATATTGTAAGGTGGAGCTTATATGTTCTCGTAGGAACCAGGAGATACGTGAACTCAGTGTTCTACCAGAGAACTTCCTATGCCTTCAGTGGGCGGAGCTAAACTGCTAGAGGCTGATTGGGTGGATATATGTAAATGTGCCGGTTTTCTGCATCACACAAGGCCGGGGAAGTTCCAGTATCAGCTCTGCACAAGACCAAGTGCCATAGTGCCATCTTTAGCAGCAGTGTGACTGGAATACCGGATTTAGACACAGTCACTCGGCGTGTAGGAGCATTTGTGATTTGCGCTGGCACACTGGGGGGCAGTGGGCGGCCCTATCCACAGCACCCTGTGAGCAGTTAGGGGTCTTGCTCAAGGGCACTTCAGTCGTGTCCTGTTGGCTCAGGGGATTAAACCAGCCACCTTCCCTTCACAGGGCTAGTTCCCTAATCTCCAGCCCACAACTGCTCCTCCTAATATCTCTCTCTCTCTCTCTCTCTCTCTCTCTCTCTCTCCCCCTCTCTGTGTCACTCTGTCTCTCTTAATCTCTCTCTTTTCTCACTCTCTGCCTTTCTTACACCCTTTCTTTTTCTCTCTTTCATTCCTTCTCTTATTCTGTCTCTTTCTGTCTCTATTTCTTACACCCTTTCTCTTTCTCTCTTTCTTTCCTTCTCTTATTCTGTCTCTTTCTGTCTCTATTTCTTACACCCTTTCTTTTTCTCTCTTTCTTTCCTTCTCTTATTCTGTCTCTTTCTGTCTCTATTTCTTACACCCTTTCTCTTTCTCTCTTTCTTTCCTTCTCTTACTCTGTCTCTATTTCTTTCACCCTTTCTCATTCTCACATCTTTCTTTCTCACTCCCTGTTTCTGTCACCCTATTTTTCTCTCCCTTACTTTCTTGTTCTTTCACATTTTTTCTCTCCATCTCCTTTTTTCTGTCTCTCTTAATCTCTCTTTTCACTCTCTGGCTTTCTCTCATACTCTCTCTCTTCCTCTCACTCTTTTTTTCTTTCTTTCTCTCTCTATTTCTCTCTCCCTTACTTTCTCGTTCTCTATATCTTTTTATTTCTCTCTTAATGTCTCGCTATTTCTCTTCTCCACTCTCTCAATTTCCCTCTCTGTCAAGATTTCTTACCATCTGGTCTTACTCTCTCATTTTCTGTCTTCTCTCTCTCTCTCTCTCTCTCTCTCTCTCTCTGTCTCTCTCACTCTCTAGTGGAAATCGCAGCTGCGCTCATACCCATTGCTGTGCTGTTCCCTCAGGAGAAATTTAGGACTTCAGCAGAGGCAGAAAAGTAACTCTCTCTCTCTCTCTCTCTCTCTCTCTCTCTCTCTCTCTCTCTCTCTCTCTCTCTCTCTCTCTCTCTCTCTCTCTCTCTCTCTCTCTCTCTCTCTCTCTCTCTCTCTCTCTCTCTCTCTCTCTCTCTCTCTCTCTCTCTCTCTCTCTCTCTCTCCCTTCCTCTCTCTCTCCGCCTGTCTCTAACTCCTGTAATGAGTGGCGGTGAGGTGGCCAGAGCCCAGTCCATATATTTATATTAGCCGCCACGGTGCTGTGGACACAGGTCTCCGGTCTTCTCGGCTATTTCCGGCCTCCGTAATGGCTTCTCATTAGCTGCGATATTAGCTTGTGTAATAGAATTGCCAGAGAGGATACACACACACACACCTCCACACACACCCACACGCACACAGTAACATACCCAGGTAAAACTGAGTGATTAGCCCATAATGGCTCTTGTGCCTGACTGCAGGTGGAGCATACCGTGTAATGCCCATTAGAGCTCCTCTATTAATTGCGCAGTAATCCTTTTTATGATTTCAGTCCATACATTGAACAAGGCTGGGAAAAATAGGTTCCACAAATAGCAGCAATTCACAGGCACTCTTTGTGAGTGCGGTAGCAGTGTCAGTCGATATTATCACCATTTTATTTTAAGCTAATTACACAACCCTAATAAAACGTCCAAAAATAAAGCTAGCTATTTCACTTGATTAGCATGCGGGAGTTCTAGAGACTGTCCATGACCGGCTAGG
>JAMWET010002128.1:180000-197500 GCA_024036415.1 Prochilodus magdalenae
TTCCTTCCCTGTTGACAGCAGATTCATAGATTTGGGATGGTGTATGGCTATGGTAGGTGCTAACAGGCTCTGAAGCATAGGCCATGTCAGTATAAGGAATGCTTGATAATTGATAGGAGCTTCTCATAACATTAGTTCTTGAAGCAGCCTTTTATTCCCCCCGGAACAAGCCCCCCCTTATATCAATTACAGTGACAACATTCAGATTAGCAGGTACAATGTTAGCGTGTAGTACTGTAGCGTTCGCACCACTACTGGATCCCTATCTACAGATGCAGCTTCCAGTAACACTTTTTATACCATTGATGTATATATATGTTTACAATTTCTATATTTGTTTTAGCTTTCCCTAAAGCCAGCAGGGTTGCCATGTGCAGCAAAAGTCTCTAGCCAAAAACATGCTTAAAAACAATAAATTATATTATTAATAACTGTCCCATTTTTTCAAACTAGTCTTATTTTTTAGGAAAACTGTGAATCTGGCAACCCTGCAGGTGCCCTTACTGGGCTGGTCACTCAACTGACTTTACATTGAGGCCATGGGGCTTCCCTTGTTAACCTACAGGGCTTTCTGAGCTGAGAGGAGCTTTTCCCCATGGCTAAGGTCTCTGCCCATGTTAGCCAAGTGACTCTTTGGGTTTTTCCAACTGCCAGGGCAGCAGAATTTAAAATATGGATGATCACCATACAGACTTTAATATGGTGGTAATTTTTTTTCCATGCAAAGTTTCCAAAAACGGATGATTGTTTGGGAAAGCCCTACACAGAAAGTCCATCCTGCACAGTGTCTAAACTGTTCTGCTATCCTGGCCTGATCTGGGAGGTGTAGCAGTACACTGTGTCTCTTCACTGTCCTATAGCCTGTGGAGCTACTAAATACGATTTAATGACGCAAATGGTCAAAACGTCCTGTTGCTTTCTTTATCTCTCTCTCTCTTTCATTTCTCCCTGGATCCCCCATTCCCTGTTGCTATCTCCCTCCCTCTCTCTCTCTCTCTCTCTCTCTCTCTGCCCTTTTAAAACTCTGCACAAAGCAGATACTGAAATGTCATCCTCGAGGTGGCTCAGCATTTCGGTGAGTTGTTGGTAATTTCCTCAATTCAGTAAAACCTGCAGGGCTCTCTCGTTCTCCTCTCATGTAGCCTCTTGCCCACGCCAACACAACCGCTGCTGATTACCAGTCCACCGGGAAGCTTTAAAGGTGCCATAAACTCTTTCTTAGGAAATCGTTTGCAGGTTACCCAACTGAGATCAAGATATTTGTTTAATCTAATAGCAAATAGGCCTGCCATAGAGAAAAGAGCCCCAACAAAGTGGTCTGGTAACTTATGGGCTCATTTTTAAATTGTAGAAATATCAACTGTTGCCGTATCAACAGGACACACTTCATATGTCCTGTGATATGAGGGATAAAGTTTATAACTATGTGGTGTGAACTTTGGTGAGCTTGCCCAGGTGGGGAACTAAACCCTTCTTAGTCAATTGAAAGGCAGGGTTGTTACCCACTAACACCACTAGATGGATTAAGAGCCACTAATTACTGACAGTCTACCAACACTTTGCACTAGTGGGGCCAATTTAGCAGGTTATCTACTAAGAACAAAACACAAGTGAACATACAACCAATGCAAAATTACCACGTTTGGCCAGAGACGTCACTAATAAAGAGGCCAGAGACGTCACTAATAAAGAGGCCAGTGGAAATACGAATAGGAAAATTTGTAACACTCAACATGGAGTTCATTTATTGAGAAAGTCTTGCCCTTCAGGAAAAGAACTAATCAGCTTAATGGTAGTGCCTGGAACAGTTGGTGTAGCTCAGCGGATAACACCTCTACCCGCCAAATAGCAACCACCACACGTGGGAGACTGGGGTTCGAATCACGGGCTGACTGACTAGGCTGTGCTACACCAATAAGAGTCCTTGGGCAAGACTCCTAACACTACATTGGCCTACCTGTAATATGATTAACCTTGTAAGTCGCTCTGGATACGAGCGTCAGCTAAATACCGTAAATGTAAACAGGGGATGGTCGACGTCATTGTAGCAGGGAATGCCTGCTTTTTGCTTTATTGAGCCAAAAGCTACATGGGGTTTCAGTCATACGTTATTAGAGGTTTTAAATATACATTTGAAATTGTGGTAACACTTTACATTACGCATATTAACAATGGTTAACAATGTTATGTAAATATGTAATAACTGTTGCATTGCATTGTAACCATTGTTAATTTTTTACTCCATGTTAGTTAGTCTATATTTAATGTGAAGTGTTACCAAAATGGTCATTTGGCCCTCAGTTTTGAGTATCTTGGTCTCGCTCCCAATCAAAGGAGTGTGGTTTTATATGGCTGAAAATATACCTGCCTGCGAATATTTATAAAGATGGCGGTGCGTGAACCGACTTTCCCATAAGTACTCTATGCTTGAGCTGGCATATTTTTTGAATGACAAGCCCATTTCTGCCAGATTCTAGATGCAACATACTGCAGACTCACTATGGCCTCTAAATGTGCCAATCACAACAGCCACTTTTTAACACCAAAAGGAGTTGGTGACTGCGTTTAACGTTAGCGAAGCAATTACTTATGGTTACAGCCATATTAACTACTATTTGAAACCATTTCAAAAACACCAGCTACCAATTTCACCAGTGGTCTCCATCCATGGTCCTCGAGATCTACCGTCTGGTACAATCTAGGCCCAACCTCAATCTAGCAGATTGTATGAAGCAGATGCCTTGGTGTTAACCGATGGGAGGGGCAGCAGGCTAGAACTAACTCTAGGAGGATCTCCAGGAGTAGGCTTACTAAAATCACTTTACAGTTACATCCCATAAAGTTTCAGAGATGCAAAGCTTTGTTACTACAGCAACATTGTCCGTTGGGTCCCATGGATACCACGACCCATTAAAACCTGCATAAACCCATCCGGATATATGGCATCTTTCTGTGACATCATCAGTTTGAGCTCGTACTAACGGTTAGCACACGACACACGGTAAGACCCTTGTGTACAAGTTCTTTCCCAATCAGCAGCTGAGAATGAACGACTCATTTTGCCCTGCGGCTTTTCAGCCTTATTAAATAAATAAACCGCCGCGTGTCGCTGCCATGGGACCGGGTGAATCAGTGCTGTAAGGAGAGAGAGAAAGAGCGAGCGAGAGATATCAGGAGACAGATCGAAAGTGCGAGACACAGAGAGAGCAGTCACGGCCAGGAAGGAATGCGTCCAGACTGAATAACACCTTTGTGTGGTCAAGTCAGAGACTCAAATAGCATAAGAGTAGATTTTAGGCTATGACAACCCCGGAATCATCCGGTACACAGCCATTCTTACACAGCACTTTAAAAATGCTGAATGTGACATTTACCTGCCAAACATACTTATTATACTAAGCCCAACTGCAAATACAGCTTGTAGGTGCACTTGTACCACAGATAGCACCAGGTGCTGTTTGTTTTCTAGATCCCACATGATCCTTTACCAAACCTAAAGATGGATTTGCATGAATTACTCAAATCTGAGGTGTGTTTTCCAAAAATACTAGCATCTGGATTAACGTGGATGAGTGTCAACTGAACGCTCTTTCAGTTTTACACTTGTTAGATATCGTGCTAGTTAAGATTAGCCTTAAGGTTCAGTGGCAGACTCTGGAGTTTGTGCACTTTAGCCTGTGTATTTCCTCACAGAACTGAATTATGTTTGTTACTGAGTGTTGTTTGAATGCTGTCTCCTAGTTATACATCACATGTTGGATGTTATGGTAGTTAGGGTTAGCATACTGTACAATTTCGTACAATTCTGTCAGATATGTACTTTTTAGATGATGTGCTAGCAGGGACTAGTATGACTTGATACACAATGCTAGCAGGGACTCGCATCTCTCATATATGTGCTTCTTGGATGATGTGCTAGTAGGAACTAGCATAACCTCTCACGATGCTAGCAGGGACTAGCATGACCCGATATGAAAGGCTAGTAGGGGCTAGCCTTTCTCAGATATGTGCCTTTTGGGTAGGAACTAGCATGGCCAGATACACAATGCTAGTACGGAGCAGTATGATCTGATACTCAGTGCTAGCAGGGATTGCATTTGTTGGATGAAAAGGGACTGGCATGCTTTTCAGATGATGTGCTAGCAGGGACTAGTATGACTTGATACACAATGCTAGCAGGGACTCGCATCTATAATATATGTGCTTCTTGAATGATGTGCTAGTAGGAACTAGCATAACCTCTCACAATGCTAGCAGGGACTAGCATGACCCGATATGAAAGACTAGTAGGGGCTAGCCTTTCTCAGATATGTGCCTTTTGGGTAGGAACTAGCATGACCAGATATACAATGCTAGTAGGGAGCAGTATGATCTGATACTCAGTGCTAGCAGGGATTGTATTTGTTGGATGAAAAGGGACTGGCATGCTTTTCAGATGATGTGCTAGGAGGTGCTAGCATCTCTCATATTTGTGCTTTTTGGGTTATGTGCTAGTAAGGACTGGTATAACCTCGCACGATACTAGCAGGCACTAGTATGACCTACTACACAACAGAGAGTATTTGTGATATGAGGAACTAGCATAACCTCTCTTATGATACATGATGCACTTTGTACATGTGCAATTATTGACAAAATGTAATAGTAATTCAATGAAATATTCAGATTTAGTTTTAGCTATTTTTAGAATTGATATCTATTATACATATACACATGCATTACATATATATGTATATATATATATATATATATATATATATATATATATATATATATATATATATATATATATATATATATATATATATGTGTATATCGTCATGCTAGTCCAATCCAAAAGGCATGTATCTCCAAGGCTGTCCCTTTTGACTTTTATGCATATTTGAAAACATGCTACTGCCATTTGCTACACTCGTGAGAGGTGATGCTAGGACCAACTAGCAAATGGCCCAGAAGCACATGCTATGAGAGATGTGAGTCCCATTGACTGTATATTAAAGTCGAATGAGTCCCTTTTTGGCCTCTCATCTGTAAAGTTGCCATTTTGACAGAATTGTACTAAATTGTACAGTTTGGACACCCTAACTACGATATATATCCAACATGTGATGTATATACATATATATATATATATATATATATATATATTATCAGTTACTTTCACTCACACTGCAATTGCCTTTGTGCTGTGCTAGTTAGTTAGTAGAATGCTAGCATCACACAGCAATGCTATTCCACGATCATTTTTTACAACAGCTCTTTTGTAAGAACCTCATTTGGCACCACAAAAACACAAAACTGGTCCTAGATCAGCTCCTGCCACACCGACTAACGTCCGCTGACTGGCCTAATTAGCTGCTTTTAAATAAAAGCAAAAAGCCCATTCTTGTCTTGCTTCTTCTCACACACATCTGCTTTTTCCTTTTTTACAGTGGAAAAAAAAGTACAGCCGGGATCAGCAGCAGTGTGTAAACTTTTATGGACACTTTCAAAAGTATCTGAGGTGGAAAGTTACAGCCTGTCAGAGACCATTTTCCATTTAGAACAGGGCAAGCGGGGGCAAACGCGTGAAGTCTGCAGCAATGGCCAAAAGATGTCCCTGCTCATGATCTGAAGAAGAACTGTGGCAGTACGAGAGAAAGAGAGAGCGAGAGAAAGACGGAGAGAGGACTATGGCTTAGAGTAGTACTAAGGACTCTAATTAGCCCCTGAATATTTTCAGTAAGTGATTTTATATTGAACGTGTCACGTTATTAGCTGTTCTCTAATTGCACTCAGACAACCGTATTCGGACAAAACCCGCTAATTCAGTAATCATGCCTCTCGGCTCGGGAGCGGAGCAGCGAATATAGAACTTTCCTTTTTTTTTAGAAAGTTTTTATTTAATTTAGGTGAAAAAATTTCAGCAGTAATGAACCCATTATTCAGTGCTTTCATTTCTAGACTGAGGTACTCAGTCGGGGTCAACCCTCTCTCCTCCCTCTTAACAGCCGTTCTACATTCCACATTTCACCCCGAACCCGTCATTACCACTTGTCAGCGTTCGTGTGTCGGGTTTGGACTTAAAAGGGTCGTTTCCTACAAAAGGCGTTTGTATCCACAGTAATGAAATGGGGGGGGTGACGGAGCCAGCAGTGAAGGTGACTGGTTGGCAACAAAATAGGCAGGTAGCAGAGTGAACAGAGTGAAGAGACAGAGAGGAACGTGGGACAAACCGTGGCTCACATTCAAAGAAATAATTCATGAAAGGTAAAGAATAAAAGCGCATATACAGATACATACTTTAGACATCCTCTATAAATGATGGACGCTTACTTATTTATACCGTCGTGTGCAAAAGTTTAAACGTTTCTGGTCAAATGACGTGCACCATAGAACATGTTTAAACTTAAAACTTTAAATTTAAATTTGCTTCTACATATATCTACTATTACCGCTATATATTGTTTAGTGTAACACATATATAAACATATATAAAGGAATTTTTTCCTCCTATATATTAAATTCAGTAAATAAACAGTAATTCTCTACTAGAGTGTCCTGAAGTATGTTCTCTGTAGAAGCTGTGTTGTAATATTATAATATATAATATATATATAAGTAATATTTGTCTGAACAAAATCTCCCAAATGACAGCTTTACAGGAGATGGACAAAACCTGCTTTACTTCCAATGTAAGTCAACGGAGCCAGACTTTTCCTAAGCATTTGGTCCATTCATGAAATTTACACACAATGTAAAATACAACACATACTTGCAAATGATAGAGATACACGGCTTGTGGCTTTACATATATTTCGTCGCTGTCCAAAGAAAAACATGTATCTCCATTTTGTTGATTTCAACTTTTATGCATTGTTTGTACACAGCAGCAGCTGCTGTTTACACTGTCTCAAAACTTCATGATGAATGGACCAACAGAAACTGCTTGGAAAGATGTCTGGTTCCATTGACTTACATTAAACTTAAAAGAGGTCTTTCCCCTCTACTGTAAAATTGCCTTTTTGGAGATACATGTTTTCCGTTGGACAGCCACAATATACTACATATCATTGCTGTCCAAAGAAAAACATGTATCTCCATTTTTGTTGATTTTTACTTTTATGCCTCATTTGATCACATGAGCTGCTGTTTACCCTGTGTGGAACTTCCATGAACAATGGACCAACAGAAATGGTCCAAAACTGCTTGGAAAGACGTCTGGTTCCATTGACTTCCATTCAAATTAAATGAGGTTTTTGGCCTCTCCTAAAGAGTTGCCAAAGTTAGCTGAATGCTCTACTGTAGAATAAAAATGAAGATCAACCTGCACTCATGGAATTATGTAGTCCACCTAAAAACCCTCCTAAATTGAACTTTACAGGAGGATATAACAAGGTCTAAGCAGTTTTGGACCAGTTCTATTGGTCTGTCCAGTGAATATTCACTAAACTGAAAGAGGAACTGGAGCTTTGAAGGGATAAAAGTTGTTTGCACAATAAAATAAATGATATATATTAGAGATGAGCAAACATACTGTGATCCTTCAGGAGTATATGTGGTATATCAGGAAACGTATTATTCAGACATCTGGGCCTGTAGAGTCTTTAAGATCACCAACAACACCCATTTAGTTGTATGTGTCTAAACCTTTGCCTTGTAATGTATACATCCTTACTGCATAAATAGTTCTGTGAAAAAGTCATGGACCACATTGCTCATTTCCCAGTGTCACAACATTTAGGTAGAGAGTAGACAACCAATTCAATAACAGAACAACAGATGCTTCAACAACTAAACATTATTCGTGTGACTAGCTTCCTTTCTCTTAGGAGACCTGCTTTCAGTTTATCAAAGAAATCAGCAGGAATACGTTTTTACACCTCCAGAATTCCAGAAGTTTCATTTCTTACTTCTCTTGAGCCAAATAACCCCAAACACATTCACTAATGTTGGAGTCCTGTCTCCTTTTCTCAGTAAGGAGCTTCTTGAGCTACACATCCTTTCAGGCCCATAGTGTTTTCTCACAGTGAAAGGATGGGCAGTAACACCTGTGGGTGTGCTCAGATCTACAGCGAGAGTGGAAATTGATGTTCTCCTATCTCTCAGAAAGGTGAAAGCTTTAACTGCTGGTTATCTGATTGTGACAGTTCAGATGGGTCTCCCGGGTCTTAATGGGTCACTAGGCATCTTGTGGGAACTACATATCGGCCACTACAATGTATTTTATAGATGCTAACGTTATGAGCCGTGTGGTTTCTGTAGGAGAACTATAGAGACATAGTGAGCTCTGGAACATGAGCACACTGGAAATCTGAGAGGCATCATTTGTTACCCATCTCCAGCTGGGTAGAGTTAACATCCTGTGATAATCTGTATTCAACCCTCCAGGAATGCGATTCAAGCCTTTTAAAGGTCACACACTCCAACACCCCTGCAGGAACTTCATACCTCAACGACTTTTAAAGAACCTCCATAACACTGTTACGTTTCAGTTTCAGGGTCTGGCTTCGGTTGTTCTATTTAGTTTCAACAGGTGGCATTTTAGCACAACCAGCCATATACACAGCACAGGCTTTAACAGGAGATATTCATTACCAGCACTCTCAAATGTCATCCAAGCACAGATCTGGAAAAAAAGTAAATGCTATTTAAAGAAGAATATCTGCTCTGAAATTAGGAAATCTCACAACTGAACAAAACCTAAAACGGTTCAATAGCAAATCTGAAATTCTATCTTTATATATGAATCTATATTCATATGTGTGTTTTTAATGTATCATAGTTTTTACACATTATATTCTGCACACACTGCTAAATTACATGTACATATACAGAGAACATGCCAAAATATGGCATCTATCTGCTACTTTTAGTGCACAGTTTAGAGTATTTCAAAATTGTTCCCAGTGATATACAGTATATACTTTCACCAGTTGACTTGAACATCAATATTAAAAAAACTTCATTCACTGTAAAATGATTGGGGTGAAAATAAAATAATAATAATTAATGAATTAAAATAAAATTAAAATTAAAATTAAAATTAAAATTAAAAGTTAAAGTTAAAGTTAAAGTTAAAGTTAAAGTTAAAGTTAAAGTTAAAGTTAAAAATTAAAATTAAAATTAAAATTAAAATTAAAATTAAAATTAAACCTGAGGTAACTAAATGAGGTTTCTAAACTGTTGCCTTTTAATGTATATATTTGTACTGCATAAATAGTTCTGTAAAAAAGTCATGGACCACACTGCTTTGCGATGGTCTGTTTTCTCGACAGCCATCTTTGCAGCAATGCACATGGGGTGAATTAGGTGACACAAAAATATTTGAAACTTCAGGACAAGGTGAAAATTTCCAAAAACATATTTGAAACCCCAGATAAAAATGATTTCTCGGCTTGTTCTGGTTGCTGCACTGGCACACATCTCCAACAAAGTAACCAACAACGGCGGACGCCATGTTGTGCGTTACTAGCCTACTTATGAAGATTTCCTCAATTTATAAAATGTGCCCCTTATTTTACTTTTACTTTGGGCTGTACAGTTTTAATAAATTCCGTTATGTCAGATCATCAACAGCTAACATTCAAATATTGAACCTGGCTCTTATGGAAATTAGCTAAGTAACTTTATCAAGACTTTGACAGCTTTGATGGCTTAAAGATGCTATTCATATCTGGCATATAAACTGCAGCACTGGGGTCATATTAGAAGATTTATTGTCAGTTTAGACCTTTAATAATACAAATTAAACATAGTTACATGCCCCTAGGCTACATACATGATGGGTTTATTAGCATTAGCTTCATACTTCGGATCCCACAAACAAGGTAAAACAACAATTTACAATCATGTGTGCATTATAAATTATACTAATGATTTACTAAACGTTACTGATTACATAACTAAAGAAATATTTTCCAGTATCAGCATTTACTAGCACGGCCCAAGCACAAATGCACGTTCACATGTCTAATTTGCCATGCTTGCTAACTTGGTTTGAATCCACATTGCTGTCCTCATTTTCCATTTTCATTTCAAACTGCTTTCCGCCCCAAACAAAGTCATCAATCAAGCTTTAAATGGGCTTATTTCAACTCATAAACCCCGTAATCCTTCAGCTGGGCATTCTGACAGCTCTTCCCAATCCTAAATGAACAACTCATTTGAGGGACTGTGTTTTTATGCATTTTCATATCCACCACAGTCTTCTTAGCTAATCAGCATCTTATTGGTTCCACCTCATTACGATATAATTACACAGACGTGCGGGGCTCTAAGAAGTTGGGATTGTTTCTCGAGAATTCTTGATGAAAGTCATTTGCGCCAATTCACTGCAATATATGCAGAAGTGTTTGTATGAATTGGATGGGCGTGTTTACACTAGCACACACAAGCCTTAATATGACTGGACAGCTTCCTCCCATTATCACACAGACACTAGGTGAGCATAATGTATTATTATTCCATACATTTTTTTTTTTTTTTTGTTTAAAAAATAATAAAGCATGTAGTCCATTTTAAAAACATCATTTTTGCATAGACATCTTTTTATAAAAAAACTTCGGTAACACATGTTTTTGGGAAATTATTTCAAACTTTTTATTATTACCCTTATGAAACGATAATATATGGCAATGTATTGGAAAATATAGTGCAATATATTAAATAATACAATGTCATATATGGGAAACAAGTGCATATATTTTGCATATATTTACATAGTGATAAATATTTTACAATAAATTGTATAAAACATAAGGAATTGCCGCTTTTCATATATTGTATGTATGGTAGTATAATATATATTTACTTATATACTGTAATATATTTAATTTTATATATAATAGACATCATATGTATTTCTCCATATGTGTTTTGCATATATATATATATATATATATATATATATATATATATATATATATATATATATATATATATATATATATAGTTTTATATATGTGAGAATATTTACATACACACATGAGGCAATATACATATTCTCACATATATAAAACTATATATATTCTTATTTACATATGATGTCTATTACATATAAAATGCAATATATTACAGTATATAAGTAAATATATATTATACTACCATACATACAATATATGAAAAGCGGCAATTCCTTATGTATTATGCAATATATTGTAAAATATTAATTAATTAATTGTAATATACTTCTTTTCGTTGTATAAAGTCACATAACTACGTTTATCAAAGCCTCTAAAATGATAATATGCTGATAAAATAAGCTTCCCGTCGAGTATTTCACCTAAATAAAAATCTACATGTGTGGAGTGGTTTACTTGTTTTTTGCTTCCTTCATGGATGAGAAGAGTCCAGGTGTATGCATTGAAAGACTCGGTGACCTCTAGTGGATTTGTCTAGCCTAACAGACCCCCGCCGATTGGTAGAGATGGCACCATCAGGTTAAGTTCAACACCTTCCTTATTAAAATGTAGTGACTCACAATGTGCTCTACCAAACAGTTAAGGAGAACATCTACGGGTTAAAGCAGAGCATTGAACTAAATAGGGAACCCTTCAAGGAGTAGCCACATCTTTTGACTAGTACTGTAAGTCAGCGGAACCAGACTTTTGTCCCCACATCATTTCTTTCAGTCCATTCATCAGGAAATACACACACCACGATAACAGGCATTTTCAAAAACTGGTAAACGATAAAAACTCAGACGCCGATTAAATGACTTTCATCTCCTTTCTACCGTATGATGCTGCATATGATCCTTCATCACTAAAGCTTTTTGTATGTTGTGCAGGCAAATCCACCGGCTGCTGAACCGGCCCATTCACGGAGGTGGAGAAAATGCTGACAAGTGTCCATGTGCCCTAATCTGGTTAACCGGCTGCGCTCCGTCCTCCTGGTCTTTCCTTTTCTCTACTATTTTTTTACCCTCCCATCAACCACCTCACGCTAGCAGGCGGAGATTAGCCGAGCATCTCGGCAAACACAACATACTGATTCAGAACAGAAGAGCGGACTCGTCAGCTTTTTGCAAAGCTAAGGCTGCTCGGTATGACACCCTTGAATTGAAACAAACAGCAAGGCAAAACGGTGCAAATTCAGAGAGGATTTCTGCTGACAAAATATCACAGGCTCAAAATAATGAGGGATATTTCTGGAGCTCCAAGGCTGTTATGTAACAATGGCTTTCCCCGCCTTCCTCACATCCAGATACAATTATGATGCATCACAACAAAACGCTTTAATTAAAAACTCTGTGATTTGAGATGTAACCCCACCCCAGATATGCCGAGTCAGGGTGGTAACATTTGGACCTAGCTGATAAGGGCCCTGTTTCAATGTAGTCTTTGTATTTTCAGATTGCTAGCGTTCAGGTTCATCCTAAGGAAGACCAATAACAACGACAGAGGAGCTTTTAGATGTCCGAGCTCGAGCATGACCAAACCATTACCGTTTACACTGATTCTGCTGTCTAGCAGCATATGAAGCGGTCAACCTGCTTCAACAGCACAATAACAAACATGCCAACATGTATTCCTCATGACTATCTGCCGCAAGATCCCCACATGAAACAGCTGCAGTCTTCATTTCTTTCTCTCCATTGTGCTCTGTTTGGATAGGTGACCTCGATTAATTGTATAATCGATCATAATCTGCAGTTAATCGACTTATCAAACTGTTGTACCTTCTGTCACAGGTTGTGGGTAAGGAATGACAGTTTGATAAGTCAATTAACTGCAGATTATAATCGATCATACAACTAATCGCCTTGATTAATTGTATAATCGATTATAATCTGCAGTTAATCGGCTTATCAAACTGTCGTACCTTCTGTCACAGATTGTGGATAACCTGTGACAGAAGGAATGACAGTTTGATAAGTCGATTAACTGCAGATTATAATCGATTTTACAACTAATCGCCTCGATTAATTGTATAATCGATTATAATCTGCAGTTAATCGGCTTATCAAACTGTCGTACCTTCTGTCACAGATTGTGGATAACCTGTGACAGAAGGAATGACAGTTTGATAAGTTGATTAACTGCAGATTTTAATCGATTACACAACTTATGGTCTCGATTAATCAACTAGAGCATGCACACCTGTCAAATTATACTCTAAAAGTAGCCACCACTAAAATGAAAAACAACCAATCATTAACGCTTGTTTAAGAATGCACAAAGAACATGTAGGACTAGTTAAAGAAGTCTAGTCATTGATGATGTAATGTTTGTGTGATATATATTTAGTCATTCACACAGGTTGCTATACACTATAGGAACTGCAGGGGGCCATATAGAATGAATATAATCTACATGATCTCTGACAGGACTCTTCCTAAGATTAAAGATTATCGCTCATGCACAAGGTGGGATTATTTTAATGTCAAAAATGTCATATTGTAGAGACTAAGCCTCGTATCTTCAAAAATGGGAACTTTACAGGATAGGGAAAAAAGTTCTTACGTTTTAATGGAAAGTAATTGTCATTTTACACCATTTCTATTGGTCCAGTTACTGCACAGTATCGGTTTGATATGGTACTGGCTTTCCATTAGGGAGATATGGAAACTGTAGACTACTGATTCGTTGGAAGGAAACACAGAGCTAGAAGCCTGTTTTTTTGCAGGCTATAAACAATGCTAATGCTAGCTAGCGCGTTAGCGTAGCCTCCTGCACCAGAATTATCTGACCATCTGACGTCTGTTGTAGTAATTGGGAGAAAAGCTGTACTATGTTTGTGTACCGGTCTGACATGGTACTGGCTTTCCATTAGGGAGATATGGAGGCCTAAAAAAACTGTAGACTACTGATTCATTGGAAGGAAACACTGAGAGCAAGAAGCATTTTTTACAGGCTATAAACAATGCTAACGCTAGCTAGCAGGTTAGCGTAGCCTCCTGCACCAGAATTATCTGACCATCTGACGTCTGTTGTAGTAATTGGGAGAAAAGCTGTACTATGTTTGTGTACCGGTCTGACATGGTACTGGCTTTCCATTAGGGAGATATGGAGACCTAAAAAAACTGTAGACTACTAATTCGCTGGAAGGAAACACTGAGAGCAAGAAGCTGCGCTGTTTACAGGCTATAAACAATGCTAACGCTAGCTAGCACGTTAGCGTAGCCTCCTGCACCAGAATTATCTGACCATCTGACGTCTGTTGTAGTAATTGGGAGAAAAGCTGTACAATGCTTGTGTCCTGTATGTCACAGCGGTTGGGTATGATGCTCTAATGAACATCTACATTAAGCGTGGAGCTCTACTTGCAGTAATGAAAAGCTAGCTGGCAACAGAAGTGAGTGGAGTCAAGTCAAGCTGTCCCATGGCGTGGAAAAGCAGCTATACAGAGCAACTTGGTTTTTTCAATGATACTCTCAGTGCCCCCCAGCCAATTCTGCTCTATCCCTATATACCAACTGGGTTTCTTTTGGGTCCCGAGAAGCCATTTAGGAACCACTGAGCTAACAATAGTTTATATTGGTAACACTGGATGGATTGTTACACCAGTAGAGATGTAAGCAAATCCATGGATTTGTATCGATGTATCAACCAAATACCAATATCCCTGATTTGACAGTCCACCCAATGACGTCTTGTTCACATACAGCACCTACTGACCCAGCAGCTCCGTGATCACTTCCAAAGACATGGTTACAGGTCCATAACTCAGGCATAATGAATAAATCAAAATCAGAATAGAAAAAAGTGAAAGCAGGCTCTGTTTAGAGCTGGGCTCACACTGTTTACCTCAGATCGTTTGATGTGAGAATTGATGTAAGACGGGATAAAAATGAAACTTGTGATTGACATCCCTATTTGTCACACGCTATTTGAAACCCGCTCCTGCGCTACCAGAAAGCCTTGCTGTATGAATGCCTGGCTACCACTTAACACACAGTGAGTCATTAGAAACAAGAGTAGGTGGGATAAGAGGGGAGGCCAGTCTGACTGTGTCTCAGTACTGTATATACCTTATATACAGTATATCAGCACTGTCCAGAGAAAAACACGTATCTCTAATTTTGCAGCTGCTGTTTACACTGTGTGAACATTTCATTAAGAACGGAATAACAGAAACGGGAAAAACATCCACTGACTTACATTAAAAATAAATCAGGGGTTTCCCCTCTCCAGTAAAGCTGGCATTTTGGAGATACTTGTTTTCGGAGGTATTAATTTATTAGTCTATTCATGTTATTAGTCATTAACTAGATAATTAACACTTTACAAAGTATTAATACACAGTTATAACATATTAATAAAACGGTTACATGTGTGTTGTTGTATCTGATGAATATGAGTATGTGTTGAAGTTGACAGGTTTGAAGCTGAGCGATGGAATAGATGTAAACATCAAAATCAGACCAGTGTAAATGAATTTATTAATGTTTTTATTTTATTTATGTACCTTTCAGTGTAACTAAAAGGTCTAAATTTGTATTAGTCTTATTCTCTCTCTCTCTCTCTCTCTCTATATATATATATATATATATATATATATATATATATGTATACACATACATACATATGTGTGTATATATACAGGGGTTGGACAATGAAACTGAAACACCTGTCATTTTAGTGTGGGAGGTCTCATGGCTAAATTGGACCAGCCTGGTGGCCAATCTTCTTTAACTGCACATTGCACCAGTAAGAGCAGAGTGTGAAGGTTCAGTTAGCAGGTAAGAGCACAGTTCTGCTCAAAATACTGCAATGCACACAACATTATGGGAGACATACCAGAGTTCAAAAGAGGACAAACTGTTGGTGCACTTCTTGCTGGCGCATCTGTGACCAAGACAGCAAGTCTTTGTGATGTATCAAGAGCCACGGTATCCAGGGTAATGTCAGCATACCACCAAGAAGGACGAACCTCCACCAGCATCACGTAGTGACCTGGCCACTATCCTGCAAGAAGAATGGCTTAAACTCCCTCTGACCACTGTGCAGGACGCAGTATATGTCATTCCCAAGACCAACTGACGCTGTATTGGCCGCAAAAGGAGGCCCTACACATATATATACATATATATATATATATATATATATATATATATATATATATATATATATATATATATATATATATATATATATATATATATATATATTAGCCAGTAGCCCCTGGGTATGACATGTATCAATAGGTGCACAGTCAGTTGCCTTCAGCTGAGTCTGCAAGAAAGAAAAACTAAGTGTACTAAATATATATATATACATATTATTGTATTAGTCTTATTCTAAAGTATATACATACATATATACATACATATATATATATATTTTTTAGTGCACTTAGTTTTTCTTTCTTGCTTCAATACAAGGTCAGCATTAATCCTGATCCAAATGTAGATAAACAAGCACACATCAGAGTCCGATATGTGACCAGTCCCCTGATATTCTGACTCATGGCAGTGTTTCTAGGCAGACTCAGCTGAAGGCAACTGACTGTGCACCTATTGATACATGTCATACCCAGGGGCTACTGGCTTACCCATTAAAAGATGGATCAACCTCCACACGCTCACCTCCGCCCACCCTCACACACACACACACACACACACGTTATGGATCTCCTGAGGATTTGGTCAGTTTATGACTCAGCTGTATAACGGGCCCAACCGTGAGCCCGCACCATCGTCGTCACCACCACCATCAGCAGCTCCATCATCATGACGCACGTGAGCCACAGTCTTACTGTTTCCCAGAATAAAGGGCACGGTGCCATTTATCGACATCGAGCCAGCATGTCTCAAACTCACCCAGAAACCCCTGTGGCACGGGCACATCATCAAGCCGAGCGAAGCTGGCACTTTAAGGGCTGCCTTTACATGGAGAGCGTTTGATGGAACATTAGCTGCTTGAAACTAAATTCCACTCGAGTGAAGCACAAGCGTAAGGTTGCTCTGCCACTCATGTGAAAGGCAGTCACAACAGCTGCAGGCGTCCCAACTTTGTGAAGCAAGCTTCATGAAGATCGTCAAGGTCTAATTTGGGATCCAAAAGATGAAACTTACGACAGAGGCTGAGATGTGGCTCTCATGAAGTTACACTAGCTCCCGTCAGCAGCTAGTCGTTTACTCGGCCTCGTTAACTTGGGTATCTCTTCATCTAGAATGTGTACTGGTGCAATGATGGCTCTCTTCCTGCTACACATATGCAAATTGGATACTGCTGAACATGTGGCAGAGGATTTTATACAGTGAGCCAAACCTGAGAAATGGGTGTGGCTTAAACCAGAATGGTTTAATGGGTGAGGCTTAAACTTAAAAGGGTATGAGGTGCTGGAAGTGGGCGTACCGAACCACAGCATCAAAGTACAGACTAATTGAGACGAGCTACACCAACAGAATGCAATTCAGACAGCCAATCAGCAGTGTGGATTTTAGAAGAGGCATGCTTGTTGGCTCATCGATGCTAAGGCCATGAAAATCTCTCTGGTAATGTAGAGGTAGTGAGGTATTTCAGTATGCTAGTTGCATGCAACTCACAGCATGCAACTAGTTGCTTCAGGGTTG
>JAMWET010002128.1:202500-210000 GCA_024036415.1 Prochilodus magdalenae
TTTTTTATTTTTTTTTTTTTCCAGTGCCCTGCATGTACCTCTGTGATGTAAATAATAATATATATATTTTTTTTAATAAATAAAATAAAAATTAAAAAATACACAGTAAAAAGCAGTGCTAATTAATATGTAATTACATAAATATGAATATAAATATAAAAACCATGTATCTCCAATTTGGTCAATTTTTATTTTTTGCCATTATTTAATCACATGAGCTGCTGTTTACATTGGGTGGACATTTCATGATAAATCGATTACTACAAATCTCCAAACCATGCTGGGAAAAACGTCCGGTTCCATTGACATACATTCAAATTCAACCAGGTTTTTGGCCTCTCCTGTAAAGTAGCTATTTTGGAGATACTTGTTTTTCTTCGGACAGCGACGATATATTGAAGAACATTTAAAAGTAGGTAATAACATCCTGTTATAATCATATTATAAAAACTCCAGCTATTAAGTTTTTGAATAATCAGCAGTTCTCCCTTTACCCCAGTTCTCCTGATCATGTAACCTTATTGTTTCCTTCAGGAGAACTGATCAAGCTAGTATGGCCTTATTCACAGTACATCTGTTTCAAGCGGTCTGAGCGTACAGGGACAGACAGATGTACAGAAGCTTACACCTGGCGTTTCAAGGATACAGTAGCAAGGATACATTGTTTACTTGTTACTACTTTAGTCTCTCGCTGCACTGCCTGTCAAACAGGAGGGAGACGAAGTAAGAAGCTGCCCAGCTGCTTTCGCCACTGTTATGATGGCGGTTGATTAGATGCTCATTTATTGCTGCAGGAGACGCATTAGAAATGCTTCGGCATTCGCAGTACAAATATTTAGGAGGTCATATGCTTCCCTGGCCATCTCCACAGGTGCCTGATTGACCTGACTTGGTCTGATATGTTCACAGCTGTGCGTAGTGTTATCCACTCACTGTTGGATGTCAATGCCCGATGCCCTCAAAAATATCTGATCAACAACAAGGCTTGAAATATGAAATAACTCAGAGTTCTGGTTCCATATGTTATTAGTATTTCAGATTTTGTTGACATACCAGGTCCTAACGTTGCATGCTACCTCCTTCTATTTCAGATAAACACTCAGTCGGAACTAAATTGTAAATCTACACTCCCTTAAGAGCCTACTGGTTTGACAATGCCTAGGAAAAAAGTGGTTCAGAATGTGGTCACGCTAATTAAGTCTCTCGCACTGGACGGACTTGAGAGAGAGCGAGAGAGAGAGAGAAAGAAAGAGAGAAAGACAGAGGGGTGTTTATGAGCTCTAAACATTCAAATACAATTATAATTGCCTTACTGACGTCAGAAAATAAAACTGGAGAACTTAATGAACTCCTTCGTAGAGAAGCTGTTTTATTCCATTCAGTCCACCATTAGCACACGCTGCCATCAGCGAGGCTAGCGTTCTTTCAAAACACCGCTTTTTACATGCGGTTAGAAAAGAATGAATTATTAAGCTTTGTTCAGAACAGTTATGCGGAAACCCTGTTTCATATCCGAATGATAGATTTTACACACTGACCTGCCATGTTCTCTTATCTAACATATAAATAATGTACATGTCAGATGTAGCTCTCTAAAGGGATTTCAAAATATGAGTCCAAACCCAAGTAAAACCCAATAAGTGACTGTCCAAGTTTGATCCAGCCCACAACATCAAGCTTTGCGTCAGAGCCACACCCCGACAAAATATTGTCCCAACTTGTGTTGACTTCTGTTAATTCTGACTTAAACCCGTCTACCATCACCCAAACTGCCAGGTATTCCATACCAATGAGGGATGCACAGTGAACCGTATCGCCCCCTACACTTCCTGTAGTGTATTACAGTCTGTCAGAATGACTGAGTAGATCATATAAACATTATAGAGGCGTATCGCCCCCTACACTTCTTGTAGTGTATTACAGTCTGTCAGAACGACTGAGTAGATCATATAAACATCATAGAGGCGTATCGCCCCCTACACTTCCTGTAGTGTATTACAGTCTGTCAGTATGACTGAGAGGATCATATAAACATTATAGAGGCGTATCGCCCCCTACACTTCCTGTAGTGTATTACAGTCTGTCAGTATGACTGAGTAGATCATATAAATATATAACGTCATAGAGTATTACAATTCTGTTCCGTAGTCGATATAAACGAACGAGCCGTCACTACTACACTTCCTGTAGTGTATTGCCACGTCCTGTCATTGAATGTGACTGAGAGGATCATATAAAGAACTACAACTGAGTAGATCATATAAACATTATAGAGGCGTATCGCCCCCTACACTTCCTGTAGTGTATTACAGTCTGTCAGTATGACTGAGTAGATCATATAAATGCTATAGAGGCGTAGCGCCCCCTACACTTCCTGTAGTGTATTACAATCTGTCAGTATGACTGAGTAGATCATATAAATGCTATAGAGGGGTATCGCCCCCTACATTTCCTGTAGTGTATTACAGTCTGTCAGAATGACTGAGGGGATCATATTTACAGTAACTGGGATAAGGGTAAATAAGAGTGAAGGGCAAGTACAGGACGCAAGTCAGAGAATGAAAACGTCATTCATCTTTGCTGAATGTAAGACTCAAACTGCCCAGGGTGATTACACACAGAGGAGCAGCATTGTATGAGTGCATGTGCACGAGACCAAGTACACGTGTGTGAGATGCATGGAGGGGGAATTAGCATGTGTGTTGGGGGAGAGGGGTTGTGGCAGAGGGTGTGAGAGATGGGCACAGATGTTAAGATTGCTCCAGGCATGCTCTCTCTGTCTCTGCTTCTGACTAGTACTCTATTAAACTCTATACAGACCACTGTGCAGCAGAGATTCTCAGAAGGCACTTTATACAAGTCCAAGTCTCGAATTGCAAAGGTGCAGGTCTAATTCTAGTCTCGAGTCTTTGAAGTGCAAATCTTAGTCAGTAAGCTCTGGTGCGTTAAAATTCCAGATCTCTGAGGTGAGAGTCCCAGTCGAACTCCATGTCTCTGAGGTGCGAGTCCCAGTCAAACCCTTAGTCCCAGTCGAATACAGTCGCAGTCAAATTCTGAGTCTCTAAGGTGTGAGTCCTGCTGAATTCCTAGTTTCTGAGGTGCAAGTTCAAGTCAGATCCTCAGTCTCGGAGGCGTGAGTCCCAGTCAAATGAAGTACTAGTCAAATACTGAGTCTCTGAGGTTCGAGTCCCAGTCTAATACAATTCAAGTCTAATCCTGAGCCTCTGAGGTGCGAGTACTAGTCAAATTTCAAGCCCTAGTCGAATACCATACCAGTCAAATTCCAAGTCTCTGAAGTGCGAGTCATAGCCAAATTCTGAGTCCTAGTCGAATACCATACCAGTCAAATTCCGAGTCTCTGGGGTTCGAGTCCCAGTCAAATCCTGAGTCCAAGTCGAATACCATACCAGTCAAATTCCGAGTCTCTGGGGTTCGAGTCCCAGTCAAATCCTGAGTCCAAGTCGAATACCATACCAGTCAAATTCCGAGTCTCTGGGGTTCGAGTCCCAGTCAAATCCTGAGTCCAAGTCGAATACCATACCAGTCAAATTCCGAGTCTCTGGGGTGCGAGTCATAGCCAAATCCTGAGACCTAGTCGAATACCATACCAGTCAAATTCCAAGTCTCTGATGTTCGAGTCCCAGTCAAATTCCGAATCTCTGAGGTGCGAGTCATAGCCAATTCCTGAGTCCAAGTCGAATACAATACCAGTCAAATTCCGAGTCTCTGAGGTGTGAGTCATAGCCAAATCCTGAGTCCTAGTCGAATACCATACCAGTCAAATTCCGAGTCTCTGAGGTGCGAGTCATAGCCAAATCCTGAGTCCAAGTCGAATACCATACCAGTCAAATTCCTAGTCTCTGAGGTGTGAGTCATAGCCAAATTCTGAGTCCTAGTCGAATACCATACCAGTCAAATTCCGAGTCTGTGAGGTGCGAATCCCAGCCAAATCCTGAGTCCTAGTTGAATACCATACCAGTCAAATTCCGAGTCTCTGAGGTGCGAGTCATAGCCAAATCCTGAGTCCAAGTCGAATACCATACCAGTCAAATTCCGAGTCTCTGAGGTGCGAGTCATAGCCAAATCCTGAGTCCAAGTCGAATACCATACCAGTCAAATTCCGAGTCTCTGTGGTGTGAGTCATAGCCAAATCCTGAGTCATAGTCGAATACCATACCAGTCAAATTCCGAGTCTCTAAGGTGCGAATCCCAGCCAAATCCTGAGTCCTAGTGGAATACTATACCAGTCAAATTCCGAGTCTCTTAGGTGCAAGTTCAAGTCACATCCTCAGTCTCTGAGATGCCAGTCCCAGGCGAATCCCAGTGTCAGGTCTCGGAGGTCACTGCATAAAGTCCTTATCTCAGACTTTCATATCAGTCTATTACCTCACCCCCATCAAACACAACGTCTCACCCATGCTCAGTAACTCTATGTTATACTGTGTATTTGGTAGCTATTGTGTGGGATAACGTTACATAAGTCCTGGACAGGATCCGAAAGTAAGTGGCCTCAGGAATGAGATTTTTTTTTTGGAATGACAGCGAAGTGTCACATCGCACTGAGACATCACATGACTAATGAAGAAATAGATGAAAAGGCAGAGATAGCTAAGAATGGATGGCATAACCAGTGCAGCCCCACAAACCTCCCCAAACAGCAGCCCTTCATTTATTCTGTTATGCTGGTGTAGTCAAACTCTTGTTCAAAGCCTGACACACCTCTACATATGACTAAAACTCATCTGCGATCTCTCGTCATAACCACACCTCCATGTAGCGTTCACACTGCAATTACCGCCCTCAACGTGTTAATAGACAGACACCAAACATCTAATTGCTACATGCTGGATACCCAAATCTGGTCAGGCTGTATGCTAATGCATGCAAATGGCAGCGGCATCCCTGTGACACGTTCTTAGTCGCATGGCAGTGTTCCTGGCTCTAATTTCTCCCCCGAATACTGCTGCGTGCTTTTCGCTGAGTGTCTCTGCGCTGTCTGCAGTTGACAGCCGAAGCAAAGGCCTCCATAATTACGCCTGTCAGATACACCTCCGGGCAGCCAATCGGAGACAAGGATTTGGTCTACATTTGCATGCGGGAAACAATACGGAAACTCTGTCAGCGTTTCAGAGGCCGAGGGTAAACTTATCCCGTCCTATTCACACACACATACACACACCATGAACTCAATCACACCCTTGTACACACACAGTCGTAATTAATCGTAATTATTGGCACCCTTGACTAAAAGGTCATGGTGGACTTTGGTTTTTTGGTTTTTGGTTTCACTGGGGTATAAATATGAGGTCCAGTTCATTTGGGTTGATTCTCAAACTGCTCCAAACCCCTTAAGTAGTGCAGTACATGTGACAGAATCATGGCTACTTCATCCAAATAGTGCACTGGAAGTCAGGCAGCTTATGAACGATTACAAGGGCCCTACGTAATAGACTATTGGAGTGTATTGGCTACTGTCATATGCAGTTCAATGAGGGAGGAGTAGACAGCCGGTGAAGCTGTAGCTCTAGTCTTGCATTAGCATTGAAAGCTAACAAGCCACCAACGTGTGTTAACCTTTGTAACTCATCTGGTAGCCCGTATCCACAAGAAGGTTTTACCCCCAAGCACAGGGAGGGTCCTGCAATTGATAGGCGGCCTGTCCAGGGCGTTTCCTGTCTTCCGTCCCATGAGCCCCGGCATAGGCTTCAGCACCCCCGTACCGGGAGGGCGACGATTAGAGAGACAAACCTTTCCCCAAAGATCACTGAAAGATAGCAGGAGATGGCAGAACCCTGTGATCACCGATCTCCAATAAAACCTCCCTGTCCAGTCAAACCTCATAGGCATTGCAGACTCGTGATACTATAGAGGTGTGTGTGTGTGGTGTGTGGGGGGGGAGGCAAATAATAAAACTGCCACCACCAGCACACTGTCTGACTGCACATAAAGAGAAGCTGTAAATAGTAAATACGGACTGCAGGCTGTTCCTTACACTGACAGACCGAGGGTCCTCTTAATCAATATCTGCGGCACCTGTCACCAGCGACCTGTGCAGGCTGGTTTTACCACACTACCAGCCGTGCCAGCTAAATCAGGAGTACCTCTGTGCATCGTAATTATGTTGGTGCATCTTAAAGTCGTGGATGGTGCGTCAACCTGATTGACACTTACGAAAGGATCACCAGTACCAGGTTCCAGCTGTGTTTAGAACCAGATATCAGTAGCTAATTAGAACTTGATCTAAGTGTGGTTAGAACTCGATATCAGAGTTTACTGTAGTGTCAGTGTCTATAACCCGGGGGTCATGGTTTACGTTGTGTTATGCTCTGTGAAACTTGTAGTAGTTCGGTCTGTGTTAGCGTGTTAACACCCCACTCGTATTCAGGTTCACGTCAAACCGCCTAACCATGCTAACGCACGAGGGAATTCATAAACGAGGATGCTTTCAGATCTAAACAAGCCCCGTCTCACAGACAGATTAAAAAACATGGTTTTAGCATGACACTAAAAATGTGTCTCATCACTCAGCCAGACGCCCACACCAGCTCCACATAGCACAAACTCCAGCTGAAGGAGAGAGCATGTCAGATAAAAGATAAAGCATTTTTATGTGTTCTTTTTTTTATTTTTTTAGCCAAACGGTTGAATATGGCCACAATGGAAATCGAGACTTTTGTTATTTGACCTGTTAAGCTGTAGCTGTTTATTCTTTAAAGTTTAATGACATAGCGCTGTGGATGCATCTGAAACCTCTTTACACCTGCAGGTATATGAACCACCCCCCCAACCATCCTGCCCAAGGTGTCCTCTTTTGGAAAACCAAAATACAGTCACCCTAATTTACACAGAGAGGAACCTCATTCCCACTCTACGTATGGTGAAGAATCTGTCATGATGATTTATCAATTTTAATTTCTATTTTGTCTGTTTGTAAATGTGGTCACACTAAGTTCTGACTAACTTGAAGTCATGTGTTAGTTATCATGTAGCAATGCATTAGTTACCATGTAGTAATACATTAGTAACCGTGTAGTGATACATTAGTAACCGTGTAGTGATACATTAGATAACATGTACATTAGTTACCATGTAGTAATACATTAGTTACCGTGTAGTAATACATTAGTTACCGTGTAGTAATGCATTAGTTACTGTGTAGTAATACATTAGTTACCGTGTAGTAATGCATTAGTTACTGTGTAGTAATACATTAGTTACCGTGTAGTAATACATCAGTAACCGTGTAGTAATGCATTAGTTACCATGTAGTAATGCATTAGTTACCATGTAGTAATGCATTAGTTACCATGTAGTAATACATCAGTTACCGTGTAGTAATGCATTAGTTACCATGTAGTAATGCATTAGTTACCATGTAGTAATACATCAGTTACCGTGTAGTAATGCATTAGTTACCATGTAGTAATGCATTAGTTACCATGTAGTAATACATCAGTTACCGCGTAGTGATACATTAGATAACATATACATTAGTTAACA
>JAMWET010002128.1:215000-232500 GCA_024036415.1 Prochilodus magdalenae
AGATGTGTTATTTGTTTCTGGTGACACCTGCGCCAAAACAGGGAGGAAAGACGTAGAGAGAGCGAAGGGGAGAGAGAGCGAGGGAGAGAGAGAGAGAGAGAGAGTTGGGGACATTCCCCTGCAGCTGCTGTGTATGACCTGAGGTCATTCTGGTCACATGATTGCATGGGCAGCCTGAAGCAGATGATGAAGTCAGGTCTATTTCTGATCTCTGCCAGTCTGATGCCACCTCTCTCTCTCTCTCTCTCTCTCTCTCTCTGTGTTTGTGTCTCCATCTCCCTCTCACTCCTTCTCTCTCTCTCGCTCTATCTGTCTCTCTGCCACCTTCTTACTCACTCTTCCTCTCTTTGTCTTTCATTTTCTCTCTCCATTTCCCTCTCTCATCCTCTCTCTCTGTTCGTCTCTCCACCTCTCTCTCACTCTTTTCCTCCCTTTGTTTTTCACTCTCTCTGTCTCTCTCCCTTTCTCCATTTGTCTCCTTCTCTGTCTTCCTGTCATTCTTTTAGTCTCTCTCTCTCTCTCTCTCTCTGTGTTTGTCTCCATCTCCCTCTCACTCCTTCTCTCTCTCTCGCTCTATCTGTCTCTCTGCCACCTTCTTACTCACTCTTCCTCTCTTTGTCTTTCATATTCTCTCTCCATTTCCCTCTCTCAACCTCTCTCTCTGTTTGTCTCTTCACCTCTCTCTCACTCTTTTCCTCCCTTTGTTTTTCACTCTCTCTGTCTCTCTCCCTTTCTCCATTTGTCTCCTTCTCTGTCTTCCTGTCATTCTTTTAGTCTCTCTCTGTCTCTCTCTGTCTCTCTCTCTCTCTCTCTCTCTCTCTCTCTCTCTCTCTCTCTCTCTCTCTCTCTCTCTCTCTCTCTCTCTCTCCTCCTCCTCCGGCAGTGTGCTACTGCTGCTCTCTGCAATTAAGCCGTTAATGAAAGCTCCTTGTTAGCAGAGGCTCCAGAATTGCCATGGTGATCACTGACCCCCGTTGAGCTCCGTGGATGGACTTTTCTTACCCTCTGATAGATTGTGTGTGTGTGTGTGTGTGTGTGTGTGTGTGTGTGTGTTGTGAACTTAGCGTAACCTGTAAATGTTGTCAGCAGATCTACTGTAAATATAAACACATGAATATGTTTGTGTTAGAGCTGCTCGTCTCCCGCTATGCCGCCAAGCTGGCTGAAGGCTAGACCGTGCCCCTAATGGCAAGGCTCAACACGCTTGGAGGAGAACACTAACTGCCAGTTCTATAATGCTAGCTCAGGGGTCGGCACCACCACAGCTTAATGATTGATGGAATCATGGTAACGCTTTACAATAACTGTACATCTATTAACGCCAAGAAGAATTTCTAACAGTGATGTCATATAGCAATTAATCATTAACTAATGATAGAAATAAGAACATACATAATTTTAGATTTTATTAAGTGGTTTATAATCCTTACTAAATGCTTATGTAATGTCTCAATTAATCATATAATGATCTTATTAATGATAACTCAATAATTGGGACAGTAAGAAGTAAGCACTAATAGGCAATTTACTGTTTAAGTCACAAAACAAATAACATCTTAAAGACCGAGTCTTAAATATGTAACTTAAAACACTTCACAAATGTAAAAGATCAAATATCAAATTCATGTATTAAGTACATAGCAACTCTGTAATACTTATCACTATATAATAATCTATTTATGATTTATGATTTTATATATATATATATATATATATATATATATATATATATATATATATATATATATATATATATATATGTCATTCAGCAGTGCTATACATTTACAAAGCAGTTCTTTAAAGAGATATGTGCAGACTTTACAATAAAGGACATTAAATAAGAATATGAAATAATTGTATTAAGTAATACATTCAAAAATAATAAAATATAACATTTCTACAATGTATACATTTATAATGTATATTATTCCTAATAATACTAATTATATATAAGATACTTTTGGGAAACTGGGCCATGTTCAGTTGGAACAGTGAAACATACTGTATATAAACATGGTGGGTAATAACGATGGAATTATATATACATGATATAATGATTAATTGAGATATTAAAAAAGCATTTAGTAATAATTAAACTACATAATGAAATGAAAAATAATGTTAGCTTCTATATTTAATCATTAGTTGATGAGTAACTGCAGCATTGCTTTAGTAATACTTAGTCATTTAGTAATCCCCTTATTCATCTGCATTTCTAAGCACCGCAGCTGGATTCCCCGATATGTTAAACCTACACTGAGAAACCGCCAACCACCAAACTCTCTCTCTCTCTCTCAAAATCTCTCTCTCTCTCTCTCTCTCTTAGACACACACACACTCTCACACACTCTCAGACACACACACACTCTCACACACTCTCAGACACACACACTCACTCACTCACTCACTCACTCACTCACACACACACTCACACACTCACACACTCACACACTCACACACTCACACACTCACTCTCACACTCACTCTCACACTCACTCTCACACTCACTCTCACACAGACACACACACTCACTCACTCACAGACACACACTCACTCACTCACTCACTCACTCACACATAGACACAGATACACTCTCACACACACAAACACACACACACACACACACTTACACTCACTCACTTACACACACACACACTCACACACTCACTCACATAGACACACACACACACACACACTCACTCACATAGACACACACACACACACACACACACTCACTCACTCACACAGACACAGATACACTCTCACACACACAAACACACACACACACACACACACTCACTCACATACACAAACACACACTCACACACTCACTCACATAGACACACACACACACACACACTCACTCACATAGACACACACACACACTCACTCACATAGACACACACACCACACACACTCACATACACACTCACTCACACACAGACACACACACACACTCACACTAACTCACTCACTCACACACACACACACACACATACACACTCACACACACACACACACACACACACAGACACACACACACTCACTGAGACACACATAGACTCACTCACTCACTCACACACAGACACAGACACACACTCACACATACAGCCTCACACATACACACACACATCCTCACACACACACACATACACACTCACTCACATAGACACATACATATACACAAACACATACACACACACACACACTCACTCACATAGACACACACACACACACACACACACACACACTCACTCACATAGACAGACACACACACACACACACACACTCACTCACTCACATTGACACACACACACACACACACACATCAATCTTATCTTATATAATATATATTATTTAGCCTACACTAGCACACCAATTAAATGAACGTTAAGATCTTGTGGATCCAAGGGTGGTTTAATATGGTCCTGCCTGTGCCAGCTAATAGATCCTCAAGTTGTCTAGCACTGCCCTGACTGATGGACGGTCCATCCTACCTACCCAGTGAGGCCAGTTATGCTCTCTTGGCCATTCGGCTACAGATGGCTTTGGCATCACAGCCTCCTAACTGTAAAACAATTCCCTTTGTTTGAGCACATGAATATATTCATTCATCAAAACACCTACGGAAGTGCTCATCTGGAGGTGGGCTTGGTCAAGGTGCTCACAGCACACAGTGAAAAGCACTTGTTGCGGCCTACGCTGGTGTTCCTGAGGTAAACGGGACCATGAACCTGAAGGCCAGCTGGTGGGTGTGTACGTCTGTATGTATCTGAGAAAGTAGAGAAAACAACCATCCATCTCCCCACACTCAGCACTGCGGCTACTGAACACGTCCTAACCTCTTTTCCATACTGCGGTAGAGGACGGAAGCTAAAAAGCACAGGGGCAATACATCTCGGGTCCCGCAAAGACAGCCTGTTCCTCACTGCTATATTTACCCTCACCACATCATCTCCACACAGCTGCTTTCAACATCACCCAAACATCACCCTTAACTCTTCCTACGGCCACTGCTCCTCTCTGTATGTGTGGCTTGAGGGGGTGTTGGGCAGTGTGACAGATGTCGTTCAACTGGCATACACTGAAAACCATGCACAGCTGAAATATGTACAGTATTCCGTAACACATGCGCCCCCGTCCACCACATACACCCCATGTATTCTACTCGCCATCGTGATCACATGACCACTGTAAGAAAGCAACATGAGATACCCTCTTTAAACAGCCTGGCATTACAAACACACATGGCCAAACCTAAGGCTCAGCCTCTTACGCCATCTTACTCCCAGCAATTGCTACACGATTACACTTTCCGTTCTACGTTTGATGCAACTTCCTACCATCTTGAAATAACGTAACAGTACCACGCTAGCGATTCAGCCACATCCCACAGGGTGAGATCAAAGGGAACTTCTACATAACTGCCAGTGATGTGTCATATGGGTCTTTGTATAGGTTCTATAGGTAGATTTCAAACATAGGCCACTTTAGAAGAGCTTTAGATCCGTTTGTCCATTTCTTGGAGTGCTCTGCAGCCCCAGCTTTGATAGATTCAGGCCTAGTGTGTTTAAATTGCCCAGTCAACCATGAAGAAAAAAAAAGAAAAAAAATTTATTCTCCAATTTCTTACTGTTAAACCAAGTTACTAAGTGAATACGGCTAATGCTGTTCAATGGACTTGCTGTAAACATGGGCCAATAACAGCTGAAATGAATCAGACCACATTTTATATATTATGTTTTACAGGGGTTGGACAAAAACTGAAACACCTGGTTTTAGACCACAATCATTTATTAGTATGGTGTAGGGTCCTTTTGCGGCCAATACAGCGTCAGTTCATCTTGGGAATGACATATACTGCGTCCTGCACAGTGGTCAGAGGGATCTTAAGCCATTCCTCTTGCAGGATAGTGGCCAGGTCACTACGTGATGCTGGTGGAGGTTCGTCCTTCTTGGTGGTATGCTGACATTACCCTGGATACCGTGGCTCTTGATACATCACAAAGACTTGCTGTCTTGGTCACAGATGCGCCAGCAAGACGTGCACCAACAATCTGTCCTCTTTTGAACTCTGGTATGTCACCCATAATGCTGTGTGCATTGCAGTATTTTGAGCAGAACTGAGCTCTTACCTGCTAACTGAACCTTCACACTCTGCTCTTACTGTGCAGTTAATGAAGATTGGCCACCAGGCTGGTCCAATTTAGCCATGAGACCTCCCACACTAAAATGACAGGTGTTTCAGTTTCATTGTCCTACCCCTGTACATTCACATTAGAAATCAGAATCAGGTTTACTGGCCAAGCATGCTGACACACACAGGGAACTTGGTTTCGGCATGTTCGTGTCTCTCTAGCACGACTTCCAGGCTCCATTTGTTCACTAAGTGTGCAGAAGTGCACTTCCTGTAGAGGTAGTGATGCGGCACTCCATCTTGTTTTTTGCTCAAATCCGACTTTCGACTCCTGTTGCTGGAAACGATGGAAATGAATCCCCAACTCCAGACAGCATCAGAGCCGAGGGTAATGGGACACAGTGGAGATTAAACACCTGCAATGTAGTTCGGCTGCTTTTGAGTAGCATGGCAGACTCTGCTTAGTTAACACGATGAAGTGGGCAGGGACAGTACTGAGAACATCAGTACGGTAGACAGCCTGGTAGTTTCCTGTGGCCTCCAGAAGTTCCCTCAAGCCAGAAAACATTCAGTAGAAGAGTCAGAGCATTTTGAGTCTTTTGGCCAGACATGATGGTCGCTTCATTTGGAATGGCCTCCTCATCACTATGTAGAAAATGGGTTCAGCTTTCCTACTGTACTGCGTTCCGTGTACTCCATAAGAGCAGAGCCTTTAAGCAATGCTAAGCTGCCGTGCTAGGTTATCTGCTTTATGCTCTTCTGTTGATTCCTGTTGTACCTCCGTAGTGCTAATCCATGTAGATTTAGTCCCAGTGTCTACTTTTATATAGATGTTTATTTGTTGGTATATATCAGGGAAGGGTCAGCAAGCGGTCATATTGGCCACCCCCAGTAGAGCTTGCTAACAGTGCGTTTGTAAGAGGACACTTCTGGTTGGAAGGTGCTGGAGGCTAAGTGTGTGTGACTGACTGTACCGGGAGAATGTTCTTTACTTTGTACATACAAATGAGTTCTAGGAACGTGTTTCACATCGAGCCATTACTCGCCTGTAACTGGATGCTAGTTGTTATGTCTGGTAATTGGTCATTTTGGTCTGAATGTCATTCTGAGTGACTCATTATAATTTGGACGGGTATGAGGGAGAACTCTGGGTGCGTTGTTTTTTTTTTTTCTCTTCAAGTTGGCACTGTTTTTCTTTTGCATTTTGCATGAACAGACTGATGACCTTGAAAAGCAAAGTCCCTCTCTCTCTCTCTCTTGCTCTCTGTCTCTCTCTCTCTGAACAGCTGTTGACAACAGGATGTAATCACGGATGGACAGCTGAGGGGCAATTTGAAACCTACTGAATAAAACAATAAAGTACATTTCTTCCTCTCTTTCTCAGGTTACTGGGGAACCCTTTATAGCAACTGTGCTCTAGGATGTGTTGCCATTATCGCCCAGATTACAAGAGCGTTGTTTCCTTGTTGACACGTTTATGAGGAAAAGCTTGTGACCCTCCACAGCTGTATGAGACTGCATGCGCTATCCACTTTGCCCCCCAATTTGGTCATCGCCAATTCCACCCACTAGCTAGGCATCCCTGATCCCTAATCCCACAAAGCTAAGAAGGTGAAGGCTAGCATGTTCTTCCTTTTCAAACCGCTGCTACATCACTAGCTAAGCAAATGCGCTAAGAGTACAATGCTAATTCTAACAAATGCTAACACATGCTCATATTGGCTAGCATCACGCTAAGTGATGTTCAAGACAGCACACCGTGCTACCGAACCCTAGAGATGGTGGGAATGGTTAGGCTGTCTTGGACATCTGGCCACAGATGACCAGGAATCAAACCACCACCCAGGGTTTAGCTCCGACCCAAGTCCAACACCTGTTCCAGGAAATAAAGACCCTCAGCCAGGTGGGGTGGATCTAAACTCTACAGGGTGGTGTATCTCCGGGACCAGTAATCCCTTTCATTAGACAGCAAACGCCCAAGCTCTCTTATCTTCTTCCATGCTAGCAAAAACAGCATACGCTGGGCTTGGTATGTTGGCCAGCAGCAAAGGACGTTGATAGGCTATTCACCTCTAAAGCCTGCATAGCTTGTCTTTTGATGCTGGTCAGCAAGCATGACCATGTACCAGACCAGCACCCGGCCAGCATAAATCAGCATAGACCATCAGGAATGTGCTATATATAACGCTATATATTAAGTATGCATCCCATATGGTGTTTATCATCTCCATCTTGGCTGGAATCAGGAAACCCCGGCGTTTTGATTGTGTCTTTAACTCTGCTACTAAGAGATAAGAGCCTCTGTTATATTCAGGATGCAGTGGGGTGATTAAAACTACAGTATTCATGAAGTCCTGCTAATTGGGTTGCAACACAAACACAAGCTGGCCTTCAGGTTTACAGCAGTGCCCTGCCCAGATTAGACCTGGCCAAACCTGTGAAAGAGCTGAGCTTGTATGTTTGCAGCCGCCCCAGGCTAACCTAGATAAAGAGGATAACAGACCACTGTGGGCCCACTAACGGTAAACCTGGCGGTCCAGTGGTGTTCTGCCCAGTGTTTTATAGGTGCGGCCCGCCGGTGGTAAGGCAGAGTATTAGAGAAAATGGCATGTTTCACCACTTAGAGTCCAATTAACTCATCCTACCTTCATTTCTTACTCAGGTTAAACTTTGTAAACTAGACTGATGATTAGTCAGCAACTACTGCACTCGTTTATTATGTTCTTTCTGAAGGTATGGAAATGTTCAGTCATCTCAGCTCTCAGTAACGTTCATAAACATTTTCCTGAAATTATAAACATCTTTAAAATGTTACCTTTTCTTTAAAGCTTTATTAGAACTTGTAGGTAAGGTTCTGGGAACGTTCAGAGCTACTGTATTCTGAGGTGTTTAATATTAAGTTGTGTAATATTTCTCCTTATCCATTTCCTAAAATGAAAGGCTGTACATTTAAAAATATTAAATTTTCATTTTTTCACAATATTATCATCAGAAGAACAGTTGCACCTAGAAGGAAGTGTGGGATTGCAGTGCGATTGCCAAGGAAGATAAAGGTCACCGGGAACAATACATGATGATACATTTAGACTGATATGGGGAATATTTATTGAGCTACACATACAGAAGTCTGTCTCTCAGTATGGCATTGGGCTAATGCAATATTCCAGACGTCTCAGCATGGAGTTGTAGAGGTTCCTAATGGTGTCCTGCGATAATCCATCCCATGCATCTTGAAGAGCTAGCCTGGGCGGTTTGTTTTTTGATTTAGCACTGAGGAGTTTGGTTAGCATTTTAGCATTAGGATGCATGTGCTCCTTTCTCTTGCTCTTTATGGCCCATGCTGAACTAAGAAACTAAAGAAAGCCAGATGGACCAGATCCGTGACTCGGTTGAGGGTTCTTGGGGATACTGCTAGTATGGAGTCAGAAGTGAAAACCCCTATTGGTACAATGCTAATCTGTATCAGAATAAAGATTTCAGTATCATTTCCATCATTTAAATGCTGGCACCTTGGTCACTTGTGTACTCGAGTACACATGCATATCCCTAGTCGAATTTCTGATTCATGTTGACTTTTAATAGCTAATCTTTGCAAACAGTGGATTAAAATAGGTCCTGTTATAATATGTATCAGGAACTTGGACTTTTGCCATTTTGCCCAGCCTTTTGTCATATGGTGTACAGAGATTGGCTTTCCCTGTGTATGTACACATGAGCTAAGCCTCCTCTTCACAAAGACATTTTATTTTCATATTCATGAGTGAAAGCGCCAAAGCAAAGAGAATGTCACACTATCTCCGCAGCAGAGAGGTTAACAGGATTAATCTTTTCTAGAAAGGACTTACCGAAAGAACAGAGACAGGAGGCAGGCTCGGGTTACGATTTGCCGTACAACTGAAGAAGTATGTGTTTTATGGATTAACCGCTGTTGACGCCGTGATTTCCTGAGAGTCCCTATTTGTGTCCCACCACTCAGAGCACTTAAGCATGCTCAAATGCACTCAAGCTCTCCAAAAAATCTAAAGTGTAGACAGTGTTACACAGTATACACTCTAGGAAAGCACTGGGACTTGTGTATACCCACTTAAGTACGAACATAAAGACCCTTATCTTTGTTTTTAAAGACCAACTTAAAACACTCAATGCAACCACACCACAAGTATAGCGTTAATGGATGTTACACTCTTTGGCCAAATGTATGTGGACACCTGACTATAACGCTTACATGAGCCTATTGGATATCCCCATTACAAATCCTCCGCTCTTCTGGGAAGGCTCTCCACGAGATCTTGGAGTGTGTCGGTGGGAATTTGTATCCGTTCAACCAAAAGAGTATTTGTGAGGTCAGGCAGATGTTGGACGAGAAGGCCTGGCATGAAATGGACAGTCGAGTTCATTTGAAAGGTGATCAGTGGGGTTGAGGTCAGAACTCTGTGCAGGTCATTGGAGTTTCTCCATGCTGAGGACACGGTCAAGCTGAACAGGAACAGGAAATGGTCTTTCTGAAAATGTTGCCGGCCAGTTGGAAGTTTTGTGTGCTGTAGCATTAAGATCACCCCTCCCTTCTACTCTAGGGGCCTGAAAAACAGCCCTAGATCATTATACCTCCTGCACCAAACTTCAGTACTGTACCTTCTGAGTTGTTGGTCACCTTCACCAAGACAAAAGTGGGACTGAAGATGACCTGCTGCCATTCTGAGTCACTCTGTGACAGTCTGGCACGACACCATTACAGTCTTGAGTTACATTTACATTTACATTTATGGCCTTTAGCTGACGCTCTTATCCAGAGCGACTTACAAGGTTAATCATATTACAGGTGGGCCAATGTAGTGTTAGGAGTCTTGCCCAAGGACTCTTATTGGTGTAGCACAGCATAGTCACCCAGACTGGGATTCGGACCAGTGCATCGTGCAGCCTTCTGCAAATGGTGCTGGCACTAACAGGATGACTCATGACGGGTATCACTGCTCACTGTGTGTCCGCAGTCATGGCTGTTGGGTCAGTCAGGTAGAGCGAGAAACTTCATTCCCAAAACAATTCAACATTCAGAAATGATTGGCATGCCTCAAGGTCTTCTCTAAACCATTCCCACAAACCTGGAAGCTTTGTATGCTGTAGCGTTAACATCAACCTTCACCGCTACTAAGTAGCAGGTCAAACAGCCTCATATCTTTATCCCTCCTGCACCAAACGTCCATTTTGGCACTATACATTCTGATAGGTAGCATTCTCTTGGAGTTTTTCTCCTAATTAGGAGGGTTGGATTCTGCCATTTGCTGTGTTCATAGCTGAATATAGAGACTCTGCTACTCCAGCGTGGTTGGTGTAGACTCAGCTGGATAAGACTAGACTACACCAAAGCTACCTGCTACTCCAGACTAGACTACCAATGCTACCTGCAAGTAGCTACACCACTCCCTAGACTACACGTGGGAGACTGAGGTTCGACTACATCCCGAGACTACACCAAAATGCTACCTGATACTCCAGTAGACTACACCAATAAGAGTCCTTGGGCAGACTAGACTACTCCTACTCCAGACTAGACTACACCAATGCCTACCTGTACTATGATTAGACCTACACCAATGCTACCTGCTACTCCAGTGCTGCCTGCTACTGACTAGATACACCAATGCTGCCTGCTACTCCAGACTAGAGCAATGCTGCCTGCTACTCCAGACTAGACTACAAATGCTACTCCTGACTAGTAATCCAGACTAGACTGATAGCCTGCTATAGACTACCCTGCAGTGATCAGACTAGACTACAAAATTTAGCTAGACTACCCAATGCTACCCCCAGTACTCTTGACTAGACTACACCAACTCCTGCTACTAATTAGGAGGTACTGGGTTACTCCATGCTGCCTGACTAGACTACACCAATGCTACCTGACTCCAGACTAGACTACACCAATGTGTGCTTGCTAGGTTGACTAGACTACACCAATGCTACCTGCTACTCCAGACTAGCTAGACTCTGACTAGACTACACCAATGCCACCTGCTACTCCAGACTAGACTACACCAATGCTACCTGCTACTCCAGACTAGACTACACCAATGCTACCTGCTACTCCAGACTAGACTACACCAATGCTACCTGCTACTCCAGACTAGACTACACCAATGCTGCCTGCTACTCCAGACTAGACTACACCAAAGCTACCTGCTACTCCAGACTAGACTACACCAATGCTGCCTGCTACTCCAGACTAGACTACACCAATGCTACCTGCTACTCCAGACTAGACTACAATGCACCAAACACACTCAACACCAGGGCTACAGGGTTTCTCCACTTTCAGGTGACAAATGAACACACGCTTTAGGAGGCCTGTATAATGATGCATGTGTCACCACCTGCTACTGACTAGAAGACTGTACACCAGAGACTAGACTACACCAGCTGCATTATATACTACACAATGCTACTACTGCAGGTGTAAATTACTTAGACTTGACAAAAGTACTTCAGACTGCCAGAATGTCAAGGGAAGAACGAGTCCAGCTGTCTACAGTGCCAAGCTGGGCTACATATGCAATGCCTGGAGTTTCAAGAGTGCACAGCACAGCTTACGGTTGGATTAAACTTGTTTTGTATCATTTCGTGTTATTGCCTTTGAATGGATCCAATGTCCTCAAGCCTCCTGATACTGATGAGTACATGTTATCTGATTTCCAATGCGAATTACATCCAGGCAGCAAAACAGTAGCCATTATTTTAGCAGCCTTCTCTACTTAATATTTGGGTCTCCTTCTGATTAGGAGAGCTAGCACGACCGTGGTGTACGGACAGAAGCTAATTAACCTCCATTTAGGTGCTAGTTGGGAGCCCATCTTAATACCGGGCCAAAACAAATGGCTTTGATTACCAACATCAAGGAAACCTACCTAAGAACTAGGACAATGAGGGATATTGTCTTTCACACGCTGGGCCTGTAGTGCTTAAACGTGGCAGATTCACGCAAAGCCTTGCATGGACGATCTAAATCGTTGAGTAGTTTTCGAAGCTGGAGGCTTTGTTGCGCATATGTGCACATGAACGTGCGCTACCCTGTATAGTTATTAGTGCTGCTGTGCATACTGTCCAACAGTTCCGGACATGCTGTAATTAAAACAAGCAGATGGGGCTGTTATTAATATTTCATACTCCAAAAATAGATTACTGAAAAGCAAACACACACACACACACACCCACACACACAAAGTGTTTGGCAGAAGCAAAACACTGGCCTCACCGGGGGCTCCAGAGAGGGATGACTCCAGCTTAGTCAATGACAACCACCTGCAGGACCAAAAAGCAGCAATGACACACACCAGGGAAGTCCCGAGACCAACTTTAGACTAGCACAGCCATTCGGAAAGTTACCACAGAGCACTGGTTTGAACAGAAACCAAGTTTACAGAGTCAGGATAACAGAGGTAACGAGCAATGGGTCAGCCAGCAATCAGCATCAAGCAACATCAAATCCCAACAGATCCCATAATGCGGTTTCCGACACTGGATATTCTGGCTAGATATATACAAGGGCTGTATAGATAGATAGATAGATAGATAGATAGATAGATAGATAGATAGATAGATAGACACTCCTACATATTCCTATGTATGTAGATACTCCAATCTATTCCTAATTAAACAGTCCTCTGCATTTCTATTTACATATTCCCGTTTTGCTTTTCATACATTCCTCTTGATTCCTATTTAGTCATTCTTTTTATCCATGTTTCTAGTGGGATGTCACTGTCTAATCCCATTTAGATATTTCCTTATTTTATGATTTATATATTCTTATTGATTCCTATTCAGATATCCCATATCATTTATTCTGAGGATCAGGACTAGATAAGTCCTCCAATTCCTATTGTAACTGTACATCCTGGAGCCATGATGCTAATGTAGACAGCTAGGTCTAAATGTATCGGAAAAAACTGGCATTATATTCTATATCAGGATATATAAGTCCTCCAATTCCTATATATATATGGAGCCATATATATATATATATAGGTTTAAATGTATATTTATATATATATATATATATATATATATATTATATACATATAAATACACACACATACACACACACACCTACATACACATATATACATACATCCATACATACATATATATACAACTTTACATACTGGTGCCATGATGTAAATGCAGACAGATAGATACATAAATATATATATATACATATACACACACATCAGTATGTAAAGTTATCTACAGAAATAGACAACAGTACGCTAAAAGCTAGAGATGGCACGATACCACTTTTTCCCCCAATACCGATATTCCCGTCTTTAGTATCGGTCGATACTGGTCGAGACTTCTCTTATAAAACCTACTTCGAATTCAAATGAGCACTTTACTTAGAGATCAGCATGTTCAAACTACTAAACCACTCTAGCACCACACAGGAATACCTACGCATCACAACAGCACATCATACAGAAAGACGGAGTGCTATTTCAGGACAGACATGTCGTATGATCAAATTCCTTTTTAGCTCAATTTGTTTATCATATAGCCAATCCAGCATTTTCTGCTGATTTTAACTCAATTTGCTAAAACCATCATATAGCCAATCCAACATTTTCTGCTGATACCCCCCCCCCCCCACACACACACACACATCTCACACACGTCTCACACAAGCAGAGCCTCAGCAGATCCCACGCAATTAAGCTCTCGCTGGCAACCCAGTTCTTTCAGATCATATGTGAGTGAGGCCAAAGAGATGATGGCAAGTGCTGAGGCTGTCGCGGGGGGGTCAGCATAGCGGCTGCCGGAAGCTTGAGGATAACTCACACTGACCTGAGAACAGCAGGGCTGGGGTCAGTTCAGACTGAGAAAGGGCAAATATAGGCCAGCAGTGAGAGGTGGCACAGAGAGGTGAAGAAGATGATGGGGTGAAGAGATGCAGAAAATTTAATAGGAGGGTTTGAATAGGAGAGTAGGCTGGATGGGGGAAATGAAAAGACTTATGAACAGATATACAGAGAACAGAATGTCTCAACTGGTCAATTGGGATGGATAGGAATACTGAAATGGGAACAGGCAGTAACGTCTGAACAGGACCAGACAGGAATATCTAAACAGGAATAGATAGGAATATCAAAATGGGAATAAACAGGAGTATTTCAAAAGGGATAGATAGGGAATAATTAAATAAGACCCAGCAGAAACATCGGAATAATACGGGACCAGATACATCCGGGTGAATGGTTCGGAATTTCTGAATAGAAATCAATGAGAATATGTAAATCGTTAAACAAGGGAATATCTAAATGGGATTAGACAGTGAGATCTGCCTAGAAACAGGAATATCTAAACAGGAATAAAAAAGGAATACCTAAATAGGAATCAATAGGAATATATAAAAAGCCAAGCAGGGGAATGTTTAAACAGAAATGGAGAGGACTGTCTAATAAGGAACAGGCAGGAATATCGAGAAAGGGATACATAGGCATATTAAACAGACAGGAATAACAGGAGTGTCTAAATGGAAAGAAATAGGAATGTCTAAACGGGAATATACAGGAATAACTAAACACCAATCGATGGGAATATACAGATAAGAATGAACAGCAATATATCCATAGGAACGAGCTGAATATGAACTGAAGGTCAAACAGAAACAGATGTAAATATTTAAATGGCATTAGATTAGAAGTAGGTATGAATAAACAGGAAATGATAAAAATAAACAGACAGCAGGGTACCAGGAATCAGTTTCTACTGGTGGCATACGGTAAGGACGAATGACGTGCGGTTTAGTCATGCAGGGTTTTTGAAAATCCAGTGGAGTTCCCCTTCAAGGGTTAAGCAAACATGGCACAGCACCAGAGGCTAATAACGCCATGCAGGTTGTTCTGAATAGGAGCTATACATAAATCTTCAATATCATTCATAGAAAAACATTCTTCCTCTCCACTAAGGATCTGCAGAGTTTCCATTACTCTGAAAGAGCCAAGAGCGGCGGCTGTGGCGCACAGTCCTTCCCCAGAGACCAGAATAAAGGTAAGTGTTTTAACTCTAGTCCAGAGTAAACGCACAGGGCTGGATGGCTGGCCTGTAAACCTTCACATCCAGCCCATATCCCTGGAATACGGCTGTGTGACCACCGCACAATTGAACTTACTGAAATATAAACAATCAAGTTCCACAAAACATGCTTATATTGCTTATGATGATTGACATCATGTTATTGATATAGGCTCAGCAGTTAGGGTTTATGGACTGAACCTGTGAAGCATTTTCCCCTAATATCCATTCATAATTCATTTTTCCATGGCCATTTTCCAACCGCTCCTGAACCCTTAGAATTAGGCAGGCTGTTTTTGTTACTGCGCCTGAGGTGTGTAAACACACTCTGTTCTGATTGGCTAGCCTGCATTGTCTCTCAGGCAAAAAGCAGTTGAGGCTTAAATCCTCCGTATGATTTCTAATTGGGTGGGAGGGGCTAAACTACTGAAGGTCGAATAGGTCGACGTAAATGTTACATCACAAAAATGGTTATGACATCACAAAAAAACCCACTAAGTTCAAAACAGCTCAGTTGCCGTTTCTGGAGCACATCAGTGGAGTGGGTCACGTATGAAATCCGACTCTCAAACTCAGGGAAAAGCGGGTTTTCCGTGTATTAGGCCGCACGTGTTTACGTCGTACAGTGTGAAGTGTGTAACTATAGCACTTTTGCAAATGTCAGGCGATGCAATCACATCACGAGACTCGCTCTGTTAAAATCATGCTGGTAATATGACCCCCGCACACACTTGCTGTTTACATAGACACACTATACTAGTCAAATGCACAGCTGCTGAGTGAGCCTCTCCGGTTCCGGCTTCTCCAGTTAGGGTCCCCCTCTCTCTTCTGTATGTAGACCCAATACAGTCACTGGACTACATATGATTCCGTCTTAAAAGTTTGAGATGAATGACGTGACTGATTGGCATGCAGAACAACAGCCTATGCCGCACACTCGTTTTTAGTTACTCATGAACTATTCTGTCCACTTAACATATTACACTTTCCTTCAGTTCTTAAATACACATCCCAGAGACATATGCCTGAAGTAAGTTTGGATAATCTGTTATCATGTGGTACTGAATGGTGGGATTGTGGGACAAACTGCTGTTTATAATTCTTCTGCTCAGGTTTTTTCGGTGGGCCTGAAATCCTGGCTCATGGTCTCGCTTTGCAGCCATGCCTAGCACATGGTTCCACTAGTTCCAAGAAGGCTAGAGCGCATTAACACCAACTAGGCCAGTGACCAGCAGTCACATAGCGAACCCTGACTCCCATTATGTCTCACCGGCCTTCCTCAGACGATGCCTTCACTCACTAGCCTTTGATGTGGCCTCCTTCAAGCAAATTACTACACCTGTAAATATGAACATACGTCATTTAGAAGACAATGAATCTTTAAATCCTTCATTTTAAGGAGTAGATGGTTTCAGCGTCCCTCCAAAGGCCATCCTGCAGTTGCTGTGTTAACCACTACTGTCATGCCTCCTGGTGCTCCTCTCACCGCCGATCTCCTGCACTCCATTTCCCATAACCCACCACCCATTCACATCACCGTCACACCATTTTCCAATCACGTCCTGTTTTCCCGATCATCATTCCCGGAATTCTAACCGCACACACCTGTCAGTACCGCTCTCACACGCTTTGTGAAGTACCTCCGCTCTGAGCAGTTCTCCCTGTAGTTCATCTTGCTTGCTACTCTGGTCTTGAATCTGTTTTGGTCATTTGGTTCACTGTTTTTTCACTTTTACCAGCTTCTTCAGTAGGATGAACGTTCATCTTTCATCTCTCATTAATAATGAGCTGCTAAATAAAACCAGATTAGTCCATATTTAAATTATTCATAGATGTAAAGAAGAATGGTAGACCTGAAACCGTTTAATTATTATATTACCCACACTGTAATCATTATCTCTCGTTTATCGGCAGGCGTATTAAGTGACTGTACTTAACTTTAAACAAAAATAATCGTAGCTGTAGACGAATAAATATAAATATCTGTAATTAAGGTTCTAAAATTACGGAATTGAAATAAAACAAACGTCTCTGGCCCGTTTTTCCCTCACCACAGCCGTGATCTCTGAAAGCTCACTCGCTTGAAGCAGTGTTCGATAAGCAGGTTTGTTGACGGTGGAGCAGAGGGGCGCTGACTTCTCAGGGAGCCCTCATGTCTGTGTGACCTTCTGGCTCTCCCTTTTTAGTTATGCTGTAATAGCCAGGCCTGCCGGAGTCACTGCTGCACTCTGTTAACACCATATAGTGTGTTCAGGTCTTCTGTCAGAGCTAACAGTCTGTCTGATCTCTCTGTCTGAGCTG
>JAMWET010002128.1:237500-285000 GCA_024036415.1 Prochilodus magdalenae
GCTAAGGCCTATAGACATTTGCTATACTGAAAATGTGGTTGGCTGGTGCTAGATCTACCTGGGTTAGCACTGAGGCTAACATGACTACGCTATCATTGTGCATCCCAATACAGTTTCATATAACCAATGATGCTAATGTCATTAACAATAAATGGAAGTGGATTAGCTTAGTTTAAGTACAGTGGTAGACGTTAGCTTTAACTGGCTGCTAGCAGCGTTAGCATGTGTGTGGAGCTATTCCTTGGCTAAGGTCATGCCACTGATTGGCCAAGGCCAGGTGTCTCCCCCTGGCTTGTATTCATTATTAATACCAGCATTACAGTGAAAGAATTGGGTGATCAAAACAACAGAGCCTCTCTTCCTTCCTGCCTCGCGGCTTGGCCTTTGTCGGTTAGATCTAACTTGTGGTCTGAGCCAACTGAGTATTCTGCGACAGGTGCGGAGTAGAAATTTCGAGAAATGTGAGCAGGAATGTGGAGTACAGGGTTTGCCTTTCCGCACCAGCCTCAAACTACCTACCTCGGAAATGTCCAGCCAGTGATTGCGATGAGTCATAGTGGATGCCAGTAAAGGAGGGGACAGCCCGAACGCACAAAGCATTACTGAAAGTAAAACCTGACATAACGTAAACCCAACCCGTCTCACTTCTTCAAAGATTTCTTTTATTGATAAGCCCCGCCCCCTGGTTGAGAGAAAGACATTTCCCTTCTGAGAAACGCAACATGTTTCTATGTGGTAATTCTGTGGGTTACGCTCAAGGCCCAGCTCTCGTGGGGTGCAGATAAGTGTGTGCATGCCACTCAGACCCCCTGTCATAATGGTCCTTTGATGGCTGAGAGATGGCTGCACCTCTTTCTTCTTTTTCTTCATGACCTCTCTCTTTGTAGCTGCCCATTTTTGTCCGCCTGTCAAGCTGTCTAGCTGCCAGATACTAACAGAATGCCTAAGTAAGAGGTCCTGAACCCGGCACTTCACTTTGAAGCTAACAATGCATGCAGCTCCCAACAAATTCATAGCTTCAGATGAAAGAGCCTACCTTGTATACCAGCATGATTGTGGGAATCCACATGTACTGAACCGTGCTGTGCTTCTTACTACAGTAGCTGGATTTGTATAACTGAGCGACTGTCATCGTAGACAAATCACAGAATCTGGGCGTTATATACACTACATCAGCACTATCTGAACACAGCAGCTGCCATTGACATGGTGTGACGATTTCATGAGGAATGAACCAACAGACCAACTGCTTGGGAAGAAAGTCTGGTTCCATTGATTTACATTCAGATCCTATTCGGTTTTTGCCCTCTCCTGTAAAGCTAGCGTTTTGGAGATCCTTGTTTTTCTTTGGACTGTGATGATATGTAGATAGCATCTTCATATTTGCTCCCTTCCTTCCTGCAGCAACAGCCTTAACTCTTCTAGATGTTGGAACATTGCTGTGAGGATTTGATGGCATTCAGATTTCAAATCCAGATCCTTCATTCAAATCCAGATCCTTGCCACTAATTCAGACAGGTACACGAAAACCAAAGGGATGGAAAACGATATTTCATATTTAGGTGTACAATTTAAAGGATAACAATTTTTTAAACAACTAAGGAGTCTTTGGAGTCCGAGGCCCAGGTCTTGGCCCATTCGGACCCTTGCAGATCCTGCCAGAAGCTGCAAACCAGAAGTGCAAGTTGAATTCTGTTATAGACAGGTGGCGGGTTGTGATTGGCCAGCTTAATGAATGAACGAGTGACGAAGCATTGGAGTCTGCCTGGCAGAGCTTACATTTCTGGATCTCGTTCCAATGGTACTGGATGGAACTCCGTCACTTCCGAGAACACAGTTCCACTGCTCCACAGCCCAGTACTGAGGGGCTTTATACCCCCTAGCCAGGCATTGTGACCTTTGGCTCATGTGCTGCTGTTCCCCTTCCTATGTGCAACTCAATATCATACACGGTCGAGTCACATTATTATGACCTCTCCCTATTTTCGGCAGTTGCAGAGCATAGCTCATGAAGGAAGTCACATGTCGTGAGCTGACTTGGTGGATATATAGGCTGTCTGCACACATATCCCTCATTGCTGCCAAAGGGGCAATACATGCTGATTGTCTTCCCTAGGGGCAGCTAAGACCTTCCAGCAAAACAATGCAACATGTCACACGTCCAGCTTTGGACTTCCAAGTACTACACTGGCCCCCTAATTCCCTAGATGTAAACCCAATTGAGCATGTGTGGGGTAGGGTTGCCACCCGTTTGTAGAATACAGAATCATCCCTTATTTGGCAACTAAATGTTGCGTCTTGTGTTAAACCAATACGTATTTCCGTAAATGTTTGTAAATTTGTTCCGTATTTCCATAAATTTGTTTCGTATTTCCGTAAATGTCCGTAAATTTGTTTTCCGTATTTCTGTAAATTTGTTTTCCGTAATTCCCTAAATGTCCATAAATTTGTTCCGTAATTCCCTAAATGTCCATAAATTTGTTCCGTATTTCCCTAAATGTCCATAAATTTGTTCCGTATTTTCCCTAAATGTCCATAAATTTGTTCCGTATTTCCCTAAATGTCCGTAAATTTGTCCTGTAATTCCCTAAATGTCCATAAATTTGTTCCATATTTCCCTAAATGTCCATAAATTTGTTCCGTAATTCCCTAAATGTCCATAAATTTGTTCCGTAATTCCCTAAATGTCCTTAAATTTGTTTTCCGTAATTCCCTAAATGTCCGTAAATTTGTTCCGTATTTCCCTAAATGTCCATAAATTTGTTCCGTAATTCCCTAAATGTCCGTAAATTTGTTCCGTATTTCCCTAAATGTCCGTAAATTTGTTCCGTATTTCCCTAAATGTCCGTAAATTTGTTCCGTAATTCCCTAAATGTCCGTAAATTTGTTCCGTAATTCCCTAAATGTCCATAAATTTGTTCCGTATTTCCCTAAATGTCCATAAATTTGTTCCGTAATTCCCTAAATGTCCATAAATTTGTTCCGTAATTCCCTAAATGTCCGTAAATTTGTTCCGTAATTCCCTAAATGTCCATAAATTTGTTCCGTATTTCCCTAAATGTCCATAAATTTGTTCCGTATTTCCCTAAATGTCCGTAAATTTTTTCCGTAATTCCCTAAATGTCCGTAAATTTGTTCCGTATTTCCCTAAATGTCCGTAAATTTGTTCCGTATTTCCTTAAATGTCCGTAAATTTTTTCCGTATTACCCTAAATGTCCATAAATTTGTTCCGTATTTCCCTAAATGTCCATAAATTTGTTCCGTAATTACCTAAATGTCCATAAATTTGTTCCGTATTTCCCTAAATGTCCGTAAATTTGTTCCGTAATTCCCTAAATGTCCATAAATTTGTTCCGTATTTCCCTAAATGTCCATAAATTTGTTCCGTAATTCCCTAAATGTCCATAAATTTGTTCCGTAATTCCCTAAATGTCCATAAATTTGTTCCGTATTTCCCTAAATGTCCATAAATTTGTTCCGTAATTACCTAAATGTCCATAAATTTGTTCCGTATTTCCCTAAATGTCCGTAAATTTGTTCCGTATTTCCCTAAATGTCCATAAATTTGTTCCGTAATTACCTAAATGTCCATAAATTTGTTCCGTATTTCCCTAAATGTCCATAAATTTGTTCCGTAATTACCTAAATGTCCATAAATTTGTTCCGTATTTCCCTAAATGTCCGTAAATTTGTTCCGTAATTCCCTAAATGTCCGTAAATTTGTTCCGTAATTCCCTAAATGTCCATAAATTAGTTCCGTATTTCCCTAAATGTCCATAAATTTGTTCCGTAATTCCCTAAATGTCCATAAATTTGTTCCGTAATTCCCTAAATGTCCGTAAATTTGTTCTGTATTTCCCTAAATGTCCGTAAATTTGTTCCGTATTTCCCTAAATGTCCGTAAATTTGTTCCGTATTTCCCTAAATGTCCGTAAATTTGTTCCGTATTTCCCTAAATGTCCGTAAATTTGTTCCGTATTTCCCTAAATGTCCGTAAATTTGTTCCGTATTTCCCTAAATGTCCATAAATTTGTTCCGTATTTCCCTAAATGTCCATAAATTTGTTCCGTATTTCCCTAAATGTCCATAAAATTGTTCCGTATTTCCCTAAATGTCCGATATACACATCTGTCACACATACATGAATGATCACAACCTCTCTCTAGTGTGGGGTCTTCCCCCACGCACCCTCCAGCAGCTGATGGATGCACTATGGTCAGCATAGCTCCAGATACCTGTGACACCTTCCAGGACCTTACTGAGTCACTCCCAGCCGCTGTCTGTGTTGCACTTGGCATTTAATCTGAATATCAGCTGATGGTCATAATAATGTGGCTCGGCTATTTATATCTGTAATAGATGCACCTTAAAGCATCTAGGCCTGGCTTTTTAGGGGTATATGTAAACAGAGCGTGTATGAACTGAGGCATATGGAGGCATACGATTGAACCCTGCTAAACCACCCAAAGCAACAATGGCTAATGCACTGGTGTGTGTGCGTGTGCTTGTGTGTGTACAGTGATAAAGAGAGCACCAGATATGCTCTAGGTGATTGGTGAGTCTGGCGTCAGTCTGCCGAAATGGCCCTTCTGGGCTATGAGGCTGCTCTTGATGTGTCTCTGTGATTTAAGCTCTATCCTTCACTACTTAGGCCTGAGGAAAAGCTAAAGCGCTGCCGCCTGTGCCTGGAGAGCCACTTCACTGCATGGTTTAGGGTGGTTCCTGCAGCAGCCAGTTCAACACACCAGCTGTTTATCAAGGTCTTTATTAGCTGAGCTGGCCATGTACTGGTGGCATGGGCATTCTCTGCCCACAAATGTACTTCCTCATTAAACAGTGAATGGTGATAGTACATACTTAGGGTAGCCACCTTTCAGAAATGAAAATAAAGAACGGGGGTGGGATGGGGGGTGGGGCTTGGAGAGTGTGTGACACGTGATTGTCGGACAATTACGTCCTGTTTTTGAGTCCGGAGGGCGGTTGTGATCATTCATGTGTGTGACAGACGTGTATATCAGACATTTACAGAAATACGGAACAAATTCACAGACATTTAGGGAAATACGGAACAAATTTACGGACATTTACGGATATAGGGAACAAATTTACAGACATTTACGGATATAGGGAACAAATTTACGGACATTTAGGGAAATACGGAACAAATTTACGGACATTTACGGATATAGGGAACAAATTTACAGACATTTACGGATATAGGGAACAAATTTACGGACATTTAGGTAAATACGGAACAAATTTACGGACATTTAAGGAAATACGGAACAAATTTACGGACATTTATGGAAATACGGAACAAATTTACAGACATTCAGGGAAATACGGAACAAATTTACGGACATTTAGGGAATTACGGAACAAATTTACAGGACATTTACAAATATAGGGAACAAATTTACGGACATTTAGGGAAATACGGAACAAATTTACGGACATTTAGGGAAATACGGAACAAATTTACAGACATTTAGGGAAATACGGAACAAATTTATGGACATTTAGGGAAATACGTAACAAATTTACTGACATTTACGGAAATACGTAACAAATTTACAGACATTTACGGAAATACGTAACAAATTTACGGACATTTACGGATATAGGGAACAAATTTACAGACATTTACGGATATAGGGAACAAATTTACGGACATTTAGGGAAATACGGAACAAATTTACGGACATTTAGGGAAATACGGAACAAATTTACGGACATTTATGGAAATACGGAACAAATTTACAGACATTCAGGGAAATACGGAACAAATTTACGGACATTTAGGGAATTACGGAACAAATTTACAGGACATTTACAAATATAGGGAACAAATTTACGGACATTTAGGGAAATACGGAACAAATTTACGGACATTTAGGGAAATACGGAACAAATTTACAGACATTTAGGGAAATACGGAACAAATTTATGGACATTTAGGGAAATACGTAACAAATTTACTGACATTTACGGAAATACGTAACAAATTTACAGACATTTACGGAAATACGGAACAAATTTACGGACATTTAGGGAAATACAGAAAAAATTCACGGACATTTACGGAAATACGGAACAAATCGCGTCTCGTATTGGTTTAATACAGGATGCAACATTTACTTGCCAAATAAAGGACGATTCCGTATTAGTAGCCAAAGAATACATTTCTAGCAGTTGCCATTTAGATATAATTTTTTAGTCCTGAATTTCTATTTTGCTTTGCTTATTGAACTAGAATTCAATTAACATTAAGTTATGTTTAAGGTTTACAGTGTAGCTACTGATAGAAGGTTGGTCATGCTTTTGGCAGGACAGGACACTAGACTTTTTGGACTCTTGACTCCTGCTACTGGACTTTGCTTAACCAGGATAGTGCCACAGCTATGGAGAAACAGATGCATAAGGAACCATCTTAAACATTTTCTCCATTTTTCTAAATATATTCAGATTAGAGTGGTTGGTAGATTATATAAGTCATTTTAAGCATCCAAGAAATTATGGATGCTTTCAAAGGAGAAAGCTGCTGCATGTGTGCAGTGTATTATGGGGTTGCAGTGCGTCAAAAGCAGCCTCGCCACGCACCAAAAAAGTTCCGCAGATTTCAACTGTCGCACTGCATCCAGGCAATGGGGCCAGAGTAGGTTGGTACATCACACATGCATCGCTAATTTAAGCTAAGTCGCTAGACGGCTAACTCGTATACGAAGCAGCTTAGCTTCATGTGGCATTAATGAGAATAAGATTGCCTGCTTCAGGATTTGCATACAGAAGTGTCACAGCCACGCCCACATGCAACTGAATGCCACTGAACGAATATGTCCCCAAAAGTTACAGCCAATTTTATTAATGTATCAATGCAACAAAAGATCTTCTCTCTCTTGATAAGGCACTGAACATCTCTCTTAGCCCCAGGAGCTGCCAATCACCTCAGAACATGGCTGAGGAACAGCATTATGGGAGACGTGTGCTGAAGACAGGTGAAAATGAAAGCCGTCCTAAGAGTATTACAGCTGCAGGGGGCTGGAGCTGCATTTAATAATTAAAAGGTAATTGGACAGATATGCTGGGTGCAGTGTGCTACATTTCTACCATCAGTAGAAGAGTCTGTGGGATGTAGGATATGGACAATATCAGAGTTGCGATTAATATAATATATTTTTAATACGTTACATTGTATAATACAGATTTCTCTAGTTCTATCTCTATGTTCTCTATTTCTCCAGCAGTAGCGTGTAGCAAGTAAAGACTAGCTTGAATCGTTTTAATCCAAATAACGGACATTTGTTGGATTATATGAACAATGTAGTTCATCATAACATCCAGAGAAAGAGCTGGGACTGTCAGATAGCAAAACTGTTCAGGCCAAATTTGGCCCACAATGCCAATTTTCATCTGGCCCACTTGCAGCACTTGGGCATATTGCTCCTGGGCCACATACACACCAGATTTGGGCCACATGTCAGCCAAAAGTAGTTAGATCTGCTGTATCGGTGCCAGAAGTGGCCCAGATCTGTTTTGGAACATGTGGGTCATATGAGTTTTTACCTATGTGGGCCATTTATGGCTAACATGCAATATGCTACTCGGAAGCGGGGCTGTATCGGTGCCAGAAGTGGCCCAGATCTGTTTTGGAACATGTGGGTCATATGAGTTTTTACCTATGTGGGCCATTTATGGCTAACATGCAATATGCTACTTGGAAGCGCTGCTGTATCGGTGCCAGAAGTGGCCCAGATCTGTTCTGGAACATGTGGGTCATATGAGTTTTTGCTTATGTGGCCCATTTATGGCTAACATGCAATATGCTACTCGGAAGCGCTGCTGTATCGGTGCCAGAAGTGGCCCAGATCTGTTCTGGAACATGTGGGTAATATGAGTTTTTGCTTATGTGGCCCATTTATGGCTAACATGCAATATGCTATTTGGAAACGGTGCTGTATCGGTGCCAGAAGTGGCCCAGATCTGTTTTGGAACATGTGGGTCATATGAGTTTTTACCTATGTGGCCCATTTATGGCTAACATGCAATATGCTACTCGGAAGCGGGGCTGTATCAGTGCCAGAAGTGGCCCAGATCTGTTTTGGGACATGTGGGTCATATGAGTTTTTACCTATGTGGTCCATTCATGGCTAATATGCAATATGCTACTCGGAAGCGGGGCTGTATCGGTGCCAGAAGTGGCCCAGATCTGTTCTGGAACATGTGGGTCATATGAGTTTTTACCTATGTGGTCCATTCATGGCTAACATGCAATATGCTACTAGGAAGCGGGGCTGGATCGGTGCCAGAAGTGGCCCAGATCTGTTCTGGAACATGTGGGTCATATGAGTTTTTACCTATGTGGGCCATTTATGGCTAACATGCAATATGCTACTCGGAAGCGGGGCTGGATCGGTGCCAGAAGTGGCCCAGATCTGTTCTGGAACATGTGGGTCATATGAGTTTTTACCTATGTGGCCCATTTATGGCTAACAGGCAATATGCTACTCGGAAGCGGTGCTGTATCGGTGCCAGAAGTGGCCCAGATCTGTTTTGGGACATGTGGGTCATATGAGTTTTTACCTATGTGGCCCATTTATGGCTAACATGCAATATGCTACTCGGAAGCAGGGCTGGATCGGTGCCAGAAGTGGCCCAGATCTGTTCTGGAACATGTGGGTCATATGAGTTTTTACCCATGTGGTCCATTCATGGCTAACATGCAATATGCTACTCGGAAGCGCTGCTGTATCGGTGCCAGAAGTGGCCCAGATCTGTTTTGGGACAGGTGGGACAAGTGCATGTTTCAATTATGTGGGTGACCTTTGACTTACTGCAGTTGGCCAGTGCCGACAGTGGGCCAGCAGTGATTCAGCTTTGTCAGATGTGGCCCACATGCCCATGCTATCTGGGGTGGATGGTCACTGTATACTGAAACCACACAGTGATTGGCTAGAGGGCTCATTATGCAATATAAGTATGGCAAACCCGCATTTACTGGACCATGCAGTGTGAGTGACCAAGACATACATCAAACAAATAGATATGGAGACAACATAGCAGAGATGGCACAATACCACCATGGCCTGGTAATGAGGCTGAATGCTTGAGCACAGGCCGAATGGATCTGGTAGTAGCTTCAAAATGATCACCTGAAGGTGGGCTCAACGACCCCACATTAAGAAAAGCACATTTTCAAAACAGATTAGTTATAAGACTGGATCAGATTATTATTATTTATTTGTTTTTTTTACACTCAGATACATGACCCAGTATTTTCTTAATAAGCCACCTCAAAACATGGACTACATTTAGTACAATTAAACAAATTAAATTACAATAATGGGGCTGTGTATTGGCAAGAGCCTGGCGATACGATGCATATCATGATACAGGGGCTACAATTTTATATATTGTGATATATTCTAATTTTTCGTCAGCTTGGTTTGCCAGTGGTGCACTCTGACGCTACTCGTTTACGTTGGGGTGGAAGAGCCTACATTTACATTTCCGCCATTTAGCTGACGCTCTTATCCAGGTTAATCATATTACAGGTAGGCCTATGTAGTGTTAGGAGTCTTGCCCAAGGACTCTTATTGGTGTAGCACATCGTAGTTACCCAGACCAGGATTCGAACCCCAGTCTCCCACGTGTGGTGGTGGATCCCTGGTGGGTAGTGGTGACACCAACCGCTAGTCTAATGACTGAAGACTAATGGCAGCACTATTATGTAGGGTTAAGCCACTGTCAACCAGCAATATTTCCATCTAAATTATTAATTAAAAATCACTGCTATCTATTTGAGAATCAATACAACGTCACAAAACTTAGCTGGGGTCATTTGAACCAATGTAACTGACATCTCTGTTGGATTACATGAACTGACACTTTCTTACAGTGCAATATTTAAACATATGTATAAAACTGTGCATAGTGGCAAGCAGTATTGGGCTGAGTAGGTGGAGGAAACGATATGTAAACCATAACAGCTTAAAAATGCATCCGTTGGTTGTGACACATTGATCTAAGGCAGTGAGTCAACAGCATCGTGAAAAGCCAGAATTCATTTGAATCTATTATAATTACTTTTAATAAAATACACTCATTTTCACCTAATTTATTTCATGAATGTAAAAGAGATGTAGCGGTATGATGCACATATTTCTCTACTGTGTAACTACAAGGGTTGGACAATGAAACTAAAACACCTGTCATTTTAGTGTGGGAGGTTTCATGGCTAAATTGGACCAGACTGGTGGCCAATCTTCATTAATTGCACATTGCACCAGTAAGAGCAGAGTGTGAAGGTTCAGTTAGCAGGTAAGAGCACAGTTCTGCTCAAAATACTGCAATGCACACAGCATTATGGGAGACATACCAGAGTTCAAAAGAGGACAAACTGTTGGTGCACGTCTTGCTGGCGCATCTGTGACCAAGACAACAAGTCTTTGTGATGTATCAAGAGCCACGGTATCCAGGGTAATGTCAGCATACCACCAAGAAGGACGAACCTCCACCAGCATCACGTAGTGACCTGGCCACTATCCTGCAAGAAGAATGGCTTAAACTCCCTCTGACCACTGTGCAGGACGCAGTATATGTCATTCCCAAGACCAACTGACGCTGTATTGGCTGCAAAAGGAGGCCCTACGCCATACTAATAAATGATTGTGGTCTAAAACCAGGTGTTTCAGTTTCATTGTCCAACCCCTGTAGTGCTGCACTTGTGTAGCGTGAGCTTCCATGGCATTAACCCTATGTTATATTCACCACATGCAAAAATAATGTGAAATCATATTCTGTGGGAAGAGGAGTTTCCTAAGGAGGACGGATGTCCTGTGGAAAAGTGCCAGTAACCTGCCTTCCTACGGAAACCCAAACCTGTCCCTCAAGTGCTTAAGACCAGTACCATACGTTTACAAGACAAGTACTCTTCCAGGTTGATGCCAAGCGGACTAGAACTTCGATTTGTTCATGCAGGTGCTTGGACTGCTCAAGGGACTCTCATGAAGAGACCCTGAGGTGCTTTCTGCACACCACACGTCTGATGACTTTATGACACCACAACAACACAAGTGCCAAAAGGTGAAAGACCTCACACTGCTGTATGTTACACCTTTGGTCAGAAACAGACATCGCTACGTGTTTAAATGGAGTGGAAACAAATACCAGAGACATTTTTTAAAAAGTCAGGTTATGCTGGTGTGCAGGATCTTAGGTGGGCTACTCCTTTATGCAACTCCTGTAACCCTCTCCCTAATGTATCTAGTTTCTCAGACCCAACTGAGAAGGGTGTTCAGACTTGACAGTTTTGGTTTGATTATAATGGGCCCTGGCACGCTCACTCCTCCTCCACTCGTCTTCGGCAAGCGCAGTTTTGACACATGCCATATCATCCGTTTGAACAGAATGAGAGAATTAGAACTATTTGCCAATTGTGTTTGCACACAGAGGAATTCGTCTATAGCGTTAAGTCATCTGTGAAGTGAGTGAACACCCCCCCACACACACACACACACACACACTAAGTGGAGAGAACACACTTGCCGGAGACAGGCCTATCCATGGGGCCCAGCTAGCAGTTGGGGTTTAGGTGCCTTGCTTCAATCGTGTGCTTCTGGATCAGGTAATCTAACCAGTGACTGTCCCGTCACAAGGCTGGTTCCTCAAACTCCATGATTGTAGTTTCTTCCGGACCTTCCTCTGGGACTCGTGACCCTTTCATGATAGTTATGCTTGTAAAATAAGACTGAGGTGAAAGCCGCTGGGAAACAGTATGACAAGTTTGGAACGCCAGTGTAGAACATGATACTGGGAAACAGCGCTTTTGAGCCATTTGCTCTTTTATGAGACAAAGCAGCAAATGAAAACCGCCGCAAGTGATAGAAGTGGGGAATATTACTTCATAGTGATGCATAATATCACAGTACATGTACCAGAGTATATCCTGTACAGAGTCGGTACTTCAAGAACAGTGAAACTGCAGAGCATAGCCGTTCCTGCTGAACTGGGTTTACTGCACTGCAGTGTTGGTTGCGTTTATAACTTTATAGTATATTTTCAGCACTGTCCGTTACTGCTAGCTTCAACTCAGCAAACCCACAAATAACTACATACATACATATTGTGCATTATATTACAGTTTGGGCATATTGCCCACTGCTAGCCGGTGTGACCCCCAAATACAATACGCAGGCTGGAAGAAACGCAGGACAGCGTAACACCACGTGAGGAGGGGAGACACTCATACACATCTCCCACAGTGCACCCAGTTACAGTTAGTCTCACTAACCCAAAGTGGCACTTCTCGAAACCTCCACACGCAAACGCTCTAGCAGTCGCAGTCACCACAATGATATTTATTTGTGACATGGTGTGACACTGTTGAGAATGTTACGGTATGACACTGTTGAGAATGTTACGGTATGACACTGTTGAGAATGTTACGGTATGACACTGTTTGGAATGTTACGGTATGACACTGTTTGGAATGGTATGGTATGACACTGTTCGGAATGTTACGGTATGACACTGTTGAGAATGTTACGGTATGACACTGTTGAGAATGTTACATTATGACAATGTAGAGAATGTTAAATTATGACAATGTAGACAATGTTATGGTATGACAGTGTCCGGTATGTTACGGTATGACACTGTTCGGAAAGTTACGGTATGACACTGTTCGGAAAGTTACGGTATGACACTGTTCGGAAAGTTATGGTATGACACTGTTCGGAAAGTTATGGTATGACAAGGTATAGAATGTTATGGTATGACACTGTTCGGAATGTTGCGGTATGAGACTGTTCGGAAAGTTATGGTATGACACTGTTGAGAATGTTACATTATGACAAGGTATAGAATGTTACATTATGACAAGTTATAGAATGTTACGGTATGACACTGTTGAGAATGTTACATTATGACAAGTTATAGAATGTTATGGTATGACCCTGTTCGGTATGTTACGGTATGACACTGTTCGGAATGTTACGGTATGACACTGTTGAGAATGTTACATTATGACAATGTAGAGAATGTTACATTATGACAATGTAGAGAATGTTATGGTATGACAGTGTCCGGTATGTTACGGTATGACACTGTTCGGAAAGTTACGGTATGACACTGTTCGGAAAGTTGCGGTATGACACTGTTCGGAAAGTTACGGTATGACACTGTTGAGAATATTACATTATGACACTGTTCGGAAAGTTACGGTATGACACTGTTCGGAAAGTTACGGTATGACACTGTTCGGAAAGTTATGGTATGACACTGTTCGGAAAGTTATGGTATGACACTGTTCGGAATGTTGCGGTATGAGACTGTTCGGAAAGTTATGGTATGACACTGTTGAGAATGTTACATTATGACAAGGTATAGAATGTTTTGGTATGACACTGTTCAGAATGTTACGGTATGACACTGTTGAGAATGTTACATTATGACAAGTTATAGAATGTTATGGTATGACCCTGTTCGGTATGTTACGGTATGACACTGTTCGGAATGTTACAGTATGACACTGTTGAGAATGTTACGGTATGACACTGTAGAGAATGTTACGGTATGACACTGTAGAGAATGTTACATTATGACACTGTAGAGAATGTTACATTATGACACTGTAGAGAATGTTATGGTATGACAGTGTCCGGTATGTTACGGTATGACACTGTTCGGAAAGTTACGGTATGACACTGTTCGGAAAGTTACGGTATGACACTGTTCGGAAAGTTACGGTATGACACTGTTGAGAATATTACATTATGACACTGTTCGGAAAGTTACGGTATGACACTGTTCGGAAAGTTACAGTATGACACTGTTCGGAAAGTTATGGTATGACACTGTTCGGAATGTTGCGGTATGAGACTGTTCGGAAAGTTATGGTATGACACTGTTGAGAATGTTACATTATGACAAGGTATAGAATGTTTTGGTATGACACTGTTCAGAATGTTACGGTATGACACTGTTGAGAATGTTACATTATGACAAGTTATAGAATGTTATGGTATGACCCTGTTCGGTATGTTACGGTATGACACTGTTCGGAATGTTACAGTATGACACTGTTCGGAATGTTGCGGTATGACACTGTTCAGAAAGTTACGATAAGGTACTGTAGGAAACGTTACAGTATGACACTTTTAATAATGTTACAGTATAACATTGTTGAGAAAGTTAGTTAGGAATTTTCCGTTGGGAAAGTGTTGGGAAGGTTACTGCATGACATTGGGAAACGTTTTGTCATGACAGAGTTGAGAATGTTACATTGTTACACTGATAAGCATGTTAAGGTGTAACACTGGAGAATGTTACAATATTAAAGACAGGTTATTTTATTTTTCGGATGCTAACGTTCTAAATCGTGCCTATGTCGGCGTAACAAAATGTAACCAAATGTTTTTCCATGTACTTTTAAAATTCTGTTTATCTGCTGGTCATCATGAAATGTACTCTCAGTGTAAAGGGAAGCTGACGGTTCCAAAATGTGTGGAAAAAAGAAAATAAAGAAAAGTAACAGGGTTGTCATGCGACAGCGAGTACATCCTCTCTCTAATTCTCCCTGTCTTTTTTTGTGCATGTTTCATACCTCCCTCTCCTTGCCCCTATGGCCCCACTTGTCAGCAGCCCTTCTTCCTCTTACTTTCACCCTCCCATCTCTTCTTCCCTCGCTTTCACTCTGGCTAGCATAGCCGGGCGGATAAGAGAGCGTTAATCCTGAGGTGTGCTCAAAGGCTGCACTGTGTACAGCGAAGCGCCTTGGAAGCGGGAGGGGCAGCCCACTATACAAAGCCTGCTTCAGTAGAGCGCGCACAAGCCCACATATACACACACACTGAGCTAAGACATCAAAAATGAAATAAGTCTGCTGTAAATGGGCTCACTATGGCTTAGTGCAGCATCCCATAGTCGCTATACAGTCTTAGGCCGAGCAGGAGGAAGCTTGGAAGCAAAGCCTACCACTGCATCTTTTCTCTTTAAACTTCTATCAAAGGAAAACACTCTGACATTTTTCTCTTTCAAACAGTAGCAGCAACCCTCAGTAAATATTCACACAGCCGAGTTCCGTGCGAGATGAAAGAAGCCAAAAGCACCACACGCTCTTTGAAGCAAGCCGTTTGCTCACAATCCGAAACGTATATCGTATCCAGGACAGAAAACAATAAGCTCAACAATCAGCATAGCATGCTCACATCTGTAGAGCTTCATGTTAAATATGAAATTTTAGAAAAATGGAGATACGACAGGATGATCTTATAAATGAATCTGAAAGGTTTGTTTTTGCCATGATACTGCTCTAATCACTCGTAGAACTGACTGGACAGACGGAAGTTGTTTCTGTTGATTGTTACCTTATATAACTAAAACGGGCACGGTCAGTCTGCTTATTATGGAGAAATACAAGATTGACTTGTCTTAAAGTTACGGTGCTGACAATGTTATGGTACAACACTGTTGAGAAAAGTTATGCTATGGCAAGTGCTAAGAATGTTACCATACATGTTATAAAATGACATTATTCTGAAAATTATAGCATGGCACTGCTGATGACATTACAGTACGGCAGTAGAGGGTGATACAATGTAAAACTGTGACACTAATAATGTGACCGTATGCCGCTGTGGGGAATGCTACGGTAGGACACTGTAGAGAATGTTACAGGATGACACTGTAGAGTATGTTACGGTTTGACACTGAGTGGAATGTTACATTATGTATTATGACACTGCAGAGATTCTTACACTGTGACACTGTTGAGAACGTTATGGAATGACCCTGTTGAGAACGTTATGGAATGACCCTATAGAAAACGTTATGGAATGACCCTGTAGAGAATGTTATGGTATGACCCTGTAGAGAATGTTATGGTATGAGCCTGTTGAGAATGTTATGGAATGACCCTGTTGAGAATGTTATGGAATGACCCTGTAGAGAATGTTATGGTATGACCCTGTAGGGAACGTTATGGTATGACCCTGTAGGGAACGTTATGGTATGACCCTGTAGGGAACGTTATGGAATGACCCTGTAGGGAACGTTATGGAATGACCCTGTAGGGAACGTTATGGAATGACCCTGTAGGGAACGTTATGGAATGACCCTGTAGGGAACGTTATGGAATGACCCTGTAGGGAACGTTATGGAATGACCCTGTAGGGAACGTTATGGTATGACCCTGTAGGGAACGTTATGGAATGACCCTGTAGGGAACGTTATGGTATGACCCTGTTGAGAATGTTATGGAATGAGCCTGTTGAGAATGTTATGGAATGACCCTGTGGAGAATGTTATGGAATGACCCTGTAGAGAACGTTATGGAATGACCCTGTAGGGAACGTTATGGAATGACCCTGTAGGGAACGTTATGGTATGACCCTGTTGAGAATGTTATGGAATGACCCTGTAGAGAATGTTATGGTATGACCCTGTAGGGAACGTTTTGGTATGACCCTGTAGAGAATGTTATTTTATGACCCTGTAGAGAATGTTATGGTATGAGCCTGTAGAGAATGTTATGGTATGACCCTGTAGAGAATGTTATTTTATGACCCTGTAGATAATGTTATGGTATGACACTGTTGAGATTGTTATGGAATGACACTGTTGAGAATGTTATGGTATGCCACTGTTGAGAACGTTATGGTATGAGCCTGTAGAGAATGTTATGGTATGACCCTGTAGAGAACGTTATGGAATGACCCTGTTGAGAACGTTATGGAATGACCCTGTTGAGAATGTTATGGTATGACCCTGTAGAGAACGTTATGGAATGACCCTGTAGAGAATGTTATGGTATGAGCCTGTAGAGAATGTTATGGTATGAGCCTGTAGATAATGTTATGATATGAGCCTGTAGAGAATGTTATGGTATGAGCCTGTAGAGAATGTTATGGTATGACCCTGTAGAGAATGTCATGGTATGACCCTGTAGAGAATGTTATGGTATGACCCTGTAGAGAATGTCATGGTATGACCCTGTAGAGAATGTCATGGTATGACCCTGTAGAGAATGTTATGGTATGACCCTGTAGAGAATGTCATGGTATGACCCTGTAGAGAATGTCATGGTATGACCCTGTAGAGAATGCTAAGGTATGACCCTGTAGAGAATGTTATGGTATGACCCTGTAGAGAATGCTAAGGTATGACCCTGTAGAGAATGTCATGGTATGACCCTGTAGAGAATGCTAAGGTATGACCCTGTAGAGAATGTTATGGTATGACCCTGTAGAGAATGCTAAGGTATGACCCTGTAGAGAATGTCATGGTATGACCCTGTAGAGAATGTTATGGTATGACCCTGTCGAGAATGTTATGGTATGACCCTGTCGAGAATGTTATGGTATGACCCTGTAGAGAATGTTATGGTATGACCCTGTAGAGAATGCTAAGGTATGACCCTGTAGAGAATATCATGGTATGACCCTGTAGAGAATGTTACAATATTACAGTGTTGAGAAAATTACAGTACGACACTGTTTGAGGTTTGAGATTTTTCACCAGTCTGTTCAAGACGCAACTTTCATATCCAATATGTGGTTAGACTGCATGGATGTCCTCAACCTACTTCTTTAGTACCCTCCAACAAACTACAGACAAAGGCACCAACTGCACCATCGTCCAGGCACACCATTCTGTACGGTTCTGCACTTCTGTCCTGCTATATTAACATCCTCTAAGGACCACAGCGAAATAGCTGGCCCAATCTCACATTCTTGCACTCTGCCTTATGGGTCATTCCATAACACTGTATGGCAGCACAGGTCATCTAAATGCATTCATCTTTATTAGAGTGCTGACTTTATTTATCTTATCCGCTATGAGTCACCACTAAGGGGGCTTTTGAAAGGCACAATTACCACCAGCCAAGTGGAAGTAAGCGACTTCTGCTGAGCTGAAAAGCTCCTTGGTTATCCAGGCGTTGCAGGGGACACTGTGTATTCCTATACGAATCATATCCTGCGCTGTAAGAAGCATCACCTTCTGCTAGATCTTTTCATTGTTTCAAAATTTTTTTAAAACAGCAGTTTATAAACGTGACAAGTTCATTATGACACTTAATGTGTCTCGTATATCAAATCCTATTTCAGTATTATACAGTATCTGTCTCCACATGGCACATACTGGTGACCATTTGAAACGAAATGTTTTTATTTCTTCACTGTTACATCATTAAGATTCAAACCAAGTGATTTGAGAGACGTGTATGTGAATGCAGGGCACTGTCAGGCGAAAGAGCCCCCAAACTAAACCTCTTTAGGTACGCTGGTCATTCTGTATTTATAATATAGCAAATATATCTACATCTCTGCTGGTTCCCATAACAAGTGTCTTGATTTCAGTATGACTTCTAATCAATGATTTTAGAATGTAATGTGATTTATCCAGAAAGATTTTAGCATGCTAGCTTTCATATCTGCAGAAATCACGTTTTTGCTTCCAGAATCAAGTGGTGTAATGCAGTGATTCCAGATAACATGTTCCTGTGTAACAATTCCAGAATTACATGTTTTGATGTAATCATTTCAGAATCACATGTTTGGATGCAATCATTCCAGAATCACTTGTTTTTGGATGTAACAATTCCAGAATCACATGTTTGGATGCAATCATTCCAGAATCACTTGTTTTTGGATGTAACAATTCCAGAATCACACGTTTGGATGTAATCATTCCAGAATCAGAGGTTTGGATGTAATGATCACACAAGCACGTTTGGATGTAATCATTCCAGAATCACATGTTCTTGTGTAATGATTACATAAGCACATGTTTGGATGTAATCATTCTAGACTCATATGTTTTTAAATGTAATCATTCCAGAATCAGTAACAATTCCAGGTTTGGATGTAACCGTTCCAGAATCAGAGGTTTGGATGTAATCATTCTAGAATCACAGAATTCCAGAATCACACGTTTGGATGTAATCATTCCAGAATCAGAGGTTTGGATGTAATCATTCCAGAATCAGAGGTTTGGATGTAATCATTCCAGAATCAGAGGTTTGGATGTAATCATTCCAGAATCAGAGGTTTGGATGTAATGATCACACAAGCACATTTGGATGTAATCATTTCAGAATCACATGTTCTTGTGTAATGATTACATAAGCACATGTTTGGATGTAATCATTCTAGACTCATATGTTTTTAAATGTAATCATTCCAGAATCACATGTTAGGATGTAACAATTCCAGAATCACAGGTTTGGATGTAACCGTTCCAGAATCACAGGTTTGGATGTAATCATTCTAGAATCATGTTTGGATGTAACAATTCCAGAATCACAGGTTTGGATGTAACCGTTCCAGAATCACAGGTTTGGATGTAATCATTCTAGAATCACATGTTTTTGGATGTAACAATTCCAGAATCACATGTTTGGATGTAATCATTCCAGAATCAGAGGTTTGGATGTAATCATTCCAGAATCAGAGGTTTGGATGTGATCATTCCAGAATCACATGTTTGGATGTAACAATTCCAGAATCACATGTTTGGATGTAATCATTCCAGAATCAGAGGTTTGGATGTAATCATTCCAGAATCACATGTTCTTGTGTAATGATTACATAAGCACATGTTTGGATGTAATTATTCTAGACTCATATGTTTTTAAATGTAATCATTCCAGAATCACATGTTAGGATGTAACAATTCCAGAATCACATGTTTAGATGTAATCGTTCCAGAATCACAGGTTTGGATGTAATCATTCCATAATCATGTTTGGATGTAATGATTCCAGAATCACATTTTTGGATGTAACAATTCCATAATCACATGTTTGGATGTAATCATTCTAGAATCACATGTTTTTGGATGTAACAATTCCAGAATCACATGTTTGGATGTAATCATTCCAGAATCAGAGGTTTGGATGTAATCATTCCAGAATCAGAGGTTTGGATGTGATCATTCCAGAATCACATGTTTGGATGTAACAATTCCAGAATCACATGTTTGGATGTAATCATTCCAGAATCAGAGGTTTGGATGTAATCATTCCAGAATCACATGTTCTTGTGTAATGATTACATAAGCACATGTTTGGATGTAATTATTCTAGACTCATATGTTTTTAAATGTAATCATTCCAGAATCACATGTTAGGATGTAACAATTCCAGAATCACATGTTCTTGTGTAACAATTCCAGAATCACAAGTTTAGATGTAATCGTTCCAGAATCACAGGTTTGGATGTAATCATTCCATAATCATGTTTGGATGTAATCATTCCATGATCAGGTTTGGATGTAATCATTCCATAATCAGGTTTGGATGTAACAAATCCAGAATCACATGTTTGGATGTAATCATTCCATAATCAGGTTTGGATGTGATCATTCCAGAATCACATGTTTTTGGATGTAACAATTCCAGAATCACATGTTTGGATGTAATCATTCCAGAACCAAATGTTCTTGTGTAATGATTGCATAAGCACATGTTTGGATGTAACGGTCCAGAATCACATGGTGTAAGGGAATTATTCTAGATAACATGTTCTTGTGTAATGATTCCATAATCACACGTTTTGGTGTGATGACTCCAGAGTGACATTTCAGTGTACTGAATCGAATATTTCCAGAATGTAATAATTCTGATGTAACGATTCCAGAATGTGATGTCCCTGTGTAATGGTTCCAGACTCACATGTTTTGATGTGATGACATCTATAAATCAAATGGATCCTAAATGAAAGGTTATAAAGAATTGATGCCATGACGAAATATTATGATACAGTGGTCCAGAACAGCATGTTCTAATGCGATGGCTCCAGAAAAACAGATGTTATGATTCCAGATGTTCTGTTGTAGTGAGTCCAGTGCAGCCCATATGTTGTGATGTAATAATTCTAGAATCACATGTTTTGATGTAACGCCCTGTTTAAACGTAATAACTCCAGAATGAAATGTTATGATGCAATGACTCCCGAACAACGCGCTCTCGAATTCAGCATGACACTTGTTGTGAATTCATTACGGCACGTGTTAATGTGATGGTTTGAGCAACCTATACGACACGTGATATGCGCACCAGTTCAGCATGCGCCCCTTGTCTTGATTTCGGTACGGCACGTGCATCATCATACTCATTCAATTCAACTCGCAGCAACAGGTAGACCACGATCAGCTCGGCTCCGTAACAGCAAAACCAAAACGGACCTAAACCGGAACGGATCTAATAGAAACAAGCAAAACGTGCAACTTACACAAAAGCGTGGTACACGAAAGCCCACGAGCGCGGTCTCTCCAGCAGGTTGTAGAGGCAGTTCTGCATGCGCCGGTAGCGCACGTTCCTGCGTCCGCCGTGCGCGCCGTACAGCAGCGGTTTCCCGAGCAGGCTGAGGCGCGCGTCCCGCTTCCCGCGCTGGCCCTCGGCGGCCGAGCCGGAGCGCGAGGAAGCGGTGGCGCACGAAGGGCGCGCAGCCTCGGCGTCCAAACTGTCTTTGGCTCCGTTGTGCGACGGGGCGTTCAGCCACGGTGCGGGACCGCCGCCGTCGACGCCGCTGCGGTTCCGCGGCATGGCATCAGCCGGGCATCACGGCATCATCCCTGAAAGGCGCGTGGCGTCGGAAAGCAGCAGTCAACAGCAACAGCGAGCGAGTTTGGCGCGAGAGGGAAGTGGAAACATCAGGGTCCCGGAACGGAGGCGGGAGGGGTTCTGTTTTTGGTGGTTCCGCTGCGACAGACGAAAAGAAAGTAATTCCTGGCGGTGGGTCAAAGAAGAGTGCGCGTTTGAAACGGACTCCACGAGACTCGCGCTGGTCTTCGCCTTGCTATTTACCCCACCCGTATTCAGACAAAGTTAAGCCCCGCGCGCTGGGATTGGCTGATAGTTCGCGTGCTAATCAGAGCACCGGGGCGGGGCCGAAGGGGCTAGTCTTAGCCAATCGTGGCTCAGGAGCCAGGTGGCTACTAGCCAATTACGGTGCAGGAGGCGGGGCCTGACGGAAAGCGGGTGGAGAACACAAACCACAACGCGCGCTCACCAGTGTTGATCAAGCCCAGCGTGCTTCTGCAGTCTGATTGCGTTATGACGCTGCGCACAGGAAACCCATCATATCTCATCGTCCGCGTCTGCACAACAGCACACAGCTGCTCCACCAGCACACGCTCCCTTTCAGATCCGCAGCTCGTAACTCAAGGTGCTCCTCTCCGGTACGGTATCATACAGGCTGACTTTAAAGAGCGCCGAGATTCTGGTAGCCAAATTGAGCACTTACGTTCAAAGTGGGCTCAGATATTTCCCTATGTAAATGCCCCCATTTGAATAGACTGGGCTAATTCTCTGGGGAAGCCTCACCCCTCTGAAAGTCAGTTCCCACAGGTGCCATGTTGGGTTGAGCTGTTAGTCTAGTGCTGAACCGTAGAGCATCATAAATGCCCAAACTTTAAGCTGTATGGCTTTGCTTATTCCTTAGAATTGCTTATGCATGTGTAGCACTGGCATAGGAACCAGGTGGGATGGGTGGGCGTGCTCGTTTAACTGATCTCAGAAAAAAACATGAGGAAAATGTGCTGCAGTTCAGCATGTGGACCACTAAAAATGAGAAAGTAGCTGTAACTATAATATACAGGAGTTGGACAATGAAACTGAAACACCTGGTTTTAGACCACAATCATTTATTAGTATGGTGTAGGGCCTCCTTTAGCGGCCAATACAGCGTCAGTTGGTCTTGGGAATGACATATACTGCGTCCTGCACAGTGGTCAGAGGGAGTTTAAGCCATTCTTCTTGCAGGATAGTGGCCAGGTCACTACGTGATGCTGGTGGAGGTTCGTCCTTCTTGGTGGTATGCTGACATTACCCTGGATACCGTGGCTCTTGATACATCACAAAGACTTGCTGTCTTGGTCACAGATGCGCCAGCAAGACGTGCACTAACAGTTTGTCCTCTTTTGAACTCTGGTATGTCACCCATAATGTTGTGTGCATTGCAGTATTTTGAGCAGAACTGTGCTCTTACCTGCTAACTGAACCTTCACACTCTGCTCTTACTGGTGCAATGTGCAGTTAATGAAGATTGGCCACCAGGCTGGTCCAATTTAGCCATGAGACCTCCCACACTAAAATGAGAGGTGTTTCAGTTTCATTGTCCAACCCCTGTTGTGTATATATATAGATATATATATATATATATATATATATATATATATATATATATATTCTATATATATATATATATATTTTTTTTTTTTTTTTGGTTAACTAATTAACCATGTACAGTGTGGATACCCAGCTTGGTCATGTTGGTTGACCAGCATACCAGCATTAAAACACAACATATCATCACTGTCCAAAAAAGACATGTATCTCCATTTTTCTCCATTTTTACTTTTGTGGATCATTTCAACTGTGTGGAAGTTGCATGATGCATGGACCAACAGGAATGACCCAAAACTGCCTGGGAAGATGTCTTGTTCCATTGACTTACATTAGATTTAAATGAGGTGTTTGGCCTCTCCTGTAAAGTTGCCATTCTGGAGATATTTGTTTTTTTGTCGGACAGTGATGATATACAGATTGCTGGCTTTTCTAGAAGGGTTGCTCCATCATACAGCACATATCCTTGCTACAGAAAGAAATCTCCAAAATGGCAACTTTACAGGAGACGGCAAAAACCATATTAATTTGAATGGAAGTCAATGGAACCAGAGATCTTCCCAAGCAGTTTTGGGTCATGTCTATTGGTCCATTCATCATGAAATTCGCACACAGTGTAAACAGCAGCTGCTGTGTTCAATTGATGCATAAAAGTGAAAATCAACAAAAATGAAGACACATGCTTTCTTTGGATAGCGACGATATGAAAACAAGTTTACAGGTGAAGGTATAATTGTGACAACAATCCACATGACCAAATTTAGGCACTTGTGTGTTAAGTAAAATTAGTTGCTAGCCGGTAGCTGCTAACTAGGGTTAGAGTGTACTTGCCTTATAACTAGGACTAGGGTGTTGCCTGTGTTCTAACCAGAGCTAGTGTGTAAATAGAGTTAGCACTTGTATACCTGTGTCATATCTAGAACTAGCATAGCTAATTTGAACTTCTGGAGATATGGTGATCCAGTGCATGGCCTACTTGTGCCATAGCTAGAATAGCTAGTGCTGTTGCACGTCAGTCATAATTAGAACTAGTGCATAAGTGCGAAGCTAGTGTGCACTTGCTTACTTGAGTTAATTAGATCTACTGCGTTGAGTTATTAAGAGAGCTAGTGCATTGCCTATTTGTGTGATAACTAAAACAGCTAGTAAGCGTTTGCAGGCTTTGAGGCATAGATATTGTGTACTTCATTTACAACTGTGTGCGGTGGTGTGCAAAAGTTTGGGCACCCCCTGTGAAAATGTCTGTTACTGTGAAAATGTAGGAGAGTGGAAGGTGAACTGGTCTTCAAAGACATAGAGTGGAAGACGAAATGTTCTTTACAGCACCGTAAGTAACATTAGTGTCCAAGATTAGAGTCAAAATGATAAGAGCTCCATGCACAAGTTTGGGGGCCCTGAGAGATTTGGGCTCCCGGATAGGGTTTGCTGGAAAGGCGAGTCAGAAGCCATGCTTGACTGTAAAAGACATTGAGGGACATTTAGCAGACTCTGGAGTGGTGGTGCACTGATCTACCTACATAGAAGAGTCATCAGAAGATAACCTTCCCTATGTTCTCACTGCCAAACTCAGCAAGTGTGCGAAGGAGCATCTACACAGGCCTGATGTATTCTGGAAACAACAACAACAACAACAACAACAACAACAGTTACTATAGGATGTCTTGACTGCAATGAACACTCCTCCAACTGTCAAGCATACATGGTAGATCCATCATGCTTTGGGCTCATTTGCAAGCAGTGGTACAGGGGACATTTCCCTAGTAGAGGGATGAACCAGTGACCATTTAAATACCAACAAGTTCTAGAAGCAATCTTCACACCATATGTAAAAAAGCTGACGGTGAAAAGAGGATAGCTTCTGGAGCAGTGCGTCGCTACTAGTGTGGTAGTCTATACCTCAAAATTCACAATAGACTACCACACAAGATGAGGCACAAGATAAAGGTTTTGCCATGGCTCCGATGCCCCCCCGATGTCCCCTGATGGAAATTTCATTGGAAATCTGTGGATGGACCTTAAAAGAGCAAGATGGCTCAAGAATCTCATAGAACTAGAAGACTTGTACCTTGTTCAAGGTGCCTAAACTTTTGCTTCAGGTCCTTTCCCTTTGTTACTTTGAAACTTTCAAAGTTGGAATTGAAATTGGAATTTTTATTTGTTCAGCCATTCACAGTAACCAGGGGTGCCCAAACATTTGCATGCCGCTATACTTGTGAACTTGGGCTGTAACTAAGAGAACTATGGTGGCAGTGCAGACTTGCTGGTCAAGATTGATCAATGTTTGCCCGTTCTGTTAACGAGTGTTGACACATAGGGGTGCTTAGTTTCAGTAGAGCCCCTCAGACGAGTATCAGTCTTACAGCTGGGTCTGAGAACAGGAAACAGGGCCTTTCAGTTTTGTCTTATCTTCCTCAGTGGTGACACTTCCTCTGCAACCCGTCTCGTCGAGTCAACAACAAGCGCCTTAGAGTTAGTACCATAGGTACCATAGATACAGTGTAGAGAATGCAGATAGGGCTAGGATCACTGAGAAGTGCAACACTTTCAAATCGGTTGTTTCAAATGAGCTTCCAGGCTTTTCTGGAACCTAGCATGAAGCACTCAAATTCCCAATCCCATTTGTCCTCAAAGAAGAAAATTCATATTTGTGGAACATCAGCAAAAGTGCCTTCCGCTGATTTCATACCAGTGGCCATGTTTTTTGTTGAACTTCTCGGATGAGGAGAGTTAACCTTGGGTCATTAGAGCTTTCCACAAATGAGTTCACAAATGAACAACAGGAACTGAAACTGGATGAAAATATTAGATACGGTGCTTCATGCACGGTGTAGGCTACCAGATCTAAGGCTGTTGCAGTAGTGCAGATTTCAATAACCTAAAATGCCAGTTTCTAAATATTCTTGAAAGTTTTTTTACATATTTATTTTTGAAAGGCTTCTAAAGGCAGATACGTGTCAGAAATGACTTCCCAAAGGTTTCAGAGGGACATGGAACTGCTCAGTCATGAACGGGAATTACACAATTACAGAAGTCTGACTGGTTAGAGAAACTTACTGACTCAGAGTTGTTTACAGTGGTGGTGAAAGGAACCAGACGTCTGAAAGGCCTGTTGCCTCTAGAGGCACCTCACAGATACCATATGTTTGATGTCTGTTACAAAATGACATATGATATCTCAGAGCCATGTATACGTTCACTAGTGGTTTGGGATAGTAAATGAAATGGCTGTATTTGCGTTGTAGACATTATAAATCGATAGGTAATGCCAACCAGTTAGCACTCAGTAGCAGTAATGCTAACCAACCAGCATGCAGTATCAGCAATGCTAAACATTTAGCACTCAGTAGCAGCCATGCTAATCAATCATCACTCAGTAGCAGTAATGCTAACCAACCAGCATGCAGTATCAGCAATGCTAAACATTTAGCACTCAGTAGCAGCCATGCTAATCGATCATCACTCAGTAGCAGTAATGCTAACCAACCAGCATGCAGTATCAGCAATGCTAAACATTTAGCACTCAGTAGCAGCCATGCTAATCGATCATCACTCAGTAGCAGTAATGCTAACCAACCAGCATGCAGTATCAGCAATGCTAAACATTTAGCACTCAGTAGCAGCCATGCTAATCAATCATCACTCAGTAGCAGTAATGCTAACCAACCAGCATGCAGTATCAGCAATGCTAAACATTTAGCACTCAGTAGCAGCCATGCTAATCGATCATCACTCAGTAGCAGTAATCCTAAACAACCAGCATGCAGTATCAGCAATGCTAAACATTTAGCACTCAGTAGCAGCCATGCTAATCGATCATCACTCAGTAGCAGTAATGCTAACCAACCAGCATGCAGTATCAGCAATGCTAAACATTTAGCACTCAGTAGCAGCCATGCTAATCAATCATCACTCAGTAGCAGTAATGCTAACCAACCAGCATGCAGTATCAGCAATGCTAAACATTTAGCACTCAGTAGCAGCCATGCTAATCAATCATCACTCAGTAGCAGTAATGCTAACCAACCAGCATGCAGTATCAGCAATGCTAAACATTTAGCACTCAGTAGCAGCCATGCTAATCGATCATCACTCAGTAGCAGTAATGCTAACCAACCAGCATGCAGTATCAGCAATGCTAAACATTTAGCCCTTAGTAGCAGCCATGCTAATCGATCATCACTCAGTAGCAGTAATGCTAACCAATCGGCACTCAGTATCAGCAATGCTAAACATTTAGCACTCAGTAGCAGCCATGCTAATCGATCATCACTCAGTAGCAGTAATGCTAACCAACCAGCATGCAGTATCAGCAATGCTAAACATTTAGCCCTTAGTAGCAGCCATGCTAATCGATCATCACTCAGTAGCAGTAATGCTAACCAATCGGCACTCAGTAGCAGTAATGCTAAGCAGTCAACACTTTGTAGCACCAATTGGCACTCAGAAGAGGGAATGCTGACCAATCCACATGCAGTAGCAGTTATACCACCCAATCAGCACTAAGCGCCAGCAATGCTAACCAATCTGCACTCAGTAGCAGTAACGCTAATCGTTTAGCACTCAGTAGCAGCAATGCTAATCGATCATCACTCAGTAGCAGTAATGCTAACCAATCGGCACTCAGTAGCACCAATTTGCACTCAGAAAAAGTAATGCTAACTAATCCGCATGCAGTAGCAGTTATACCACCCAATCAGCACTCAGCACCAGTAATGCTAACCAATCCGCACATAATAGCAGTAACGCTAATCATTTAGCACTCAGTAGCAGTAATGCTAATCGATCATCACTCAGTATCAGTAATGCTAACCAATCCGCACTCAGTAGCAGCAATGCTAATCATTTCTCACTCAGTAGCAGCAATGCTAAGCGATCATCACTCAGTAGCAGTAATGCTAACCAACCAGCATGCAGTATCAGCAATGCTAAACATTTAATCATCTCAGTTAGGTTCAGCCTTTGCAGTCTACACAGCCTTTAAAAGACGCAGCCGCCGAATAGGAACACAGCTACACATATCCACCTACTCAGCCTGTAGCCATTTAGCCCCGCCCACTCATACTAAAGTTCTAAGTAGTGTTTCAGCTTGGAGTGCCTTTCTAAATGAGGCACAGTACAGGCCAGCCAATCAGAACAGAGCTCGTTTACCTTGCACCAGTCTTAAAGGCACAAGTCTGTATCCTGGGGGTATCACACTGTTACAATACATGGGGTGTACTTTATCTAGATGTGTATTCAGCTAATGGCCAACCAATCAACACAGTAGCAGTAGCAGCAGTGGGCGGAGCATGGACATATCAATGGAGCAATACAGGGCTTAAGTGTAATTCTCACTATGCCTCTAAGCCTATGGGGGGTCATTTTTGGTTCCTTCATTTGGAAGCACAGAGACAGTAGAACTTTGTTTTGCGCTTCCTTTAAAATGAGTAGATCACTTCTGCTCATTTCCTCCTCATTAATAACTCATTTCCTATAAACAGCCCCCCACCCCCCGCCCCCCAGATGTGGCTGTGGTGCTAGCCTCAGTGTGGTGTGTAATCAGTGGTCTGGTGACTCTCTCTGCAGAGTGTGAAGACGTACACTAATAGAACACTAATTGGCCACATTAGGAATAAAATGACTCTCAGAATTGCATTGGTGCTGGCTCATCAGGCGCTAAAAATAGCAGACACAGACTACGCTTTAACCATCTGCCTCCTTTAGGTTCGGCATTGCAAACACAGAGCGTGCCTTTATGGGTGAATTGCCCCGAGAATGACCCAGAAAAGACGACAAATGGAGGCCTTACAGAGACCCCCAAGCTGCAGCCATGCTGGGTTGGTAACAGTGGGAGATGGGAGGTATCTGCTTGATTGCAGTGGCAGAAGCGCCCTGGGGAGCATGCGTGTTAGAGGAGGCCTGGGAAGCCTAAAAATCTCTCTACAGGGACTTTACAGTTACTCCAGTAAAATGGTGACTCAGGTAGACGTAAAAGCACTCTCGTCAACAACACAAAGCGAGTTAAAAGAGTGGGACCAGACAGAAACCGCTGGGTGTGTTGTAAAGGTGGGATATTATGCCCCCATTCCACAGGTTAACACAGTTCCTAGGGGTCCTAATGAAAAGTCTGTGACATGCTTTGGTACTACAAGGATGAAGCAGCTCAGTCCTTTTGTACCCTATCCAAACAGGCCTTCTCAGAACGGCCAGTTTGAGTGACTGTCCCCCGCAACCCCGTATCCCACGAGCCAGCTCGAGTGACTGTCCCCCCAACCCCCTCATCCTACGAGCCAGCTCGAGTACTGCTTCTCGCTAGTGTTGCGCAGCTTTGGGTTTTCTGGGTTCGGCTCCGACTCTAGACTCCTCGTCCCCTCGTAAGTTTTAAGGGACTGAAGTTGGCTTTGTATCCAGCAGTTGCTTATTCGGCTTTGCCCGTCCACCTTAAGTACTGCAGCAGTTACCTTTGTGGTGCACTGGTGTCAGAAGTGTAATTTAAGGTGGAACAGAAACTTGAACATGTACCTTGATCATCTCTTTCATAACCTTTCATGACCTTCTGTCAAAATACTGCGTATTGTTGGTTTCCATTCCTTGTTCCACTTCTAATAGTTGTTTGTTGGGGCCCGAATCAAAGGCGTGGCCTTGCTATTCAAGCTTGGTCAGGGTTAGGACTCTTGGCTGCTATACAGTCTCCTCTGTCAGAATGGTCCTCGAGCCTGTTACTGTGAAAAAGCACGGAGTCGAATTTCAACTCCTAGAAACATTAGCAGAGAATCAGTCGTGAGGCCCAGACATGCTGGAGATGAGGAGTCGACTCCTTTGGAGTTGGACTCTGGAGACATCCACACCCATTCTGACATTTTCCTCTTGTGTTATTCACCTTTTGATAAGACCAAGCTTGTTTTGGAGAAATTCAACTACCAAATTAACAGCATTAACATTTTTTGTGGGTCCTGCAGTGAGTAGTTCCAACTACTAGCCTCAGCTGGAAGTGTTAGCTGGTGCTAAACAGACAAAGAAACCCGGTCTAATTAATTTTAAATATTTAAGTTTCTTTTTGCAGTTTTGTGACAGAAAGTTTTAATAGCCCAGTTTGGAAAAGCAGTCAGACACATGAGTCAGCATCTAATTTGCCAGCTTCTAATTTTCCTGTTCCACCTTAAATGGTGCAGCAGTAAACAGAAGTTGCCTACAATGCCAGAATGTAGCTGCTGCACTATTTAAGGCGGAACAGGAAAATTCTAATGAAGAGGCTGCCAATCCGGGAACTGTACGTCTGAAACAAAGCGGTCCACTCGCACATACAAGTGTTTCAGTAGTTGGACATTTCAGTAGCTGGACGGCGCTACCAGCAGTAAACTCTATCCACTCAGGTACAGCCAACAGCAGAACAGTTGCCATGATTGGCTCATGGCTTCCACATAATGCTAGCGGCTCTGGTGCTTCCAAGAAAAAAATCAAAACCCTTCGCAAAGGTAATTCTGAAGACATGGGCGGAGCTACTCAGATGACGGGCAGAGTTCACACTTGGTGTAGCAACGGTAGTCAAATTTTAACCGCTGGTTGAATCCCTTGTGTAGTGATCTACGCAGTCCACTTCAGTCTTCACAGTTTGAGGGTTGGAAGACACTCCAGATACCCAAATGCACATATGTACACCAGAACAAGTGACTTTTCTTAAACCCATTTACTTATATAAAACTGTAGGTACAAAAGACCAGGTTTTACCTGGAAGCCTGGCAACCAGGTACTAAACAAGGCCAGAGAAGCTCAGGGCTGTACTGACACAGGGGAGACTCTTACTATGGTTTGGCTCTGTGAAGCTTTGCTAGGGCACACACACACAGCCCTGGCCTTCACACTGAAGGAAAACCGCGACGTATTTTAATTTTATTGCCTGAATTTTCCATGGTAACTCGATGAAAGCTTAGCCACAGTGCCTGAAAGTTTGTGAAACCCATAGAATTATTTATATTTCTGCATAAATATGATCTAACACAACCATAACGTAATCAAATCCTGAGTCAGTGATCCAGTACTACTAAGTGAAGCTTTGCTTTCAGTATCTGGTGTTACCATCTTGCTACCAAACATTTCCTGTTGATCACTTCTGCACATTATCTGGATGAATTTTAACCCATTCCTCTGTACAACATGCCTTCAGCTGTTTATGAACCCAAGTAGGTGGGATTCCCTCCAAAGAACTGCTTGCTTTAGGTCATTCTTCAACATTTCTATTGGATTAAAGTCAGGACTTTGATTTGGATGTCTTCTTTAACCATTCTTTAGGGTTTAGGGTCATTGCCTTCCTGGATGACCCATGTTCTCCTGAGATCCAGTTCCTGGATGAATATCCTGACAATTTCTTATAGAATTTGCTGGTATAATTTAGAATTCAATGTTCCATCAATGGTTGCAGTCCATCCTGGCCCAACATCCAACAGCAGCAAAGTGGGTCCATGCTATGATACTACCACCACCATGTTTCACAGATGGGATGAGGTTCTTATGCTGGAGAGGTACAGGTAACCTTCTGTTTTGCAAACTTTTCTCCAAAAGCATTCTGGCCTGTCCACATGAATTTTAGGACACTGCAGAGAAGCAGCAATGGTCTTTTTGGAGAACGTCCCCTTCATCCTTGCAGTCTTCCCATGCAGACCTTGTTCAGTGTTTTCCTGATAGGGGACGCATGAGCATTAATCGTGAAACAGGCCTTCAGTAGCTTAGAACTTTCCCTGGGTTCCTTTGTTGATCACGCCTTGCTCTTGGAGTTTGTTGATCTTTGTTGGTTGGCCCCTTCGGGGGTGGGGGTCTTGAGTTTGTCTGACCATTTAAGCCTAAACCCTTCAGAAATGGTTTTGTAAATGCTCCCAGCCTGATGAGCATCAACAACTCTTCTTCTGAGCTCCTGGCCGTGTTGCATTTCTACAAGCGTGTGTTGTGAAGGTCTGACTTGGATAGATGCCTGTTCTTTAAATACATCAGGGAGGCCACTCACACCTGATGGTGACTAAAGACCAACTGACTCTTGAAGGGCCTTCAGGTTAACCGGTAACCCTAGACACTTTCATACTTGTGCCATAATTTTGTCGTTTGTTTAATTGGGTTCTCTTTATCTTCTACTGGGACTAAATTCCATTACGTTCTAGGTCAAATTTACACAGAGAGATAATAATCTTTAAGCACCACCATAATTAAAGGTTCCCCAGAACCATACATCCAGCCTACAAAAGCCTACTGGTGAAGGAGCTGCAGGCAGGTGAAGATCCTTTACAAAGTGTGAAGAACCTCCACATACTGTAATGCCTCTACAAATCCATTACAGGGTTTCCCCAGAGCTGGAGGGCCACGCCAAGATCTACCTAATGGAATGGGTCTCCTTTAGCATCCTGAGAACCGGACATGCCTGGTGTGCAATTTTAAGCTTCTGTTCCAACAGGAAGTTGTTTTGGCAAAAACAGTGTCCTCATATGAGGTCAAAGGGTCAACGATTTAACAAGTATCATGGTGCAGAGAAGCCGAAATGTGACGTCCTCATATGAGGACACTGGGGTCTCGGGAGGGACTTCTTTAGGTACATCCAGCATCTCTCAGCAGATGAACTGTTCTTCTATTTTTGGATTCTTTTGGTCTAAATTAAAACACTAGAGCTCCACAGCGAGAGGTGTGAGGAACAGTAAAGCTGTCCAGAAGCTGAACCAATAAAATTAAATGAAACCCTAGAAAAAGAATCAGACCTGAAATGGACAGGAGGAAAGAGCAGACGCCTTTCTTCACAGTTCTGCCTGATCATTTCTATATGCTTCAGGAGGAGCTGAGCCATCAGCACTGATCTCAGCTCTATACTGAGTCTACTGAAAGTGTGCCTGTGGATCTCACTGTGAGCTTCTTCTCCTGATATTAATGTGTTGGGCTGTAGACGCAGGTCGCTGAGAGAGAGCGAGTTGTGTATGCAGGATTCAGAAGAAAACTGAAGGAGAAGCTGCCTGCTCAGATGAAAGAGGGAGAAAGTGGTGAGCAGTGTAGATGAGAGGAGATAAGTGGATGTAAGTGGTTGACCTAGCATGACCTCCGTCAGCTCAACGCCTTAACCAGGAGTTCTGCTACCTTACAGTACCTCACAGAGTTTCCCTACTAATGCTAGACATACTAACACATGGCATACTGTACAGTACATCTATCTATCTATCTATCTATCTAAAAACTCTGAGCATGTATGTAGAGAATCAGTCTGAGTTAGAGCTGGTGGGACTCTGACTTCCCTACAGCGTTGTGAGAAGCCTGCTGGTTCTCTACTGGTACTGGTATACAGCCTGACCTGCTTCTGCCCTCTGCTGGTGGAACCACTCACTTCAGTGGAACACATACTGCATGTTTTCTGATCATGCTGGTGGCTGCAAGTAAAGAGAGAGAGTACAGAGGGAGAGAAAGAAAGAGAGTACAGGGAGAGAGATACAGAAAGAGACAGGGACAGAGAGAGAGTGAGAGAGAGAGTACAGAGAGGGAGAGATAGATAAAGAGAGAGAGGGGATAAGGTGAAAGTGAGAGAGAGAGCACAGAGAGGGAGAGACATAAAGAGAGAGTACAGAGACAGACAGAAAAAAAGAGAAGGGGTAGAGGGAGAGAGAGAGAGTGAGAGGACGAGAGAGAGATAGATGAAGAGAGAGGGGATAGAGTGGGAGTGAGAGAGCTGCAGAGAGAAAGAGAGTGAGAGAGAGAGGGGGGATAGAGTGAGAATGCATGAGAGAAAGGGTACAGAGAGAGGGGGTAGAGTAAGAGTGTGTGTGTGTGTGAGAGAGAGAGAAAGAGAGAGGGGGGGGTAGAGTAAGAGTGTGTGAGAGAGAGAGGGAGAGAGAAAGAGAGAGGGGTAGAGAGAGAGAACAAGAGAGGGGGGATAGAGTAAGAGTGTGTGTTTGTGTGTGAGAGAGAGAGAGGAGAGAGAGAGAGAAGAGAAGGGAAAACGAGAGAGTGAAGAGAGAGAGAGAAGAGAAAGAAAGAGAGAAAGAGAGAGAGAGTGAAGAGAGAGAGAGAGAGTGAAGAGAAAGAGAGAGAGTGAAGAGAAAGAGAGAGGAGAGAGAGAGTGAAGAGAGAGAGAGTGAAGAGAGAGAGAAGAGAAAGAGAGAGAGAGAGAGAGAGAGAGAGAGAGAGAGAGAGAGAGAGAGAAGAGAGAGAGAGGAGAGAGAGAGAGGAGAGAGAGAGAGAGAGAGAGAGAGAGAGAGTATTCTGTATTTGTTAGTACTGCTTTGCAGATGAACCGTAAAGACTGACCACGAATGGACTGGGAATTCCCTCAGGCCTCAGGCCCAGCTAAGAGCCAGGGGTCATGAAGGCCCTTTAACAGACTGCTTACAGATGTTAGGCCTTGATCTTGACTTTATTCCTCAGAACTAAAGCAGAGCTGCTACCCCAGTAGCCCGTTCACTGTCGTTGTGATGTCACAAAAAACAATGCACTTGCATACATCCACCTTTTAGCCTCCAGCTGTCTAGCCCCACCCATTCTTGCTGGACGTATAGGGAGTGTTTCAGCTTTACAGTAACTCAGTAAGTGTAATGTGTTAGTGTACTGTAAGTAGTGTGTTGGTGTACAGTAACTCAGTAAGTGTAATGTGTTAGTGTACTGTAAGTAGTGTGTTGGTGTACAGTAACTCAGTAAGTGTAATGCGTTAGTGTACTGTAAGTAGTGTGTTGGTGTACAGTAACTCAGTAAGTGTAATGCGTTAGTGTGCTGTAAGTAGTGTGTTGGTGTGCAGTAACTCAGTAAGTGTAATGTGTTAGTGTGCTGTAAGTAGTGTGTTGGTGTGCAGTAACTCAGTAAGTGTAATGCGTTAGTGTGCTGTAAGTAGTGTGTTGGTGTGCAGTAACTCAGTAAGTGTAATGTGTTAGTGTGCTGTAAGTAGTGTGTTGGTGTACAGTAACTCAGTAAGTGTAATGTGTTAGTGTGCTGTAAGTAGTGTGTTGGTGTACAGTAACTCAGTAAGTGTAATGCGTTAGTGTGCTGTAAGTAGTGTGTTGGTGTACAGTAACTCAGTAAGTGTAATGCGTTAGTGTACTGTAAGTAGCGTGTCGGTGTACAGTAACTCAGTAAGTGTAATGTGTTAGTGTACTGTAAGTAGTGTGTCGGTGTACAGTAACTCAGTAAGTGTAATGCGTTAGTGTACTGTAAGTAGTGTGTTGGTGTGCAGTAACTCAGTAAGTGTAATGCGTTAGTGTACTGTAAGTAGTGTGTTGGTGTACAGTAACTCAGTAAGTGGAATGCGTTAGTGTGCTGTAAGTAGTGTGTTGGTGTGCAGTAACTCAGTAAGTGGAATGCGTTAGTGTGCTGTAAGTAGTGTGTCGGTGTACAGTAACTCAGTAAGTGTAATGTGTTAGTGTACTGTAAGTAGTGTGTTGGTGTACAGTAACTCAGTAAGTGTAATGCGTTAGTGTGCTGTAAGTAGCGTGTTGGTGTACAGTAACTCAGTAAGTGTAATGCGTTAGTGTACTGTAAGTAGCGTGTTGGTGTACAGTAACTCAGTAAGTGTAATGTGTTAGTGTGCTGTAAGTAGCATGTTGGTGTATAGTAACTCAGTGTAATGCGTTAGTGTACTGTAAGTAGCGTGTTGGTGAGCAGTAACTCAGTAAGTGTAATGTGTTAGTGTACTGTAAGTAGTGTGTTGGTGTACAGTAACTCAGTAAGTGTAAGTGTAATGCGTGAAAGTAGTGTGTTGGTGTGTAACTCAGTAAGTGTAAGTTAGTGTACTGTTAGTAGTGTTGGTGTACAGTAACTCAGTAAGTGTAATGCGTTAGTGTGCTGTAAGTAGTGTGTTGGTGTACAGTAACTCAGTAAGTGTAATGCGTTAGTGTACTGTAAGTAGCGTGTTGGTGTACAGTAACTCAGTAAGTGTAATGCGTTAGTGTACTGTAAGTAGCGTGTTGGTGTACAGTAACTCAGTAAGTGTAATGTGTTAGTGTAGGCTGTGTACTGGTGTACAGTCAGTAAGTAATGCGTGTTGGTAGCGTGTTGGTGTACAGTAACTCAGTAAGTGTAATGTGTTAGCTGTGCTGTAAGTAGCGTGTTGGTGTACAGTAACTCAGTAAGTGTAATGTGTTAGTGTAAGTAGTGTGTTGTAACTCAGTAGTGTGTTAGTGGTGTAAGTAGTACAGTAACTCAGTAAGTGTAATGCGTTAGTGTGCTGTAAGTAGCGTGTTGGTGTACAGTAACTCAGTAAGTGTAATGCGTTAGTGTGCTGTAAGTAGCGTGTTGGTGTGCAGTAACTCAGTAAGTGTAATGCGTTAGTGTGCTGTAAGTAGCGTGTTGGTGTGCAGTAACTCAGTAAGTGTAATGCGTTAGTGTGCTGTAAGTAGCGTGTTGGTGTACAGTAACTCAGTAAGTGTAATGTGTTAGTGTACAGTGTGTTGGTGTACAGTAACTCAGTCAGTGTAATGCGTTAGTGTACTGTAAGTAGCGTGTTGGTGTACAGTAACTCAGTAAGTGTAATGCGTTAGTGTACTGTGAGTAGCGTGTTGGTGTACAGTAACTCAGTAAGTGTAATGCGTAGTGTACTGTAAGTAGTGTGTTGGTGTGCAGTAACTCAGTAAGTGTAATGCGTGTTAGTGTGCTGTTACTCTCCATACTTCAGTACATCTGAAGGTAAACAGTACTTTTACTCCAGTGGAGGTCTACTGTCTACTGCTCCTGGAGGAATGTACTTTGTCCAACTCTGGGCTTTACACAACAGCAGTGAGGTGAAAGTCGAGTTAACGCCTCAACGCTGGTGGTGTCATGAATAAACCCGCAGGAGAAGAGAATCCTCTGCAACCAGCAGCTTCAGAATGTGGCTTGAAAATTCTGTGCTGAAGCCACTGAAACTCCACAGGTCTGTAGAACTCCACAGGTCTCTTTCAATCGAGCCCTGGATCCCACTGCCAGCCTTCAGGGAGCTGGAGATATGCAATATTGCAAATTTGTATCCAATTTAGGCACACTCTGGGTGGCCTTGCCAAGATTCTCGCCCACGGTGACGGGCTGGAAAAATCCAGAGCACTGTAACTTGGCAAAAATTAGAGGCACCGTCTTCAAGCTTTACAGGATTATAGAGCGCTATGCTCCCTCTCCAAACGCAGAGGACATTTTATTATAGTCTCTGGGAAGCTGAAGATGACAATACTCAAGATCTGATTTTTGAAACAATGTAGATCTACTGAGAAATATTAGAACACATCCAAACTCAGCAGAGTCTGAATGTTGTTTTATGAATGAGCCATGGAACCTGGACATACAAACCCCAAAAACACCTGACACCTGAGTAGTGAAATCTTGGTTGTGCAACCAAGATGCAAAATACAAGGGGTCTTATATTTGGTAGTCAGTATATTATGAAGTTATGCTGGTCATTGGAGTAGTATAGACGTTCCAGTACAAACCCAGGGACGCCTTATTGCCTAGCTGCTTGCTGTACAATCACCAAACTTCGGCCTTTGGCATTCCAAACTAACTAGAGCTGCTGCCCTGGTCTGCCTCAGGGTGGCACTGTAGCAAACTGGTTCACACAGTTGGCTTTTCATAGTCTAGCAAGTGTAACCCAAAGGATACCTCTTAAAAGCTCTCACAGTCTATTTGTACATCTGAAAATGAGTGTCAAGAACAAAGAACTAGGCGCGGTGCTAGCAGAGCTAAAAGACAAGTGAGCTTTATTGTATAAACTGGAGACTTTACACACCATCAGAAACCAGGTCAACAATGCAAAGGGACAATACCTGGTCATGAGTCGAGTAAAGCAGGCGAGGGTCGAAATCCAAGAAGGCAGAGGAGAAAGTAGACTGAACCAGAGGAGAAAGCCAAGCGAAGCCAAAGGGACAGAACTAGGGTCAAATACCTGGGAAGCTAACAACAGCCAAGCTAATCCAAAGGGAGAAAACGAAAGTAGAGGTCAAAGGGAGATCATGGCCGTAGTAAGTAGACCACTCAGAGTTGCAAACAGGAGTTTGATAAAACTTCACAAAGTGTGAGTGTTTGTGTGGCTTACATACAGGAAGTAAGTGACTGCCGACAGCTGTGGCTAAAACTCAGGTGACCTAGAGTGTATCTGATTGGATGGTTGGGTACATGTGGGTATGACATCATCAGGCTGTGCATTATGGGAAGTGGAGTCCGGAGGAGCATCAGAGTCAGCCAGACCTGCTGATGTGACAATAAGAGTGACCTGTTACAAATATCTCACACTGAAGATACAACTGGAGACGTGTAGGATCTCGGTTCATGTGTGGTCTAGTTCATTATCAAATTAGAAAAGAAGAATTGGTGAGAATGAGTGAGCAACCAGGCAATGCGGCAGTAGTCAGTCAATATGGGACCTGCCCGAATACCAATACACAGTGTGCAGCCACAGGTACAGTGTAGGACATGGGCATTTAAAAGTCAACCACAGCAGAACCCCCCCAGTCTCTGTGGTGAGGACGAAATAGCTATAGCTCAGCAATCCTCTATAGTGTAACAGGATCTTGGATTATGTCTACTCACCATCAAGAAATTGTGCACATCAGCTGATACGTTTAAAACACACCCACAGAGCTTTAACTACTCCTCTGGAGAGACACCAAACGAAGCTTACCACTGAGCCCTACTGCCACCTCTGCTCCAGCAACACAACAGGTATATGTTTTGGGATTGCTCCGCCATTTATGGGCTTTGGTGTAAGGTAGCCTCTGTGTTTTCCGAAGCACTAGAGCCCCCTATCCAACCCTTGCTGAAGCTCTCTTTGGCCCACCACAGACTTTTCTCGCCGCACTATAAAAGTCTTAGTTTCTTGAACCTGGGTTTAATTCTAATTCCCCTTCCCAATATATGGTTGTTTAACTTCCTGTACATTGCCAACCATGAGAGGTCTTGCACTAGGTGTCAGGCTGCCTCAGGTCAAACTTTCATGTGCACGCAATTCCATACTGGACTAATGTTTGGGTGTAGAGGGTTACCTAGCAAAGTGAGCTATGGTAGGATGGAAGGGACCGTTTGGGATTCAGCTGATGGCCAACCAACTGTGCTACAACAACTTCGCTAACTGAAAACGGAGAACCAGGCGACTTACTAGACAATATAAACTGTAGTACAGTTGGGATATCCGGGAGCTGGTACTGCTAATATCGACTCTTTACATTTACAGCATTTAGCAGACGCTCTTATCCAGAGTGACTTACAAGCTCATTCATATTACAGGTAGGCCAGTGTAGTGTTAGGAGTCTTGCCCAAGGACCCTTATTGGTGTAGCACAGCATAGTCACCCAGACCGGGATTCGAACCCCAGTCTCCCACATGTAGTAATGGCTCCCTAGTGGGTAGTGGTGTTGTCCGCTGAGCTACACCAACCACTTAGCCTCCATTAGTATGTGTGCGGCTGTGTAGGAGCCTTGGTTGAGCCTGTTTGGGTGTGTTTAGGGTGCGACTTTGAGAAATCAGCTTGTAAATCAGCTCAGAATGTTAGACCAGCAACCATAACTTCTGACACGTCAGATACTTGGGATGATTGTCCCACTGCTCAACCAGAGCTCATTCAGGCAGTTAATCGAACATCGCTGTCCCGTCTCACACTGCACAGCAAACAACAACTGAGGAAGCTGAAATTCAGACCGATCGCTCGGGCCGAATCAGTCGGATCTGACCAAATCAAGCTCAACATTGGGCTAGAAGTGGTATAGCTCAGCGGATAACACCACTACCCGCCAAATAGTAACCACCACATGTGGGAGACTGGGGTCCGAATCCCGGGCTGACTGACTAGGCTGTGCTACACCAATAAGAGTCCTTGGGCAATACTCCTAACACTACATTGGCCTACCTGTAATATGAATAAGCTTGTAAGTCGCTCTGGATAAGAGCGTCAGCTAAATGCTGTAAATGTAAAAGCACACAGAGGCTTTAGGGATCAGTCTTGCTCAGTCAGTCAGGGGCTGGAGGTTTGGGAGCCAGCCTTGTGACTGGAGGGTCCCCAGTTTGATTCCCTGAGCTGACAGTAATGACTTAAGTGCCCCTGAGCAAGACCCCCTGGGTGCTGTGGATAGGGCTGCCCATTGCTCTGGGCAAGTGTGCTCACTGGGCCCTAGTGTATGTGTTTAGTAGTGTGTGTGGGTGTTTCTCGGGTTTCATGGGTTAAACGTGTGCGGTGTCCAAACACAAATGGCTCTCAAACGCTCTACTTATTAATTTGGCCTCACCTGATGTATTACCAACCACTTTCTGCATACTGTATCTCTCCCCAGCAAAATCAAGCAAACGAAAAGTTGTTTCCAAAATAAAAGTCCCCTACAGCATGCCGTACACAGACACTGACGAGCAGGAAAAACTTCCACACACTTTTTTTATTTGGAAATAATAAAAATGAACTCTTTTTTTTTTTTTAAATATAAAACATACACGTCATTTGAGCCACATCTTTATACAAACAAAAAATGTTGCAAGTGAATACTTTTAATAATCCTATTTTTTTTTTCTCGACTCGTTTCAGTGGAACACATACTGCAAGTTGTAAACAGTCAGCTTTTTTTCTTTGTATTTTCTTTGATGTTCTCTACCCAGTAATACAGATAAGTAGAATGAAAACCGGCCGGACATGAAAAGAAAACAATCTCGCTTATTTTTCTTTTTGTTGCTTGTTTTTTTTTCTACCCCAAATGAACTTGTTATGGTTGTTGTCATTGTCATTGTCACTGTTGTCATGAAAGACTTCAAAGCACAGAGAATGACCGCGTTCTGGCTACTGGACTTTTTCAGCAAATTCATTCAAGCCCACTGAGGCGAGATGCTATCGGAGGGTCCCGATGGAGAAGTCTTGACTTGGCCCCACATAGTAAGAAAGGTTTCCGCTCGGCGGGACGTTCCTCTCCCGGGAAAAAGAAAATCCTTGGCCCCGTGTGCAAATATGGCTTAACCGGGCGGTTATTTCATATTTACATTATATGTGCACATTATTTGTATTTCACATAGAGATGCAGTTCCATAGCTATATGCAGTTCCATAAATAGGCTTTGTGTTGTATAGTGTTCTAATTCTGTAGAGAATTATGGGATTTGTACATTGCTGTATCATCTAATTTGTTTCTTGGAGGTCCAGTATGATTCACGTGGTAAAAGTTCAGTATTACAGTACAGCACATATTTGTACCCCCCAAGAGAAGGTCAGAAACGACAAACAAATGTGAGAGATTGAAATAATACGTGATAAATAAACAAACAAATAAGTAAACATTCATCACCGCAATGGGGGGACGAGTACTCGGACTTTTAAAACTTTTTTTTTTTTTTTAGCTGATCTGAAAGTCTACCAGTGAGTGTGAATGGCTTTAGTTTCTTAGTTTTATCTCTTTATAATCAAGTACAAGCAAACTGTACAAGTACATGCAACAAACAAGCTGGCCTACTGTATGTGGAACTAACACATGTATCTAGTTCTGTAGTACTTTTTCATTTTTTCCTTCTGTTTTTGTCTGTTTTACAAAAAGAAAGAAAAACAAATCAGAACAGTAATAAATAAAACATGTGCATGCAGCTCGGAAACAGTTCTGAGTCATGCTCCGCCTCCTTCCCAAGATGGGAGTTGGGGGGGCGGCCAGTGGCCGGATACACCATTGACGTTATCAGCGATGGCGGAATCGGAGTTTTAACATTGAAAGATGCGTGAGGGGAACTGGCTTTACACTTACTGCCTTTCTCATTCTCCTGAAAAACAAATGAATCCAGCGAAAAATGAAGGAACCGATTCACCATGCTCAAGCTCTTGGACTTCAAACCTCTCTTCATGCGAGGGGATCTGACATGGGCCGAGATGGGGGGGCCAATGAGGGCGGTACGTGTTTTATCAGAGTTTCACGCTGTTGCTGTTGAGAGAAAACCTGCAGGTGACTTACACCTACAATGGGTAACACCTCTCATTAAGTACTGAGTAACTAACATGGACTAACACATGAACGACGGTTAACTAATGTTAAGTGTACCTGTAACAACCATGACATGTGTTATTAACATGTAAGCATGTACAGGGGTTGGACAATGAAACTGAAACACCTGTCATTTTAGTGTGGGAGGTCTCATGGCTAAATTGGACCAGCCTGGTGGCCAATCTTCATTAATTGCACATTGCACCAGTAAGAGCAGAGTGTGAAGGTTCAGTTAGCAGGTAAGAGCACAGTTCTGCTCAAAATACTGCAATGCACACAGCATTATGGGTGACATACCAGAGTTCAAAAGAGGACAGACTGTTGGTGCACGTCTTGCTGGCGCATCTGTGACCAAGACAGCAAGTCTTTGTGATGTATCAAGAGCCACGGTATCCAGGGTAATGTCAGCATACCACCAAGAAGGACGAACCTCCGCCAGCATCACGTAGTGACCTGGCCACTATCCTGCAAGAAGAATGGCTTAAACTCCCTCTGACCACTGTGCAGGACGCAGTATATGTCATTCCCAAGACCAACTGACGCTGTATTGGCCACAAAAGGAGGCCCTACACCATACTAATAAATGATTGTGGTCTAAAACCAGGTGTTTCAGTTTCATTGTCCAACCCCTGTAGTTCCGTAACATTAGTTAACCTCTGGTAATGCATTACTTCATGTTAGTTACTCAGTAGTTCATGTAAAGTGTTGCCGTAAGATGCAATATTGAATTTGATCTGACAAAAAAACAGGAATAATAAAAAAGAAGGGCTGATTTCATGAAACGACATCGCAGGGCAGCTATGGTGAGCCCACCTTCAGCAGCTTGGAGCAGAATTACACGGACTGTTGGATATGTATGCCTAATTAAAGATCAAGAAGCGAGCAAAATCATTCCGAGTGGTCCGATGCCAAATGCTCAGTTCCAGATAAACTCTGAATGGTCTATAGTGGTGGTGATAGTAACCAGACGTCTTGAGAAAATGGCTGGTCTGATGACTCATTCCTGACATCATTCCTACTAACATATCATCACGACAGGCTTCTGACAGTAATCGCTGATGTTCATAACTATAGATACTACAGTACAGTTTCCTTTCATATGTTATCATTTGCGACCTGTCAGTAACAGTGGCTGATGTCTATAGAGCTATTCCTGTACAGCTGTACTGTTTCTCTAATAGGCTAGCTCTAGTTTTGTCCCATGGCAGGCAGGCTGGTTTCTTTACTATACCCAACACTGTATACTGATTATAAAATCTGAAGTCCTTATTCATACTGCCTTGGCTGTGTTACTGTTTTGCTATCCAGTGTTGAGTCCTGCTCTTCTTCTTTCTCTGAAGGAGTTCTTCTTCCCCCTCTTCTACTTGTCTTGCTTATTTCATAGTGCTTACATTCATAGTGGAGACGTAGAGACACTATTTTACCATCTTGGAGAAACTCTGAAGAGATGTTCATGTAGGCTCCCTGTTGGTTTACAGTAGTAAGCAAATGGGTCATCATTGTGTTCCTAGGTTACTTTCTCTATAATGAGCCATTTCACATCAAGCCACTCTGAACGGCTCAGTGTCTGGGGAACTAGAGAACAAACCTCCATCTACTGCATGTGTAGCATGCAGTCAATCAAAGAGCTAAAAGCCAGCTAAGCTAACCGGTCATACATGTCAATTAGACAGTTGCTGGATTCCATCAGTGAACTCTATGTTTATGTCATGTGTAGAACACTTTGACGGCTGAAGCCAGAAACATACTCAATGTAAGTAAGCGATCGCAAATGCAGACGTCCCGCCAACGTCCCGCCAACGTCCAGACTACACAGGGCACTACCACACAGTATGTGTTATGTTACTGTGTTTGTTCAAACACCTAGCACTCAAGGATGCAATAGAGGACCAATCAGAATGGAACCTAATGCACTTCGAACAGCCACAGCTGCTGACGTGTGGACTGTAGAGGACCGTATGATGCTTTACTAGCTCAGCTGCAATAAATGACATCATACAGCCGCATGCAGAAGTTTGAGCAATCCTGGTCAAGTCAAAATAGCTCTTTGTGACCCGTAAATAAATTGGATTCAAAACAGTATTTATACTGTATAGGGACTAATTTTGTTGTGCTTATAATAATGTATGTGGTTGGTCAGTGTTCTGAACATATAGACCATATGTATCGAAAAGCATATCGTCGCTGTCCAAAGAAAAACTCTCCAAAAAAAAAAAAAGTATCTCCAAAATAGCAACTTTACAGGAGAGGCCAAAAACCTCATTTAACTTCAATGTAAGTCAATGGAACCAGACGTCTTTCCAATCAGTTTTGGTTCATTTCTGTTGGTCCATTCGTTACGAGATTCTCACTCAATGTAAACAGCAGCTGATGTGTTCAAATGATGCATAAAAGTAAAAATTGAGAAAAGTGGAGATACATGTTTTTCATTGGACAGCGACGATATGGTGTGTTTTATGGTGATAAAGGTGGTATATGATGTTGCCATACCGCTCAGCTCCATCATAACACTCTTCATTAAAGCAACGGTGCACATGCCATGTGTGGTCCTTTGCTCAAAGCCTTTTTTCATTCATGCAATTTCACGTCAAGTATGTTCCTGGCTGCAGATTTAGAGAGCTCAGTAGCGTCGTTGCAGTTTCTCAATTATTATTCCTAATGCTCTATTATCAACCTCTATTGTGAACATGAGCTTCATGATGGTTTTCTCACAGCAGCCAAAACGTGCCCTACACCAGCTGTTGGTTGTGATCCCGGGATGGAGAAAAACCCTCACAAAGTGTGCACAGTTATAATATAAAGGACGTCTTGTTGTCTAATCTGGCATGTTTGGTAAATTAACATTCGCCCATTTACATACGAAGAGATTTCGCCATACAAAAAGATGGAGCATTTTCGAAATGGCATAAACCAGCGGTTCCCAATGCGGTTCCCAACCAGCCCTGGTTCCCAGCCGCTGGTTCCCAACCGCTGGTTCCCAACCAGCGGTTCCCAATGCGGTTCCCAACCAGCCCTGGTTCCCAGCCGCTGGTTCCCAACCAGCGGTTCCCAATGCAGTTCCCTGAACCTACAGTAGGTTGGGCTGTGCATTGCAAGACTGAAACTGGGAAAACACCAGGATGAAGGAATGCTTAAATCAGAAATGCTAATGTTGCTAGCACAAAATAATGCTAGTGGTGGATAATTAGCGCAGTACAAATGATATAGCGCTAGTGCTCTTCACCTTCCATTCACCGTTATTACTGAGTTACAGACATAGGCACCGGTTTGGACACCCCTGGTCAAATGACATGCTTAGTTGCTGAGAGAATGAGCAGACTTCTGCACGTTTTACTGCAGGGTTTGTTGAGTTATCTGTTCATTCGCAAGAACGAGTACAATATAAACTGCAGCCTGTCTATTAGCTATGGCCCGCTTCATATTTCATGTTTTGCGCTAAAGTCAGCAAATGTCATTCGATTAGAGGTGTTCAAACGCTTCCTCCTTGGACCTGTGAAGTCTTGGATGTTTTCAGATCAAAGCAAAAGCTGCAACCCAGGCTTTTAGCGTACTAGCGTCGTCGGGGAGGGCTGAAAGTGGCAGAGTACCATATGACTTGACTGCTGAATCAGCTGTAGCGCTCATTGTACTAATCATGGTATGACGGAAAACTGTACGACAAGCGTCATGTGAGTCACGGGGAAAAAAAATCTGAATATATAAACAGAACTAAAAGTGAACATGTGATCCAATGGGTGTCTTTTTTTTGCAGACACTTTTCTACCAGTCTTTTTTTTTTCTCTTATTCCCCGCATCATTTTCACCATGCATACAGTACATTAGACGACACAAACCTCATAAAAATTCATGTGCCAGAGGTATGAAAAAGAATCCGTTGAAAAGAATAAGACAAAGAGGAAACGTTAGAGGAGCTCGTGGCCTCCATCGGTCATGGTAAACATACTGAAAGGACAGGAACGCTCGACGGAAACGACGCGGACCGCAGCTCAGGGTCCTCGAGGTTTAGGCACCAAGAAAGGCCCTTGGACGACCTCACTGAGGGGTCACGTTGACTTTTAACCGTTCTCCTTTTTATTCAAACAGGATATATACGCTGGGCCTCTATGGAAACCCCACAATCCCTTGGTCGGAGGTCGTCATGTGGTTGGGGTTTCTTTTGGGTCGATACATTCTGATGCTCTGTTAAAAACTAGCTAACGTACATTTCTTTAGCACTGACTGGACTGAAAATCACCCTGCCTCTTTTTTTTTTTCTCTGAGTCACGTTATATTAGTGCTTCCCATGTGGTACTGTCGTTCACCAGCCCTAATTCTTGTGTGACAAACCTGTGAGCAAGAAAACAAGCAGAAATCAACAAACGCATCGACAACCTTGCCGTGGACAAGACTGGCAGAACGTACGGGTCTCAGGTCTCGTCTTTTACACGCACACGAGAGGGGAATAAAACAATACGAACCCAACACACGCGACAGGAGTGATTGTCAGATTTCATCAAAGCTTTGTGTGGTTTTCTTTTCATCGCATTTTCTGTCTGCCTCTGATTGTTGTCCTGTCGGTCTCTCTCTCTCTCTCTGTCTCTGTCTCTGTCTTTCTCTCTATGGTAGTATGAAGTGTGCTTCGTACGTTCGTCCACTACGACCGAACCCCCGCAGGTCCTGATGAACTGTCCAGAGACGACTGGGAAGCGCGCCGAGTCAGCGAGGCAAGCGTGGGGTCTACTAAAGAGGAGGGCGGAAACAGTTTGTACCAGCCAATCACGTTGCTGGCCAGGTCCAGCTCCTCCAGCAGGATTTGTGCTACTCCCATGAAGGATTTGTGGTCCATTCGTCCGTAGTCTCCCCAGACAATCACCTGACAAACAGAGAGAACCAAGAAATATCAAGAATTGATTTACTAACCCTGGAGTATTCGACTGCCATACACATGCTCCGCCCACAAATGCTTTCTTTCATAGCAACGGTTGTTAGGTTGGACAAGCTTTATAGACTATTGGCTTGTGCTTGTTTCATTCAACCTAATGACAAACCAAAATCCAAATTGCAGAAACTGGGGTCCCTGAAGGTCTCACCAAACTTGTAATTATAATAAGGTTATATTATTATATAAGGAAAAAACTAAATGGTCAAATACAAATTCAGCTAAATGTCATTGTTCAGCTGCTTCACCCATCAATCAGCAAGCTTCTGTCGTTGGGCTTATTAACTACACTGGTCTGGCTCCGGGTGGCCCACCCAGTTAGTCCTTCATAGCCTAGCCATTAGTAACTGTAACTACGCCTGGGATACCTCTGGAAAGCCTCTGAATGAGACAGAAGAGGAGATGTTAATGTGTGGAAGACTACATTAGTAAACTGGAAAAGTCAAATTTTAATATGTTTTGTTTTATTAATATGTTATACTTACGTTTTTAAAATCTCTCTCTCTCTCTCTCTCTCTGTCATATATATATATGTATCACACTCTATCTCTCTCTCTATACATATATCAC
>JAMWET010002128.1:287500-362500 GCA_024036415.1 Prochilodus magdalenae
TTGTCGTCCTGTTTCTTGTTCCCTTGGTTTGCTTTATTCCTGAGTTTTGTTTTGTTCTGTTGTTTGGTATTAAATCACTTGCGCCTACAACCAGCCTCCTTGTCTACTCCCCTGTGTGACACATGCCCATCCAGCCATCCAGTTTAGTCCACTGCTGACAGCAAAAGTTGGTTGGTGTAGCTCAGCAGATAACACCACTTACCTCCAGGGAACCACCACCACCACATGTGGGAGACTAGGGTTCGATTCCCGGTCTAGGTGACTATGCTGTGCTACACCAATAAGAGTCCTTGGGCAAGACTCCTAACACTGCATTGACCTACCTGTAATATGATTAACCTTGTATGTCGCTCTGGATAAGAGCGTCAGCTAAATGCCGTAAATGTAACAAATGTAATGTAACAAAAGCTAGGAAAGCCGCACTCTTGATGGAGCATTATGCCCAGCACTGAATGTTGTCTGCAGACTGTTGCCACTTTCAGCGGCACAGATTGTCTTTGTGGCACTATGGAATAGCCAGCTTGATGTTTTGCAACTATTGCAAACATGTAAAAGTTAGAATTTGACCTTGCACTTCCCAAGGAAATAATGCAGGCATGAACGGTGTTGAAAGCTAAACATTGGAATGATTGTAAAAAAAGAAAAAGAAAAAAAAAATGTCAAATTAAATGTGTAGCAAATTAAACTGTTTCGCAAATTGTCCCTACAAATGTCCCTGTTTATAGATAACAGTGTCTCTTACACTGACAGAAAGCACATAACATAATCTAATTGAGACTGATTAACAACTCTAGACAGTTTAAGGAGAGCGTGTACTTCCTGTCCCAGGAGCTGATGGTACAGTCCTACACTGCCACCACAGAATCTCTTATCACCACATCCATCACAGTGTGGTGCAGCTCAGCCACCACGTATCACACTCACAGACAGCAGCTCATCACCAGCTCTGCAGAGAGGACCACTGGAGTAAACTACCCACACTGTTGGATCTGCACACTTCCAGAACCAGGAAGCGTGCAGAGAGGATCATCACTGACCCATCACACCCTGGCCATCAGCTGTTCCAGCGTCTTCCCTCAGGCCGGCACTTTAGCCAAATGAGGATCAGGACAACCAGGCTACAGAGAAGCATCTTCCCACATGCCATCACACTCAGGAACAGCTGAACACTAAGTACAATGCACCTTATGATCCACACTGCTCTTATTAATCCTGAATTCCATAAACAGATGCAATCCATTTATCTTATTTATCTTAGTAACAGTTTCACACACCACCCATCCTCTGCACTCTGAGCGTCTCAGACTGGTGTTTCTTCTTGTACTGCACTTTATAAGCTCTAATCTGCCTCCGTATTCTGACTGCTGCATTCATACAGTACATATCGTCGCTGTCCAAAGAAAAACAAATATCTCCAAAATGGCAACTTTACAGGAGAGGCCAAAAACCTCATTCAATTTTAATGCAAGTCAGTGGAACCAGACGTCTTTCCAAACACTATTAGGCCATTTCTGTTGGTCCGTTCATCATGCAATTCCCACACAGTGTAAACAGCAGCTGCTGTGTTCCAATGATGCATAAAAGTCAAAATGGACAAAATTGAAGATACATGTTTTTCATTGGACAGCGACGATAACCCTAACCCTAACCCTAACCCTCACAATGTAAGATTTACAGGTATGTGAGGTGTGTGTGTGTGTGTGTGTGTGTGTTAGGAATGTGTGTTTGTACAAATTCCCTGTATGTGTGAACATACTTGCCCAATAAAGCTGGATTCTGACTCTATCGTGTAATATGCTCTGTGCTAACTGATGCTCTGTTAGCTTGGTCTTAGCTAATCTATTGGATTAGCGTTGTGGAATTCCATTTGGAATACATATTTTACCAGAGCTATTCCTCTAATCATATCATGCTGTCTGAGCGGAAATTTGAGGTGACTGTAGGACACAACGGCCAATGACTCAGAGAGCTTTAATGGACTAACCAGGGAGAGACTTGGATCCAGGTTTTTGGATGAGGCCCCGGGCACGGATCACCTCCACCTCCAGCTGGCCCTTCTTGTTCACCATGCCAATCTGGATGTCCCCTGCACAGTGTGGACACATCGGCCACAGCAAGGAGCAAGAGAGACACAGTGGATTCTGGTGATGCTCGAGAACTCATTCTTTACTTGCTGGATCACTGATAACGACTTGTGAACATACTACAGAATCTGCTCCACATTTCCAACAGCCACAACCTCAGCCATGAGCTGGTCATGCAGGCAGAGTGCTTCTTAACAGATGTCATCTTTAATACTTTATATTACGGTCAAATGACACGTGCAGCTGATCATCTACATGGAACGCCCCTTCCTGCCATGGCCTAAAATGTAACTTATGCAAGAGTTATGACATATATATATAAAAAATTGTTTATAAATTAATTCAGTAATTAACACAAAAATCATTCCCACACTGCAAATGACTCAATAACTGCTATTAAATGACATTCACCATCAGGAATGATTCAACAACAAGTTTAAATGATTCTATAATATTAAATTAAATTAAATTAAATTAAATAAAACAATATAATATAATATAGAATAATATAATATAATATGATATAAAATAAAATAAAATAAAATAAAATAAAATAAAATAAAATAATATAAAATAAAATAAAATAATATAAAATAAAATAAAATAAAATAAAAATAAATAAAACAATATAATATAATATAAAATAAAATTAAATAAAATAAAGTAAAATTAAATTAAATTAAACAATATAATATAATATAATATAATATAATATAATATAACAATATAATATAATATAAAATTAAATAAAATAATTGTACTTAATTTATATAAATTAACTATAAGTATAACTACAGGTAATTGATTCAGTAACTGCTTTTTTTTTTAATTTAAGAAAGGACTGATAGATAAACTAGACACTGAACGGTAACAATGAACACTGGACTTTCCTGAGAAAAGCTTGAAAACCCTACAGCAGGTTAGTATTTGTTCTAATGCCTAAAATATGTTTACTAGCTAATTCAATTACATCAATCACATTACAATTACATTACACACACCATCAGGATATTTCCATACTACTTTACATCATGGACATTTTGCGGAACACTAAACTAGATATATATGCTATGATATTCGAGATAAAGACATATGTAATGGTGAACAATGCTGCTTCACTTATTGGAGAACAGTAAATGCATTAGAGGTAAACAAAAGGCAGTGCCTGATTTAGGATGGGAATACACAGTGTAGTATAACTGACCTATAGAGGGCGTGGCTAGGGTTTGTCGGCCAACCAGCTGGGCAGGACCCAGGCCATCCAGGAAGTCACTGAACTGAGTCTCCACTCTCACGGCCGGGAAGATGGGACTGGCAAAATAAACAAAAACGACAGATGATGCATTATCACATTAACTACCATAATCAGCACCATAGGTTAGAGACGTCCGTCTGAGCTCTGTATTAAACCCAGTCCCAGGTTTACAACGTGTGTCTTGGTCTGCTCAACAGACAAAATACCAGCGCTGTTATTATGTTGAGATGCATAAGTGGGTTTTGTTGGACTGTGCTGGAATTAAAAGCCAGTAAAAATAATTAAATAATTAACAAAAAATATAAGGTACAGTCCGAACCATGGCTGCCCACAGCAAGTGACATCACTCGACCCTGTGGGACACTGCTCTGTCCACTAAAACCGCTGCAAGCAATTACTTGAACAAGCTACTTAATGCTGGCTTGCTTGAGTAGCGCTACCACACTGCACCTTTTCGCTCTCTAGCTCTGGAAAAAGAACAGCGGGCACCAAGCAGCTCCACCGTAATTAAACAAATGTCAAAGAAAATTGGCAAGACATTTTATAGGCTCTGTTTAGCCACAATGCAAACGTTTGAGTGACAGCTATGTTGCTGGGGCAACATGCACGACTGAGACTATTTCTGGACAAAGAGTGTTCGTATAGACCGCTGTATACATGGCTTGCACGACAGATGCTGTAGATTATGTTTTACTTACAGCATGTGTCAAATAAAAACTTACTGCAGGAATGTAGACGTAAGGACAGGACTTTCAGGAATTCCACACTTTATTATTTTTTTAATAATTAAATAAGCACAGTTAAGTGCAGAGACTGGGGGCTGATTATTCAGTTAAAAGATTTCAGTAACTATTACAAATGATTCAGTTACTATTACACATGATTCAGCTACTACTATGAATGATTCAGCAACTACTATGAATGATTCAGCTACTACTATGAATGATTCAGTAACTATTACAAATAATTCAGTTACTATTACAAATGATTCAGTAACTATTACAAATAATTCAGTTACTATTACAAATGATTCAGTAACTATTACAAATAATTCAGTTACTATTACAAATGATTCAGTAACTATTACACATGATTCAGTAACTATTACAAATGATTCAGTAACTATTTCAAATGATTCAGTAACTATTACACATGATTCATTAACTATTACAAATGATTCAGTAACTATTTCAAATGATTCAGTTACTACTATGAATGATTCAGTTATTACTTTGTATGATTCAGTACATACTATTAAATGATTCAGTAAGTGACATGGATCAATGAGTCAACTACCAGGTAACTACTGTAACTGATTCAGTTACTGCTCTTAAATGGTGCAGTAGGTATTATAAAGGAGTTAGTAACTATTACAAATAAATCAATAACTATTTTTGTAATGTTCTGTTGAGATGAATAAAGAGTTATTTTATCTTCTCATCTCCTCGAATAAATGATTCAGAAACTATTACAAATGATTCAGTAATAATTCTAAATGGTTCAGTAACATAATACACATTCTTCAGTAAACACTATAAGAAATTGAGTATCTATCTTAAATGATGCAGTATCTACTATAAAAGATCCAGTAAGTACCACAACTATGATTCAGTAAGTAATATAAATCATTCAGGAGATACTATAGGTCATTTAATATAGACTATACATGATTCAGTACGTACTACAAAAGATTCAGCAAGTACCAAAAACTACTTCATAATTACGATAAGTGATTCAGTAACTCCTGTCTATGATTCTGCAGATTCAATAAATGATTCAGTGACTACTCTAGATGACTCAGTAACTTATAGAAATCATTCCGGAGATACCATAGGAAAATTAATATCTATTTTAAATGATTCAGTAACTTCTATAAAAGATTCAGTAAACACCATAACTACTTTATAACTGCTTGCATTGATTCAGGAACTACTGTCTATGATTCTGTAGCTACAATAGATGATTCAGTAACTACTCTAAATGATTCAGTTGCTATAATAATTCAGTAACTGCTTTAAATGGACCAGTAACTATTATATATGATTCTGTGGCTACAATCAATGATTCAGTAGCTACTCTAAATGATTCAGTAAATACCATAACTACTTTATAACTGATGTAATGATTCAGTCTATGATTCTGTAGCTACAATAGATGATTCAGTAACTACTACACAACGATTATGTAGTTATGAGAGTGAGGACAGCAGATTCTCAGACTTTGAAGTGGTTTTAGATGAAAGCCCTTTTAAATGGGGTGAGAAATAAAGTAGAGAGGCTCACCTTCCCTCAGAGTTGTAGCTGGTCATGCTGCCGTTGTTGGACTCACGGCTGGGCTGCCGGCTCATGTTGCGCTGCAGCTCCACGGCCATGCCCGTTTCCTGACTCCGCTGGATCGTCGTCCCACCTCCTTTTGACTTCTTATTAGATGCCTCTGGAGACGGACACACGGGACGCCCAATAAATACAGCAGTCTTAAAAAAAAGTTCACTGGAGTGCGTGGAAGTGAAAGTGCCTTTACTGATATTTGCCAGAAGTAATAACAAACAGTGAAACACTGTTTAGTACAGAGTTGCCATTTTATTAGAAACACCAGCCTTGTATTGGTCATAGTATCCGTTTACAGGTTTGCCCAATAAAGGCAGGTTTGAAGTTAGTGACTGATGCCCATCTCTTGCCACCATAGGATTATTTGTTTGGGTGGTGGGCCAAGGTAAGCGTTTCCGAGTACACTATTCAGCGTTGTGATTTTTTCTACATGACAAGTTGTATCATTTAGTACTATAAGGCTGTTATGTACAGTTCTATTGACCTTTAAGCAATGCTAATATGGCAAACAGCTTAGTGAGCTAATCAATAAGCGCTGCCTCGAAACCTTCATCATAAAAATGCTTCAAATTTAACATCAGAAGCCGCAAATACAAATGTAATCTCCCAGTCGCTGCGCGTATGAGTCAGCAGCGCGAGGCTAACAGCTCGCCCTCCACTCAGCAGAAACAAAAGCTCCATCTCTTCAGCCTGAGTCTGTGTGCTTAAAAAGGCAGGAGAGAACAGAGCGGAGTCTCGCTCCAGGCCGCGGAGTTCTCTAATGTGCTTTTATGTCTGCTTCAAAGAGAACAAGTGCAGCGGTGCAAGCACCAACCCTCTGTACCTCACCCTCCCCTCCTCTCGAAGCCTTATTATGGTGAATGATGCCGAGTCACTTCTCATTTCTGAAAGGGCTACGAAATGGCCACAGGTGCTTCTATCAAAGGGAACTCTGTTCTGGTTTGATTGGGATCCGACCTCCGTCTGAGTTGTTTCTGAAGCCTTTGTGGGATACAGCCCAAAAGACAAATAAGACAGTTTGGCTTTGAAAAACACAGAGAGAGCAAGACCTGGGGTCTCACTCTCAAAAATAAAGGTGCCCAATAGGTTCATTGGAGCAATGCCACTGAACTGTGTTTCCCAGTCTTGGTCCTGGAGTACCTCTGTCCTTCTCATTTCAGTGTTTAACCTTGTATCAGGCTCACCTGATCCAACTGAGCAGATAATTAGCATGCCCTTCCTGAGTTGGACTGGCTGTTTTATAGCAGGAAGTCTCAAATATGTGTGGGGTAGGGCTGGGTCCCGGGGCAACAGAAGAACCACGTTGCCAAAGAAAGATTCATTGGATGGTTCTTTACAGGAATGCTACAGCCTTTTCCCACCGAATCACTGACTTCCATGAGCAGCATATACCTATCGTAGACAGAACCACCTGATGCAGAGAGTCCAACAGAGCATGGGTCAGATAAACATCCCCACCCTCCCCTTTACCCCCATCATCACTAAGCTTTGTGGCATCATGTGATGGGGAGTCCTAACCAGGGGGCAGACCTGGACAGTGTGGGGAGGTACTGTCTGTATATATTTTCACTGGGAGGTCTACAGACTATGTGTACATACTGTACGTCTGCATTCACACTCTGTCTGAACCGCCAAAGTTAGAGCACCTGTGTCTTTAAGCCCCGCCTCCTGATGAGCCCAGGGTTATTTGGGTCATCTCACCCACTTTGTTCTGAACCGTCTACCGCCAGAGCAGCGGCAGCATTGTGTGAGGGTGTGCCTAGCTAGCTAGAGGCCAGGCACAACGGCTTATGTTATGAGATGATGTCACCTTGTAACAGAGGAAAGTGCTAGAACACACTAGTGTGTGTGTGTTTGAACATGTACACATACACTGACAAGGACTCTTAGAGAACACTGTGCTCAGTAAAAGTGAACCAAACACTACCTCAACACTTCACTGGCACAGACTCCAATAAAGCACTGTACCCTGTTCCAGTGTTCCATTTCCATTTCCTGTTCTATATATCACTCACTGCACTATTTGTCCACGAGTGTGCAATATATATTCTTCTATGCAAAAAAAAAAACTCTTGATGTGCAATAATTATATCTCTATAAGCTATCCAAAGAATGTGCAATAACTAACTCTTACCTCACCTGTCTATTGTCTGTTTAAAATGTACAGTTTATCATATTTAAATATTTTAGGCAATGTGTATATATGTAAATTATTGTTTTATTTTTATTTCATTTTTATTTTTTCCTGCTGTCTCTCTCTCAATTCTGCACTTTATATATTTTAGACATATGTTTAATTATTTTGTGTGTAAAGTGCTGTTGGCTTGCTGCTCAATTTCGTTGTACACTGTGCATGTCACGCCTCCAAGTGTCCCCGGCTTCCCCGGTCTTCGGGACTCCACTTCCCAGAGGGCCACGCTCGATGACGTCATGTCTATGCGCCCCCGTTCGGACTCCGTGATACGCTCTAGGTCGCCTGGGTTTTAGCCACAGCTGTTAGCAACCACTTACTTCCTGTATTTAAGCCACACACAAACACTCGCACTTTGCGAAGCTTTGCCAAACTTAGTTTAGCGAACCTGAGCCATCCTTTCTCGTGTCGTCTCGTTATGATTTCCAACTCCCTTCGTTCCTCTACTGCTCTTTCGCTTTATCCCTTTTGCTCGTGCTCTGACTCTACGGTTTGTACCTGTGTTTCCTCACTTTGGTTCTCCCCTTCGGTCTTCCCCTGTAAACCCGTTTGCCCTCGCTGCTTGTTCTACCTGGTTCTGACCTCCGCCTGTCTCTGACTCCGATTTAGCTTCTCCCTTTGTTATGCTGTTTACTGGTGCTTGCTGAGCTTGCCTGTTTGTGAATAAACCGTTCCTGGTTTTTTAATTCTGCAAACGTCGGTTTCAAAGTCTTTTGTCTAACAGTGCAATGACAAAAAAGGCATCTTGTCTTATCCTATCTTATAGAATTTCATTAAGGAGGCTGGGAAGAGTGACATTCAGTAACTAGTGTCTATGATTCAGTACATAATACAAGTTATTCAGTAAATACTGTAGGAAACTGAGTATATATCTTAAATGGTTTAGTATCTAGTATAAATGTATATAATGTATCCTAACTACTTTATAACTACTCTAAATGAGTCAGTAGCTGATATAAATAATTCAGTATTTTATTTAATTCAGTAAATACTGTAAGTAGTTCAGTATCTACTTTAACTGATCCAGTAAATACCTGCTTTAAATGAATCAGACTTTTGATTTAGGCCAGCTTCAAATGAACCAAGAGAATCTGGGTAGATAGAGAGATCCAAGGGCACCTAGTTTCTTATCACTGATTAAAAATTGGTCACCAAACTGTTTATCTGAAACAAAGGGGCTTTATAATGCTCCGTTCCTGTGATATTCCCAGTCATTAAGACAGTAGCATAAAGCACTAGAGCTAGTATTTATCAAAATCTCCCCAAGGAGTCTCATAAGCCCTGTAGAAAGCTGAAAACCGGTTTGATTAGTCAGTTAAATGAACAACAGTTGACAGTTGAACTGAGCAGAGAAAAGAAATAAGCCTCAGTGACATCCCTACTTCAAAACTCTGAAAAGACATGGAGACAGTGACCACTGACCCGTCGGGCTGATCTGGGAGGTGCTCCTGCTGCGTCGGTTGCCCACGATGGCCACGAAGCGCGCATTGAGGCTGGCACGCCGTTTCTTGCTGCCGCTGCCCACCGTGCCCAGCGCCGTGTCTGACTGGCTGCCGTCTGTACGCTCGGACGTGTTGATTTCACCGCTCACGCTCGTGCTCTTCAGCATGTTGCGGCCTGCGGAGCTCCGCACCTGCCGGCTGGAGGAAGCGTGGTGTCAGGTTAAGCCTACGCAGCAGAGCTCAGAGAGGCTGACCAGACAGCAGAATTTTTTATTTTTTATTTTGATGAGCTTTTTGAAGCATGTTCATTGTGTGTCAGGTAACAACCCTACTGGCAAAGCCTGAAAGACTTACTTACATCACAAATCATTGGTACATAGATAAAGTCCTCGGTCTTTATTGGAACCTGGGTGAAAGACAGGCTATGAAATGATGTACTTCATTTTAATATGAAGGAAATATGAAAGAAATCTTTGAGTGAGGCCAAATATATTTCCATCAAAAGCACATGCACCACAGTCAGGACCTCTGGATTAGGACGTCAGTGCACCTTGTGCCAAGATGGAGTCTTGGTTTGCAATGCCAGTGCCAGTGAAGTGAAACAGCCTGTTCAGCTCAGGCGCCAGTGTTTAACCTATTAGGTCAGAAAACAGGGATGCACCTGCAAAAACTCAATTCTGTGGTCAGTGAATCACTTCTTGTGGTTTTCTTCTTTTGCTCTGCTGGGAAGCCCAACCGTGATCCAATCATAGCCTGCTGCCAGATGCAGTCATTTACATGACATTTCTGGCATTTAGCTGACGCTCTTATCCAAAGCGACTTACAAGGTTAATCACATTACAGGTAGGCCAATGTAGTGTTAGGAGTCTTGCCCAAGGACTCTTATTGGTGTAGCACAGCATCACCCAGACCGGGATTCAAACCCCAGTCTCCCACGTGTGGTTGGTGGGTAGTGGTGTTATCCGCTGAGCTACACCAACCAGTCCATGAATCCATGGATCCTAACAAGCTTTAAAACAGCAGCACAAAGTGAAACATCCACCACCATACTTCACTCTTAGCACTGGGAGGCTTGGCATGACCTTCAGTCTGTTTATGCCAAGACCTCTCCTGATGTTTGTCACGAGGAAAAATCTCGGAAATCACGGAAAGTTCCTCCAAAGTTTCAGTAAGGTTGAGTGAGCTCCAGGCATTGCTTTGGCGACAGTAAAGGCTTTCTTCTTTCAAGACTTCCAAATGATTTCCTGGCATGAAGGCAGTATTCACTGTAGGTTTGGAGATTTGTTGGAGGACGATCTCCGCAAAACACACAAGCTCTCCATTCATCAGCTAACAGTGGTGCATAGGTGCCAGAAATGTGGTCATGTGCTCTGAGAATTTTTTGTTTACCTCATTAAATGTTTAGATTACTTTCATATTTCAAGAGTGCCGTGAAATTGATCATAACCAATAAAGCCTTTTCGGCTCGTCTTTACAAAAGGTGCCAATACATCTGGACAGATCGATCATCTAGTTCAAATGATACTGGGTGCAACAGACATAAACTTTGCTCAGTTACTCATGTGTCTACAGTCATTCACATTGGTCTTCCTTAACACAGCAGTAAAGCAAAGCTCTCTGGCGCCCTCTGGGGCTCTGGAGGAGTTGCCGAGTGCCTGCACCCTCTGACGGAGTTAAGCTGCTGCAAGACAGCCCGAACAGGCCCTCTTCAAACGCCTCAGCCGTCGGGCCCGTCACAGCATTCTCCTGTGAAAGGTGGTAGGGGGTGCTTGTGGGGGACAGGGGGAGTGAGGAGGTGGGTCTCTCTTCTGCAAGCTGCATGATGGTAAGTGAAGCTTGGGCAGCTAGAGTGCTAATGCTGGGTGGAAGGGGATCAGGTGCTGGTACGGGGTCCAAACACTGAAGGTATGACCGGAGGCATGCAAGAAGGGCTCTATAAGACATACACACACACACACGTTACATATGACACACATGACATGCAAACACAGGCACAGAATGGAGGTATATGATGAACTAAGTGCTGCAGTGAATTGACTTCAGTCATATACGTACACAGTTGTGACTGGAAGTTAATTAATTTCATTGCCATTTAAAAACAGCTCGTTAAATACAGGTTACTTATATCAGACTGAACAGCAGAAAACATATCGTCGCTGTCCAATGAAAAACATGTATCTCCATTTTTGTTGATTTTGACTTCTATGCATCGTTTGAACACAGGACTTGCCATTTGTGTTGTCTGAAAATTTTATGAGGAATGGACCAACAGAACTTGCTCAAAACTGCATGGATAAAAAGTCTGGTTCCATTGACTTGCATTGAAATTACATTAGGTTTCTGGCCTCTCCTGTAAAGTTGACATTTTCAAGATACCTGCATTTCATTGGACAGCGACGATACAGATTAGGCAAATCCGTAATGCTTGTCATTTCTGCTTCTCATGATCCAAGCCATCACAAATTCAGTGATGTTGATGTCTGGTGGTCTGTCCATTGTTTGGAAAACATCAGCTTCTCGGTAAGGAGGTTCGTGACAGCTACACATCCTTTCAGACCCATAGCACTAAGCACTATCTTCTCAAAGTGAATGTAGGGACAGAAGCACCTGTAGATGTTCTCAGATCTGAAGCAAGAGTGGAGCTTGATGTTCTCCTGTCTCTCACAGATGAAATCTGTTTATCTGAGGGACTGTAATGGTGTTAATGTAATATATGTTACTGATGTTATTTAAATGATCTGCACATTAAAACCAAGCCAGCAAATTCAATGCAGCACTTTTTCACAGAGAACAGCATATGCAAAATTTCACATAACAGGTTTACAACAGATACAATGCTCAGCGGATGATTTCTACAGCTCGTGCAGGAATGGAGAAGGGAGATTTATGGTCAGGCTGTGAAGGTTGCCCTCACCAAAAGACAAGTGAATCTGAATACATTTGGCTCGTTAGTGCATTGTGTTATACTATGGCTATTATGACTATTCCAATAACTACAAATAAAATTAAAATTACATTTAAATTAATGAATTAAATTCAAATTTAAGATTTAGGAGTGGTTAGATGGCCGCTAAATGCATATTTAATATCTCTGACAGTTCTGTCTTACACTGTAAACTAAGTTCACCTAAAACAAGGCTTAAAATAGAACTTGCCTTTTTCCCCTTAGAAACGATTAATTTTAAGATCTACAAAGTCTATAAATTTGTCATTTAAACAGCTTATTCATTCTTAACTATATTCATGATGAAAATGTATTGTTTTGGGGTTTTTTTTGGAAATGTAAATCTATGTAGATTTTTGCTAGAATTGTGCTTTATTTAGCAATTGAGTAAAATTTAACATCTTTAAGTAAAACAGCTTTAAAATATAGAATAGTACACTATTAACATGTATCATGCTGTTGCTCTCCCCATTGTCTGTAAATGTGTACACCGTGTGGACCAAATAAAATGTCTGCTTATGTTTTTATTTGCATTAAAAGTAAAGTATGTAATTTTGCGTTTCCTACAAAGCTCTGATTTCAGATTACTGGGGTAGTTTTGGTTTTGTTCCAGCAGTAGGTAGTTCTAGTTTATTTATCCACATGTTGGGCTGGAGGTAAGGGAACCACCCTTGTGACCGGAGAGTCAATGGTTGGATTCCCTGAACCGACAGCAACGACTGAAGTGCCCTGGAGCAATGCAGCTACATTTACATTTTACATTTAAGGCATTTAGCAGACGCTCTTATCCAGAGCAACTTACAACCGTGATTAGTGTTCTGTTGGATAATGTTCCAGCTAGTAGGAAGTTTAGAGCCTAAAACTCACCACGAGCTCAGACACTGCCCGAACAGGGGGCCAGTGCTGGTACCTAGAAAAAGGTCATTATAAGTGCAACACAATACACATTGAGCTAACAGCTAACTCCCAACTGCTCCCCGGGCGCTGTGGGTAAAGCCGCCCACCGCTCCAGGCAAGTGTGCTCACTGCCCCCTAGTGTTCACTAATGTGTATGTGGGTGTTTCACTTTACGGCTGGGTTAAATGTGAAAGACAAATTCCTCTGTCTCCAAGCACATATGGCCCTAATGGCCCTACAAATGGCCCCAAACTCCCGACAATAATTGGCCTCACCTAAATAATTTCTATATATGTTCAATTAAGTCTGTTTTTATAGTTTGGCTGTTTTTTCAATCAACAAAATAAGACCTAGATTAGCAGATACAACCCTTTTGGGTCCTAAATGATGATGCACGACTGTTTCTCCATCTAATGAAGAACCATTTCTGCATTAAGAACCATTTATTTCTTCGAATGTTCAATATTAGGGTTACTAAAAACCCTGAAGGACCGATTCCATTCTTCTAGGAAAGAAGGAAGATTCCTCATTACTAAGTTAAAGCTGCTACTGCCGATTCAGCCTCTGTAACATGGTCAGTTATTAGATTGAGATGAATCTGCAGTCTGGTCACTGGTTGTGCTAATAGCTTTGCGAGTCAGGAAATAACTGATACGCTAATGACGTTCTGTGGATCAGACCCTGGAGGAATAACAAACACTGGAGATTTGTGGAGCGCTGAAATGGGATGTCTGGCCAGAGGACACCATTTGAAACAAAACGAAGCAGCAGAATCTTTTAAGCGGACTGTGTGAAAGTGTGTCAGGAGCTTCAGGCTCCAGAGCCTCATAATGCTCTAGTTGGCGTCCACAGCAGCGGGGCTATATGGAGGTCTGTCTGGACTATGCCATGCTTTAAATAGCTAATAGCATATGTGTATATATATATACATATATATATATATATATATATACATATATATATATAATATATAAGCAGATATATATATATATATATATATATATATGTGTATGTATGTAAATATATATATATATATATATATATATATATATATATATATATATGTATATATATATATATATATATATACATATAAGCTCTGTATTGTAATGAGTCCACTTTAAAATGAACTATGCTAGAATGTAAATAACAGTATTATACTGTATTTAAATATCAACTTGTGTCACGCTTCCGGGGCTCCCCAGCTCCTCTGCTCTCCTGGACTCCATTTCCCAGAGTGCATCATCCGATGACATCACACCCACATGTCCCCAGCCATCCAATCAGCACCGCTCTAAGTCACCTGAGTTTTAGCCAGCTGTATCCACTTAGCCTCAGTATATATACTCCTCTCAAACACTTCCTCATTGCGAAGTTTTGCCAAACCTAGTTAGCATTTCTGAGCGTTTCTCCTCTGTTTACCCTGACTCTGGCTTTTTTGGACTCCTTTTGGCTTTGCCCTCTTCTTTTGTTTTTCCCTTGTTGGTTTTCTCTCGTGTTCTACTCTCTGGCTATCGACCTTTGTTTGTAACTATCACCATTGTCTTGCCTAGCCCTTCCACCTTGGTTGCCTCGCTGCTTGTGTACTCGTGTGCTTAATAAAGCCCATCTGCGCCCGTCGGTCCTGGTTCTTTGTCCCTGACAACTTGGCTATGAATTAAATGATCTCATGCTATTCACTTATTGTTAGTAGTAGTATTATTAGTATTATTAGTATTATTAGTAGTATTATTAGCAGTATTATTAGTATTGTTATCATTATTATACAATGTAAAAAAACCAAACTGAATCACAAGGATGTGGTCAGAGAGCTCAAACCTCTGAATTAAAAAGACCAAACCCAAAATAAACCGATCGAGATTAGGTATTGATCCCTCATTTGAACATGTGAGACAGAAAGAGGGAGGAAACGTCTATAGAGCTTATTCTCCCAAATGGTGCGCACAGTTTAATGTATTTGTTGAAAATTATATAAATCTACACTATAAATAATGCATCTGCAGAGAACCTAAATATTACATGTTCTAGTCATTTCAGCACACTTCAGCGTTTCCAATTATTTCCTCAATTTAAACGATTTTAAAGATTTAAAAAAGTATAAAAGTGTTTTTACATTATAAAAATACAAAACATTTAAAAAATAAATATTATATATACTTTGTAGAATGTAGAATTTTAACAGGGGTGGTGATTGGAACCAGACCTCCACCTCTACAAGCTCCTATAAAGTTATTAAATGAAAGGGTTATGAATATGTTGTGGGAATATTACATATGTAAACTCAGGAGACATGAAGGATGGCTGGTGATTTTGACAGTCGATAAAATGTCTGTGTTTGTGTTGTTGACCTGATGACCCCTGGTTCCCATCACCACCAGTGCAAAGATCTGTGAAGTCTAAGTTTCACAGCATTGAACGACTGACCTGAAACAGGTTGGTATCAATGCCTTGGCATGATAAGTGAAATGATAAAGCCACATCTGGGTAATTGGTAAATGAAGGGTATACTATAGCTTGTAGTAGCCAGCCCTCCGGGCAGGTATCAGTAGTTAGGGAACAGGTCCAGGATCAGCCTATCATTGGCCATTACCTGACATCTTCATCTCCGGCCACAGTGTGGCGCCTGCGTTTCAGCTCCTCTGAGAAGCGTCTCTTTCCCAGGCTCCTTCTCTGCCCTGGGCTGCTCACGCCCCACGAGATACGCCTGTCTTTTTTCTCCTCCCCTTTACAACTCTCCAGAGACTTTGACCTTCGCCCGCAGATGCGAGAGGAAAGAACGAGCATGCAGGCAAGACACATGCATCATGCAGCAGAGAGAAAACAGAGGACGAGAAGCATGCATAAGAGAGAAGCAGTCATGCAAAAGAGAAAGAGTGGGGAACCCAATGACATGGACCACCAGCTCAGCCTGAGGAGCCACACCCACAGCTTGAATGCTGGGTAATTACTGTGGTAGTAATTCATTTACAGTTTTCTGAAGCTTGATGAGATTAAATTTCCTAGAGTCTTTAGATCATTGACAGGAGAACTGGAAACCCGGTGAGGAGTATATACATCTATGTACTGCCAGCCAAAGGTCTTAGGCCAGTCAAGAACACTGTCTATAACTATTCATATTCGCAAGTTCACCAAATATCCAAAAGTAACCAGACACCCATTCAAACGAGGGAACTCAGCTACTTTACGCTGACGCAAGCATTCAGTTATTCATAAACAGCTTGAATAATAGAAACCTGAACATTAGAATTAGACACTTATGAGTCTAGACTCAACACGCCCAACACAAAGCATCAGCTGGGGGAGCATTGGTCTGTGGAGCAGTGGAACCGTGTTCTCTGCGGTGATGAATCTCTGCCCAGTACCTTTGGGATGAGCTGTAGTGATCCAGAGCCAGTCGTCCAGCATCAGTACCTGACCTCACTTATGCTCTTGTGACTGAACACAATCAAATCCTCACAGTAATGTTCATCTAATATCAACAGTAAAGCCTTTTCCGAAAATTGGAGCCTGTAACTGCAGCACAGTAACACACACACGCACACACACACACACACATACACGCACACACACACACACATATACACGCACACACACACACACACACACTCACGCGCACACACACACACTCTCACACACACTGACGCACGCACACACACACACACACTCACGCGCACACACACGCGCGCGCACATAAACGCACTCACGCACGCACACTCACGCGCACACACACGCACGCACACGCACGCACACGCACACACACTCACACACACTCACGCACGCACACAAACACACACTCACACACGCACACACACACGCGCGCACACACACTCGCACACACACACACTCACGCGCACACACACACACTCGCACGCGCACACATACACTCACGCACACGCACACACGCGCACGCACACACACACACACGCACGCACTGACACACACACTCGCACACACACACTCACGCACACACACACGCGCGCACACACACTCGCACACACACACACTCACGCGCACACACACACTCGCACGCGCACACATACACTCACGCACACACACACACGCACACACGCGCACGCACACACACACACACGCACGCACTGACACACACACTCGCACACACACACTCACGCACACACACACGCGCGCGCACACACACCTACACGCGCACACACGTACATGCACGCACACACGCACGCGCACACGCGCACACACACACACGTACATGCACATGTACATGCACACACGCACACACACACAGACACGCACTTACACAGACTCACGCGCGCACACACGCACTCACACACACACACACACACACGCACACACAAACACATGCACAAACACATATACTGTATATATTCCTCTCAGATATACATGTTCAATCAGTATGTATATTAAAGCTGCCCTGCTGTGACGTATTAACCTGAACCTCACCACAAGCATTTCAATGCTAAAATCTGCTGACATGCTGTGGAAATGCCACATAAACTTGATACGGGTAACCTGAAACAGCTTAGTTACCATAAACAGGCATGGGCTGAGGAGAGGCGGTGTCTTTAACGGTTCTCAGATACTACCACAATCCCTTATTTCAAGAACGCAGGGAGAACAATACTGGCCCTCCAAGCTAACAGTCACAAAATGACAAAACCTATTGCACTAATCCTTATTTGGATTTGTTCTAATGAAGGAAATCAGGGCTAATGGTTGGAAATATGAATGCCCCGCTGGCCTAAGACTTCAGAGCAACACAGTCTGTGTAGTGTATGACGGTTTCTAACCTGAAGCGTCCGTGCGGTCGCTCTGATTGGACAGACATGTAGCTGGCGCTGCTGAGGCGGGAGGCACTGCTGGCTCTGGAAATGGCCGACACATCACTCACATCACTGTCCGACGACCGTGCAGACATGTTATCGCAACTCCTCTTATACATCTACAATAAAACAAATAAGTTAGAATTATTAATACTGCAGTATTAGTGTTGGTGTAGTTATTCAGCCAATACTATCCCACTAGTGTCACTGGTCTAGCCCAATGCTCTATAAGGCCTGAACTACCATTTCATGCAGAACTATTCCCCACTTGTAGCTCAATAAAACAGGCAGAGGTCCGATACTAGAGCTGAAGGATTTAGGAAAACCATCTGATCACATATTTCTGGCTGTTATTGTGACTGTGATTTCAGTTGTGATACAGCATGTGGGTTGTTTGGATGGCTCTACCCCTCTACAGTTGGTTCACAAGCTCTCTGTTATAAAGTTATGATATCCCACTTGTAAAAATGTATTTACACAATTAATTGCTTGTTCTAAAATGAATTGCTAATCCTAAAAAAATGATAAAAACTGCAGTGAATTTAAGTGCAAAATTTCAAACAATGATTTTTATATAAAAATGACTTTTCGGCCCTAATGGAAACTACTAGGGCTGCCCTCTAGAAGTTGACGATTCGAATCGTCAGTCGGAAGTCGACTGAGACCATTCAAGCTGACAACAGTGACCATTTTTTCTTCGTAAAACAGACTAAAGCTTACAGAAATGCACAAGATACAAGATAATTTAAATATGAATTTAATTTTAAATATGAGATTTAAAAGACTATAAGCTATAAGCGCTAATGTTTAGCATAACTATGCGCTGCTGCCCGGCGCTGTATCCTGTAATTAAATCAGGCTCCAGTTCAGATCGATCATCATAAGCCCCGCCTCTTTTAGTTCAGAAATATGTTCCTGTGACTCTGCTGACTTTCTAAATGAGGAGGACGTCAGATCTGAACCATGTGCAGATTAATTTACTGATTACTAGATAAAAAAACATGAACGAATAGTCGAATCGTCGGCCAGGACGGGCGAATCCGATTCCACTGACAAATTTCTGAGTCGGGTACAGCCCTAGAAACTACTAGGCTTTAAATAACCTAATACACAAATATTAGAGTCACATCTAACCTGTCAATACAGAACATGAATGCAGTTTATTAAGTAACTAAGTATGTAATTGAGTTGGTTTAAATCCATTACACTTTTTTGTACTTCCACAAGCTATCTAACTAGAACATGGATTCCACAGCAATGGTCTAGTAATACCCTACCGTTGTCATGACAACCCAAGGTTGATTATGTAAGTATCTAACTGCATAAAAATATGCTGTTATTTTGTGTTCGATTAAAATGTAAAGCTTCTTAAAGAAACAAATACATATAGCACTGTTTCCACAGACAAGGTAAATTCCATATCTCTGGCTTTCTCATCTAAAACGCTAATTACTTCTAATCAGTACTTCATTGGCAATATATGCTTACTTCAAACCCTTAAACCAGCCAAAAGAACTGATTGATCTGATCTGATCTGATCTGATCTGATCTGATTGTTCTATATAAAACCTGCCCAGAAGTCCAGAGCAGTGTTTACGCTTGCTTCATGCTGTTCTACAGTCGGTGCTATTGAGTGATGTAACCTTTCAGTGAGTCAGATAGCAGGTACTTTGCAGGTTGACTATATAGCAGTGCTGGTTTAACTGCTCCAAAAGAATGTTCTGGATGAGTGTTATGGTTGACTCACGTCTCTCTTGTTCTTGAGCTCCATCTCTTGGTCGTGGCCAGAGCTGGCGGAGGAGCCTGGGCGATAGGAGGGCACTCGCATCTGACTCAACTGACGAGCTCGCTCTTCTACAGCCAAAGCTGAGAGACAGACACACAGAAGAACACATAGGACAGGACTCAGGAAAAACATGATGGTGTTTACAGGCAGATAATAAAAAACATAACTAATATAATACATAAGCTCACCAGACAAGAGCTAAGGACCCTGGGACTAAAATACCTAATAGCCTGAGCACCAATAACAGCTGTGACTGGATTCGGCATGGACTGGACAAGTTTCTAGATGTAGGCCACGTCAGTGTTCAGACACTCTTGCTTCAAAGAATTGCGCAGTTGGGCCAGATTTGGTGGATGCCTTCCCTGGCACAACTCTGAGGGCAGTTTCCTGTAGACCATAGGGGATTCTCACTGCCACTGTACCACCTTTCTAATCTATGGTAGACCCCGTATGATGCTACGCATATATATAGCATGTAAATTCATTCTGTTTTTTTACTAATTTTTTCGCCCACCTGAAATTTTCCTCCTCTCTTTGTACCTTCCCATTTTGATCTACCTCTCTCTTTTTTTTTTGTCCTGTCTTCCTTGTGACCCCCCTCCCCCCTAGACATCCCCCCGCTTTCCGCACGTCTTCCTTTGTTTCCGAACATCTACCTTCTCTCTTTTTTTACGATAAATTTTGTTTTTTTTATGAGAATTCGTTTGAGAGCCTTGATATTTGTTTGTTTTGTGTTGTTTCTTGTTGTTTGCTGTTGTTTTTACTTTTTTGTTTATGAATGTTGACTATTGATTGATTGTTTTTGTTTGCTTTTCTTAGGTTATGTTTTGTGTTTGTGATTTGATCAATGTGTTTTGCTTTGAGTGATTATTTTTTATGTGTTTCATGTATTCGATATTGTGACTTTTATTGCTTGTTGTTTGAGTTTCTTTGTGTGATTTGTATGTGAATTTATTTATGTAATTGGTTTTTTATTTGATTTTGATTTTGAAATGATGTATTTGTTTGATTGAGAGTGTTGTCGATTTGGAGTAGTTTTGATGAAATTTGTGTGTGTGTTCCTATTTGGTTAATTGTTTTTTGTATGATTGTTGTGATTGTTGTTTGTTGTTTGATCTTATTTTTTTGTGGAGTTGTTGTTTTGCTATTAATTGTGTATTTGTTTTAATTCGTATGATTATGATTGGTTTTTTGGTTGATTTTTTACTTAAGTTGTGTGGTGAATCTGTTTTGTTTTTGTGTTTTGTGTGATTGAATTGTTTGAGTCTTGTGCTTTGTTGATTTGTTTGAAAATATGTGTTTGTGTTTTTGTGTTTGATGTTTGTTTGTGTTTGTTGGTGGTTGTGTTTTGTTGAAATAGATCTTGAAATGACTTGATTTTTTTTGTGCTTTATTCGTTATTTGTATTTGTTTTATCTTCTTGTGTGTTGGATTAATTTGTTTTGATTTTGTGGAAAATTCTGATTGTGTGATATTACTTGTTTTATTTTTTTGAATTTATTTATATTTTGTTTGACTGCTGTGTTGTTTGTATTGAAATGAATAGAATGTTGTGAAAGTTTTTGATGAAATTTTTCTTTGTGATTTTTGTATTTATATGATTTTTATTTTATTTTAATGATTTTTTCATTTGATTATGATAGTTTATTATGCTTATTGTGATATTATTGTTATATGATGATTGTGTTGTTGAATATTGTATGATGATGTTCCTGTTTTAGTTTATGATTGTTATGGGCTTGTGATGAAATCTGTTTATTGTGTTGAAATTACGTTTTCCTTGAGTATTTTGTCTTGATTGAATAGTTGAATTTGGCGATTTATTGCTAGTTTTTTTTTTTTTGCGTTTTTTTTTTGTTTGTGTTTATGTTTTGATTGATGTAATATTGTTTGACTTAGGCTTTTTGAGTGTTTTTTTGGTGGTGATTGTGTTGTTGTTTTAATGCTCCTATCTCGTTTGACTGAATTTTGAATTTTATTTTTTGGTTTGTCGCTTTTTGAATGTTTTAGGTTTTGAGTTTGTCACCTATTTTATTTGTTTTGTTTGAATGTTTTTTTTTATTGTCCTGTTATTAGTGAATGTTTTTTTGATTTGTAATTGATTTGTGAAATGTCTGTTTTGTTTTGTATTTTTGTTTTATCATGTGTTCTTGTTTGATATTTGTTTTTTTGGTTCTTTGTATTATTTTTGTGTTTTGTGAAATTTGTTATGATTGATTATTTTTTTGGGTCTTCGATTTTGTGTTTTGTTGTGAGTGTTTTGTGCATTTTTTTTATGACTTGATGAGTTTGGTGTGATGCATGTAGTTAGAGTGTGTGTACATGTTTGTTTTTGGGTGAAAATTTTTGTATCTTTTTTCATCTTTGTTTGCTTTTGTTTTTTTATTACTAGTGATGTGACTTGATGTTTGTTGGGCTATGATTTTTGGTAGATGTGTTGATTTTTGTGATGTTACTTGTGTTGATGTCTTGACCTTAGTTTGTGATCACGTTATGTTTTTTTTTGATTGTTGTTTTTTTTGTTGGATGCTTTTGTGTTGACATTGTGATTGGAATCTTCATGTCTTGTTTTTTGTTGCATTGTTTTTGTTGTGTTGATATTGATTATAGTTGATTTTGTGTTGAAATTATATAATCGTTTGTGTTGGTTTCTGGTATTTTCTCTGCTTCTTTTTTTATATTTTGCTTGTTTGGTTGGTGTGGATTGTGTGTGTGCCCATTGATCTTTTTTTGTGGAACTTTCATATTGTTGTCCTGGTGTTGCTTGTTGAATGTTTTTTTAGTTATCATATTTTGAGTTGTCAAATCGTTTTGTGTTATATGAGTTGATTTTGTTCATGTGTTTTTTGTTGTGTTTATTTTCATCGTTTTTGATTGCTTTTTGTGAAGATGTTTATGACTATTGCTTTTGAAATGTTGTTTTTTTGAATGTTGTTTTTGGATTTTTTGAATTTTTTTGTTTTTTGGTGGTTTGATTGATCTGCTGTTGTATTTTTTTTATTTGTATTGATGAGTTGATATGGTTTGAGTGATTGTTGATGAAATTACATTCTTGTTTGTGTGAATTTTGGTTTGTGATTGTGTTGTATCATTATCTTGAATATGAATGTTTTTGGTGATGGGTATGATTTGACTAGTGTTTTGTTTTCTTAGTGACTCTTTTGTTTTTGTTTTTGTCTTTTGGTGATATTTGAAGTGTTTAGTGTTTATGAGTATGTGCAGATGTGTGTTTTTGTTGGATTTATTTGTTTGTTTTTTGTGTTTTTTGTTTTGTTGATTTTGAGTTGTGGTTGATTACTGTTTTTGTTTGATGTTTGACATGGTGTTTTTTGGTTGTTTTATTTGTGTTTTTGTGACGATATTGTGTTTTTTCTGTGCTATAGTTTTTCTGTGATTGTTTAATTATGTGATGTAGTTTTTTTTGATTACTTGTTTTTTGTTGTTGTGTTTGATGATATGTTTGGGTGTATTTTTGTTGATTGTTTGTTTGTATGGACTGTTGATTGTTATTTTTCTTGCATTGTTATGTGTTTTTTGGCATGGTACTGTATTGATTTATACATGTTATTTGTTTGTGGGGTATGTATTTTTGTGTGCGTTGACCCCACACCTTGACACATTCGCTAGCCCTGTGAAACTTTTGATGGCTTGATTTGTGTGCCGCCCCCGCCCTGTGTGTCCCCCTTATTGTGTTTTGATTGATTGTCTTTTGTTGTCTGTGTGCTTTTGAAGTTTGTTGTATTTTGTTGTTCTTTGTTGTTATTTGATGTTTTTCTTGAATGTGTGAGTGAATTATGACTGTTTTTTTATTTGAATTGTGTTGATGTGGTTTGTTGATGTTGTACCTTTGTGTTGTTGTGATGCTTGTTTGTGATAACACGACTTTTTGAATATGTGTGTGTGTTGTGAAATGTTGTTTTTGTGATGATTTTGTGAATGTGGTGTGTTTATGTTTGTTATGATTGTGCATTTTGTGATTTTTGTATAATGAATTGTTGGTGTGGCCTTGTGTTGCTGTTATTGTTGTGTGTTGTTGAGTTTGTTGTTACTAGTTTTTTTATGTTTGTTTGTTGATTGTTGTGGTATTGCTTGTTTGTTGAATGAATAGTATCATTTGAAGTGGAATTTCTTGTAGTGTTGGATGTAAATTGTTTTATTGTGGTGTCACTTTTTATTGGTGTTTTGGTCTGCTTTTCGTCTTGTGTTTTCTTTGGTATGTTGGAACTTGACTGAAATTAACATGGCAATATTAAAAAGGTGGCACAGCGGCCATTTTTTCAAGAATAAGCTAATAACTGAATTTTTAATATTTCGACAGCAGCTATATACTGTTATATCTGACAGTCAAATATGTAAGGAAGGAAGAGTGAATGCAACACGTATGTACCAGGTGGAATGAGTTAGTCCTTTCTCATATCAGGTTTATTTTTTTTTTTTTTCTTTTTTTACTGACAATGGGCTTCAATGAGTATGGGAGTTGAAGCAACCATGTACATGAGCAAAAGAAGAGAGAAATGAGATAGGCATGATTGAGGGAACCGCAGAGATGATGAAGGCACTTGAATGAGGAAGAAGAGGGATATTATAGATTATCGGACTAACGTGAAGACATGAAGCGGCCATATTCGACACGCACAGCAATGACATTCATTCATTTCCCCTACAACACTCTGCATCACTTCAGCACGAACACAGGAGCTAAACTGACCCAGGCTCAACAGGATTGGATGAAGATACTGAATTCCCTGTTACTGCAGCATGAATGAATGGGCTAATCTGCTGTACATGGAGTCAAATGTGAATGTGTTCATGGTTGTGACATCACCAGCATTCCTCCCAGATGGGCTTTAATTGGCCATAACATGGGTCCTGTAAGTATTTGTAGGGCTGTATGGTCTTTGACCTAGACCAAACAGGTTGTCTCTGTGAGGAGTGGAAGTGAGTGGCTGTTGTGGGAGGGTGAGTTGCTTACCTGTGCTCTATGCATACTGCTTAGTTACGGAAGCTGGGCAGTGCCTGCCCCCTGCGTTATGCACAGGGAGGACCCGGTTGGGGAGGAACGTCCACCATGAGGGTGTGTTCTGGAAGGGAGAGGGTGAGACAGAGGAGCATGAAAACGAGACACTGGAGCTACAAAACTAATGTTCAAACTGCAACAGTGGCCATAAAAACACCTCACATTCAGGCTTAGAACGGTCCGTCTCTTGGAACACCAAATACATCTGTGATGTGTCGTTTATAATAGCACATAAACACAACACGGACACTAAACCTGGAAAAACAACGATTTTAAATTTATTGTTTTTGTGAAGTCAAAAATATCCACCAGTCTTCAGTGGTTTAGCCCCACCCCACCCATTCACGCTAAATAGCATATAGGGCAGCCAGTCACAGCAGAGCTCATTTACATATTCAGTCTTAAAGACTCAGTAGCAAAAACTACTACTACTACTACTTACCACCTAATATACTGAACCTATAACTACTACTATCGTACTACTGACACTACTACTATATACTTCTATACCAATGGACTACTACTACTAACTACTACTACTACTACTAATACTAATACTGTATTATTCCACTATTTACTACTACTCTAGATCTGTATACATTACTAATACTATCTACCTACTAATACTAACCTATTACTACCACTACCCAGCTACTACTTACTACCACTTACTATTATACAGACATAAACTACTACTATTATTAACTAATATACTACTTACTACTACTAATACTACTCACTACTACTTTACTACCATTATGACTACTACTACTACTATACTTTTCTCAATACAACTACTAACTACTTATTTACTACTACAATACGTTACTAATACTAATACTTACTATTACTATCCAACAGTGTACACACTACCTAATTATACCAATACTTACTACTTACTACTAATACATACTATAACTACTACTACTCTACTATACATCTACTACCACATACTACTACTAACTACTACCTATACTATTACTTCTAATACCCACTTACTAACACTTTACATAACACTACTATTACTTATTACACATAATAACTACTATAACTGAGTTCTACATACTAACTATATACTACTACTACTACTACTAATACTACTTATATATTACTTACCACTATCTACTAACTAACTAATAATATTACTACTACTACTACTACATTCTACTACTCACTACTTCTACACTACTACCGCACTATTACTAATTACTAAATTTCTAATACTACTACTTACTACTAACTATATACTACACTTCACTACTACTACTAATACTACTCTACTTACTACTACTACTACTATTAATACTACTATTACTACTACTTACTTAATTACTACATTTACTACCACTGACTACTACTGCTATAAGATATTACTTCTACTACTACGACTACTATTTACGTACTACACATACTGACTACTACTACTACGGCACTACTACTTAACTACGACTACTACTAATACCCTACTTACTACTACTACTATACTACAGTACACCACTACTATTACTACTACTACTACTACTATCTACTACTAATACACTTCTTACGATGATCCTTACTACTTAATACAAATTCTATTACTAATTACTACTACTATTACTACCACTACTACTACTACTACTACTACTAGCGTAATAAATAATTTACTACTACTACTACTATTACTACTACTACTAATACTATTACTACTACTACTACTACTACTTCTACTACCACTACTACTACTACTACTAATACTACTTCTACTACTACTACTACTATTACTACTACTACTAATACTACTACTAATACTACTACTACTACTACTACCACTACTACTGCTACTACTACAACTACTACCACCACAACTACTACTACTACTACTACCACCACTACTACTACTACTACCACCACTACTACTACTACTAATACTACTTCTACTACTACTACTACCACTACTACAACTACTACTACTAATACTACCACTACTACAACTACTACCATTACTACTACTACTACTACTACTATAATAACTTATGTACTATACTCACTACTACTACTACTACTACTTCTAACTATACTACACACTACTCTACTACTACTACTAACTAATAATTACATAATTAAATATCGAATAATATAATATTAAACAAAATATATAACAAACACACAACAATAATAATAATGATAATAATAATAATAATAATAATAATAATGATAATAATAATGCTAGATGTTAACATGCTACTGATCATGTGATTAAAGCACTAATATCATGAATGTTTTAGAGAAGACAACAAGTAAACAAGTAAGGAGGTGGGTTCGGGGTCTCCTAAATTCTAGCTATCCAATCCAGGACTCCTCGAGAAAGGCATCACGTTCTACTGAGCCGCAGACTTTGGCGGTTGGAGAGGCGGTTATAATCCTGTGAAGTTTGAAGTCGGTTGCTCCTATTCAGAGTTACGGTGCTCTAAATTTGTCTGACCTCTGCCATAGGTAAGCATCTCAGGCTTGCAGAGATTCAGATGTCTGTATCTCTGATTTGTTGAAGACTAGCAATGCAATCCAGAGCACGTCTGCTCTACTGACATGTGGAGTTTGAAACCCCTCAGTTTCCATGGCACGAAGCACATGAAGCAAATTTCAGCCATCAAACATGCCTTTGCTAATCAACGACGTTTGCAGACAGCAGTGCACTGTCTTTGCTGAACGAACCCTCATCACTCACTTACCTTCACTTTTAGCACAGCTAACCTAAAGCTGAATTTTAATAGGCACGATGAGGAGACAGCATAGAGAACATGAGCAGGGTCGAAATGCTTTTTTAACCAGCATGCACCTGTCCAGAGGGAGGTGTAGGTGAAGACTTCGATCATGTTACCAGTACGTGTTGTGGGTCAAAACACATAGGGTTGCCTTACTTGCCGGCCGCCCAAATGGATCGAAGATAAGTAGCTTTATTGGCAAACACCCTAAAACAAACGACGTCTTCCGAATGGCTACTGAAAGGGCCGGTGTATAGGGGAATATGGCAACAGATGTTGATTTCCTAGGGTGGGGGCAACATGCATCCCTCCACCCGTGACTTACTATGCTCCTGCGCGAGGATGGATGTAGGTCTGGAGGCTAGAGAGGAATCCATAGTCACTGAAATACGCAGCCATATAACAATTCCACACAGACGTCTCATTTTGCCAGTTAGTGGGATCTCCAAGACTAGGGCAGGTATAGTGTCAATCAGAGGATCAATATAACAACGGTTTTGTTGTCTACCATGACAGGTTACGTACAAAGGGAACCCACAAGATCTGCATGCAGATGGGAGATGCTAAACAACAGAGTTGTCGGGAACATCCTTAACCTGGAAATGCCAACGGCGAATTATGAATAAGTTTTAACATACTAGAGGATGCTCTTGGACATGTTGTGTTGTTCTGACGCCAAAAGTTCATGAAAAGAAATAGACACACCACATATAGCTGAGGATGATAGTCTTGATTGTACCTGAGATGGTTCTTGATGCAGGCAGTTTCACGGCATCACCCATCTCACCAAGTGGATAGTTCCTTCAGGCGCCCGAGAAATACGGGACAGTTTATAGAACGCACCTATCGATTGACTTGTTTATACTTCCACCCACCCCCCCCCGTAACGCACCTTTTTTTTTTGGCAGTACAAAGCGCCTTAAGTCAACCCTAGTACGTTGTAATCAATGCCAATGGTATCGGTAAATACTGGTATGGCCTTGTAGTCTAAACAAGAGTCTTCGTAGCCAGTTGAGCATCTGTAGAACAGGGACTAGGAAACTTACTCCACATGAGGCAAAACAGTGGCCCGTTTTGGAGTCATCACACTGATGTACTGCAGGCTTAACATGAAAATATGGACTTAGTGACTAACGTTACAATGTTTTTCAGTTAATAGATATGAATTTCTCCAAAAGACTTTACTTTTATTTCTTTAACCCAATACAAGGATCATCATCTCCACCAAACACCAAATAAAATCCCCGTTAGTATTACAAATAATTTACACTAGATATTGAATAACCCTAATATCTATTTTAAACTATTTTTAGTTTTCAGATTTTATACGTTTAAGGTTACATACAATTGTGAATGGTATTATTTTGTTAAGCTGGACTGTATTGTAGGCTTTTAAGTAATCTCATTTTGTAGAAAGTGTATTTTATGTTTAGTTTCATTAATAACACGAAAGGTGGAAAAGTTAAGTTTTAAGGATGAGTAATTGCACCCGTTTTGTAAGAATGTAGTTCTTGCTTCGATATCAAAATATTTCGCCCCAGATAGTTTTAACCGCTCATTGCTAGTTAGTTATAGTATTCACTAACATATGATAGTGCTGTTTCCACGCTTTTTAATAGTGATTGTTTAGTTATAGGATTTACTTTGTAGTCTCTCAAGGTCTAATTATATTTAAGAAGATTTTCATTGTCCCAGATATTAAGACTTTTCATATTTTAGATTTACATATAGTTTTAAAAGCTAATTTGCAATCATTTGTACTTAAAAGGAACATATAGGTCTGTGCCTGGTCTTTCTTAGTCTATAGCTAGCCTTTGCACTTTTTACCGAGATCCAAGTAGTTTTTTGAACGGGCTTCACCCCTGGTCCTCAAGTATATTGTGTTTTAGTAACTCTAGTCTTCTTTTGCAAAGTACTTTTGTACGATATGTTTTTAAGTAAATTGGTTTTCAGGTTGTCCTCATTCTTGTTACTGTTTGAAATATTTGGCTATTAGTCATTACAATTTTCATTAAAGTTCATTAGAATGTATTAGTGACTTTTAGAATAAAGTTTCAATTATTGGTTTTTACAGTATTCTCAGTAAAACTAGATATTCCTTAGTAATCTAATGATTTGAGTGTTTACTAGTATTCCTGTTTCCAGTATTAGTTGTATAAAGAAATTATTGGTTTCTCAACGCTAGCTAATACATTATTACTTGTTTTTAGGGAAGCTTCGTGTTATTTATTTTATTGAGTAGCTTAAAAGCGTAAGATCAGGCCTATGCGATAGTATCTAGTGTAAAGAAACCACAACACACAGCAGCAAATTTCAGATGGGCAACTATTATTCTTAATCGGATCCACCACTACAATTATGTGGAGTTAATTTCATTTCAAGCACGTTTTAAAAGAGGTGACAGCGAGACTCGGCACTTCTGAATTTGGCGCTGATTGGAACTTATCTAAATTATAAACAGAATAACAATTATATCCAGCGAAAAAAAGATGAAACAGGAATAAACAATCAGAGAGCTCAATTCGAACCCAGACCATTCAGAAAGCATACTGAATATGACTCAAAAAAAAAAAAAAAAGGTAAAAATTTTTGTTTTTTTGTTTTGAAAGAATAAACTCTTTATTCAGTCGCCTAGGATTCAAAATATGGACTATCGAGTTGCCATTATTGAATACAAGGTCCAGTCAAGGTCAATGTTATTTAGTCATGAAATATTAATTGATGACCAATTATTATTAACTATACAAATTATAATAAGAATCGCGGTTAAAACAGAAAAGTACGCGACATGTCTTTAATCATAGTGACAGCTGTAAACTATCATGAGGAGGGAAAGTCGGAATGAGAGAGGAAAAAGAGAACAATGAAACCGCAAAGACGGCCCGCGAAATGAAACGACGCTTTACTTAAGCCACGTCGTCTGCGTAACTAATCCATAGCATGTTCCATAAACTTTATAACATAGTCTTGAACATTCCAAATGTACCATTTTACCGAAAAGATTTTATTTCAAACTAAAAGTCAACAACTGATTACCTATATGATTTAAGTTAAAGGTCTCATTTCTGGAAAGGCATTATTTAAGGTGATGTCCTTCCTCACTGATGGTACTGGATAAAGCCTGTGTATAATTCTGCTAACTTTATAAATTAATAACATTTTCCTTAACGCTGTATAGATTGTTAAATTAATACTTTGGAGAAATATTATTTTTCAGACGGCATAACGTAAAAATAAGAAAGAAAGCAAAGTGCAAGATGTAATTGTTTAAGAAAAATATAATTTAAAGTCTAAAAGACAAAAAGTGCCTAAAAGCAAAGAGCTATATCCATGTCATTTTTGTTTTGCCTGTCCAGAAATTAGGATTTCACTATAAAATTATTTTATTAAAGTGACATAGTACTCCATATTAATATCATGTAAAGAATTAACGCTTTATAAATGTAGATTTCAACGTGTCATACGTGTTATGTAATAAAAAATTAAAATGCAAAATAACTTGAAGGTCTAAAGTAGTTTCTAAGGCCATAAATAAGACTTTTCACTGAAAAAATATATATAGTTTAAAAAAATTATAAAAATAATAAATGAGGACTTTTATTTTGAAAAAAGTCTCTTAGTGAAATACTATCCTATATTAATATCATATAAAACAAAATGTGTTGTAGATTTCAACATTCATGAATACATTATCAAGAGTTTATGTAAGATGTTATGAATGTGTGATGTGGACACCCCTCTACCGTGTAAAGGCAGAGAGAAGAAGAGGAAACTAGAGAGAAGGCTGAAGATGCTGTGATGGACGTTGAGGAAATCTCACCTGTCATTCTCAATGCTTTTCTTGTTAGGTTTCGGACAGGCAGCTCTATCCAAACTGCCTACCGGCCTGCACAGACAGCGTGAGCAATGCGGGCGATAAACGAGTGAAAGACAAAAGAAAAGAAAATGAGGCATGAGAAAACAGCAGAATGGAAAGATGAAATGGAGCACGGGGATGAGACCGCTCTCTCGTGTCTTGTCATGTGTTGGCCGTCTAGGATAGCATTAAAAAAGAAAGAGGAGTACCAAAACAAAGCGTCCTCGGAGGAGAAGAGGAATTGGCTGCAGTGTACTTGGCCACCATTGGATTGAGGGGAGGATGGATTATACGCAGTGTGGGCTGATATATGACGCTCTTCATGTACATATCTGCCCATACCAATCCATAAAGATTCAGAAAATACAAACATATGGAGCAAATATTCCGGAATTAGGATTCCACATATTTCTGTAGGGGCTGGAATTGTGGTGTACAATGAATATTGATATGGCATATACATGAAATGACAGTTCTTGTTCTTCTTACAGTCCATTATTTAGAGGGGGCAGCTATCCCAGTGTTAGTTGGCTGCTATAGTAGCTAAAGCAATTGAGAAATTTTGGAAACTCTCAGATTTAAAACATGCTCCGTGTGTTGAAAACCTTATCAGAGGTATTCCAGGAATAATTGGTGGGCTACCAGATGAACATTGTGCTACAGCACCAACCTGAGGTGGATCCGTTTGTTCAGAATGCCAAAGATGCTTTGCCCACCAAAGGGAACAATGGCTTTTCCATGAATTTGGATTTAGGCAGCTGTTTAACCCTGACAAACAGCGTCACGTCAATAACGCCAATGTAACGAGTTTATTTCCCAGAAGTCCCCAGAATTTAGATTTTGAGATATTCTGAGGGTCCAAGAGGTTAATCCAGAGGACCCCCCAGATCCCCCTGCATTTTCAACTTAAAGTACAATAAATATCACAAATATACACTGATCATCAAAAGAACAGCTGCACCCAGAAGGAAGTGTGGGATTGCAGTGCTGTTGGGAAGGAAGGTAAAGATTACCTGGAATAACAGGTGATGATACATTTAGACTGATGTGGACGATATTTACTGAGCTACACATACAGAAGTAGCGTCTCTTAGTATGGTGTTGGGCCGCCATGTTTACTAACACAACATGCGAAACGTCTCGGTATGGAGCTGTAGAGGTTCCTAATGGTGTCCTGTGATAATCCATCCCATGCAGCTTAAATGTCCTCACACAGTTCCTGCAGATGGTGCGGTAGGGGTGGAGGCGGCGTGACACCAGGCCTTCTGGACGTGTGGCGCATGACAACAAACCGCTCATCTTAGTGCCGAACACGGTGCCTCCACACACTGACTCGTCTCCACCAGGACAAAAGCAGGACTCGTCACTGAAGATGACCCGCTACCATTCTGAGTCACTCCATGACAGTCTGGCACCACACCACTGCAGTCTTTGGCAGCTGTCTGTGTGCGGTCTGTCGGTGCAACTATTCTTTTGATGATGCTGTAATACTATAATCCTATGATATTATAATTAATAAATGTAGTTGAATTTAAACATTAGGGCTGTTATTCGTCGATAGGCATCGAGCAGAAGATGTCCATTCAGTTAAGTGATTTACAAATGTAGCTATCTCACACATCGTTAAGCAAAATTCATCCCTTGGACTTTTTTCCAAATCTAAATGTCATGTGCCTGTCCCACCACTGTGTAAACAGCTCAGACACTGTATTCAGTGTATGTATTCATGAACCAGACCAAACCCATCACGCTGAACTGTGGAGAAGTATTAGATTTCATGATGCCCTGTACATACACAGTCCCATCTTCATGAGATAAGAGATTTAACATTAGCCCCCCACTGTGTACCTTTCTCTGTCTGGAGAGTGGAAGCTGGTCTCTGGTCTCAAACATGTCGTACTGGCACTTCTGACTCTGTCCAGTGCTGGCTGAAGGTCACTGAGGAAGGACAGGGGAAAAAAGAAGAGAAAGAATCAGAAATATGATCCCTATACCTTATCGCTACATGCCTGGAGCATTTATGTGGGATTCTGTTATGACCTATTTAAACACAAAACATATAACATATATATATATATATATATATATATATATATATATATATATATATATATATATATATATATAAAATCATTCATATGTATTCTCTATGGAAAGATAAAGAAGAACAGAGAATGTCTGTCCCGAATCTATTTTCAGTGTTTTTTTTTTATTTATTTTATTATGTGGGCGGGGCCTTCTTTTAACCACACCCCTGCATGTTAGAGCAGGACGTGATACTGCATCCCTGTTTCTCATGGCCACATGGTGAGCAGTTAGATCCCACTGTTTTGAAGTAAATGCGTCTGAAAAGTCTGAAAGTCAGTGAAAAGCTTAAGAACAATCACTACCTGAAACACAGAACATCAAACTGTTCAAAGTTTTAACTAACCGTATGATGATTTCATCTGTGTACAGCTGCTGCTGTGCTTGCTAGTCATGTACGGGCTAGCGTTTTGAAGTTGTCCTCAACATAGTGCTCAACAGCACTACTGATAGAGTCACTACTGAAACATTTGGTAAATGGAATGTTCAATTATTTATTTTAACAAATAAGAATGATTAAATAATTAAGACACAGAAGGAGAAGTTAGTCTAAAGTCCAATTCTGAGCCATTAACAGCTAATATCTAAACAAAAGGTTATGCACAAACATATTTGCTATTTGCCACTTTTGATAGATAGATAGATAGATAGATAGATAGATAGATAGATAGATAGATAGACAGACAGACAGACAGACAGACAGACAGATAGATAGATAGATAGATAGATAGATAGATAGATAGATAGATAGATAGATAGATAGATAGATAGATAGACAGATAGATAGATAGATAGATAGATAGATAAAGTGTGAGTCTGCGGTGACGTTACGCTGTCATGGCTAATGTATTTATTTATTTGTTAGTTTGTTTGTTTATGTTTTCCTTTGTGTCTAATAATAGCTGTACTATGTAAGATTTGGGGATTTGGATGCCTCATCTGGTAAGAATGTGTAATTGCCACAATGTGCAGAAGAATGTTTCCTAACACAGGTGAAATGTTAACTTCCTGATATGTTAAACTCAGTAAATCAGCAGTGAATGAGTGTTAAGTGTGTCCTATGTAGACAGTGTGTTCAGTTAGACGATTTTAAATAAGTATCACTTGATCAGACAAGCCTAAACTTCCCCATACGACTCCGGGAGAACGTAGTTACAGGAGATGTGAAGCTTGTGTGAACTTATGTGCGAGCCCTGCGTGAGGAGTCAGCCCTTCGGCTGCCTAAGCGCCTCGTTACAGCTTTGGGAGCGTGGCCTTTTCTTTAGACTCGTACTTGAACAGATGGCTGGTTGTATCTATAGGTCAGGGATATTGATGCACGCTTGGCGTCTTCCGGCCGCTGTTCTGTTTCCCTCTCTGAACCTTTCTCTTTCTCGTCTCCACTCGTCTTGGGCCAGCTGGGCTTTAGATTTTATCACTTTGAAACCTGACAGCAATGATGAACGATGCTGATTAAAGCTCAGCAAGAGCATCACGGCTCCGGTTACAAAGAACCTGCTAAAAATATTTTCTGAGGACTCAGCATTTTCAGTATAACAAACCAGTGTGCATCCTAGCCAGCCAACTGTGACTGACAGGCGGCACACATACTTCTTATTAGCACAGTGGGAGCCGTGTTCATAACACGACAGTGTACAACTACAGAAAAACTAGCGGTGACTGTGACATCTTCCTCCTGGTAAACCTACACCGCCCTGCACTACAGCTTAGAGCTGTTAATGTACCCAAAGCATCACAACCGATTCCCAACCTCTGTTTATCCAACAGTTTGTTACTGTGCCTTGAACACATGGGTATATTTAAATGAGCTCTGTTCTGATTGGCTGCCCTGCACTGTGGCTGATTTACAGTATAAAGCAGGCTGGACTGTAAACTGTTCCATCATTTTCGCCCAGGTGGGTGGAGCTACAGCTGTGTTTGTGGATATGCATTATTTATTTGTGAGAGCACAGAAGCAGCGAATTCAAACCCGGCTGTTCTGCAGCTTAGTGTTCTGTACTGACCCGGGAGAGAAGGTACTTTATTCAACTTTAGCAATGTAAAACAGAATCTCTTGTCCCCGCTTGTTCTCTCCTCGCTCTATTCGCTGTATTCTGGTATTATTATTTTTGCCTAGTTTTGCTCGTCTTATTTTTGAGCTAATTTGTTTGCCTTGTGTGCTGCGTGTCTGTTGTCATGACTATTGTCTGGCATGTTTTGCTTTCCACTTGTTTTGTTTGCTTTGCATTCTGCCTGTCTGTCTATTTGTTTTGTGTATTGCCTGATAAATAAATAAATAAAAAATGAATGATTAAATAAATAAATAAATAAATAAATGTACATATAAAAAATTAAATAAAATAAATAAATAATAAATAAAAATAAAACTTTTGTTCTGATAGAAACAGTTAATGGCTCATAACTGGACTTTAGACTAAAATCGTTTTGCTTTGAGTGACCATGTTCCATAAGTATTTATAGAAGATTAATTAAAAATAATTAATTGAATATATAATTATAATTTTGCCCCTAATCAATAATGTGGCATTTTGTCCTATATGTTAAACTTGGCAAATGTATATAAATATATATATATATGTGTGTGTGTGTGTGTGTGTGTGTATATATGTTTATATATGTATATATATATATACAATCATTTGCCATATATATATATATGCACATAGACATTGCAACCCCTGGTCATCACCACTCTAAAGAAATCAGAGTCTGTAAGTTTCTCTACAGTGAGCCAGTTCACACCACACCACCCTAATGACTCAATGCCTGAAATACACACACACCTATAACACTTCTGAGGAATTCTCTTTCATAAACAGTGCAGCTTTTAATGGGATGCTGTCAGGTGTTTCTGAACACCGAGTTCCTCCACTCTGCTAGCCTAAACATCTCAAGGCAAGCCCGCAGGCCCTTACCTAATGCTGACCTCATCTGTAAATCTGAGCACGCGCTGTGGGACAGCACTACGAGGGGCGACTCCGCCCACTTCTAGTCGCCGTGACGATTTACTCTTTAGGCATGCAGGAAGGGTGGAGCTTAGCATGGGAAGAAACAAGTAAACATACAAAAGAAAAGCATGCAGAAAGAAAAACAGCCAACAAACGAGTTAAACTGTAAAGACACATATACACGCCCACTGAACACTTCATTAGGTCCACCAACATTATCTCTACATCTCTACACTGCACCCATTTTATTAGCTCCACTTACTATACAGGGCCACTTTGAGGCTCTACAGTTACAGAGAGTCTTCATTAGCCCTCTGCTACCCTGTTCTTCAATGGTCAGGACCCCCACAGGACCAGCGCAGAGCAGGTATGATGTGGGTGGTCACTCACTCCCAGCACTGCAGTGACACTGACGTTGTGGTGGTGGTGTGTTAGTGTGTGTGGTGCTGTTGTGAGTGGATCAGTGGTGTGCTTTGACCACTGATGAAGGATTTGATAATGACCAGCACTGCACTGTGCAGCAGCTATCGTCTCAGACTGCACATCTACAAGGTGGACCAACAAGGTAGGAGTGTCTAATAGAGTGGACAGTGAGTGGACACAGTGTCTCAACACTCCAGCAGCACTGCTGTGTCTGATCCTCTCACACCACCACCACACACACTGACACACCACCACCATGTCAGTGTCCCTGCAGTGCTGAGAATGATTCACCACCCACATCATACCTGCTGTGTGGTGGTCCTGACTGTTGAAGAACAGGGTGAAGCAGGGTAACATACTACGCACTATGTCTGTAACTGTAGAACTACAAAGTGATCTAATACGGTACATGGTGCTGATAAAATGGACACTGAGAGAAGACACAAGGAGGTGTACCCAGTGAAATGCTGAGACAGCGTATGTGAAAAAACTGCTCATAAGCAGAAGACATGAACAAAAGACCAAGCAGGCTTTAAAGGATGTTATGTGGTGGGTTAGGGTTTACAGCTTGGGGGTTAAAGGTCTTTCCTGTGGGCTGGACAGGAGCGTAGGGCACCTGTGCAGTTGCTACCTTGATATATAACCTACAATCCAACTGGAATTTGTTCCATTAATGAAGAAAACAGATTCCCAGGCCCATTAAAGCCCACAGGAAAAAAAATGAAAACATGAATGGGGAAGCTTATGGACTAAAGCAAGCACACAGGAAGTCATCCAGCAAGAGCTTGTATATCTATATCCTAAACCAGATGTCTATCTACAGGTGTACAGCTTCAGAGTTCATCTGGGTTAGATCTGATTTTGACTCTTAATGGCCAAACATCATATACCAGAGCAGACAACTTAATGACCACTAAGTCCTCACTGTCCTTACTGGCCTTGCTGTCCTTACTGGCCTTACTGGCCTTACTAGGGTGAAGGGTATAAAGGGCTACACCAAAATGAACAAAATGCATTTAACTGGCTAGCAATTCAAATACAAGGCATATTTATGACTTGCTAAAAAGTCAAAGTTTAGGGCTTGCCTGGTCAAATCACCTTTTAGCTAATACATCCTCCACGGAGACACTTATGCACATTTTAAGGTAAAATTGCTGATTTTTTAATGGTGAATTTAATACATACATTTAATTATATTAATATAATAAAAATGTCTATATATTCTATATAAGGATATACATCATATGCTGTATATTTTAAGTTTTATTTTGTAATATGAAAATGTCTATTAAAATTGGCAGAAAATGCCATATTTCTACATATGTCTGCAGTGTTAAAAGTCTTGAAATTTAATGAATAAAACTGAATTACCATAAAAAAAAGACTACTAAAATTTAAGGTCAAGTAAATTTGGAGTTTAAAAGTAGACAGAGCTTAAGACACTTATTATTTATTTTCTATTTAAAATATGAATTTAAAATTCATGAAACATTAAAGGTAGCCCAGTAACCTTTTGAAAAGTTTGTTTCCTTTTTTTACTGTTAACTTTATTTTTACTTAAAAAAGTCATGTCCTTTGACTAAGGGTGTGTTAAACTTTGGTATACATCTACATCTGGTATAATCTCCAGTGTTAATATCTATCTGCCACATCTGTAGCAACCAGTACAGGTATAATTGCCGTAAGACTAGAAAACACGTTAAATTCAACATCTGGACTCGTACTGCAAGTATGTTTCGAGTTTTTGTCAAAATGATCGTGCATGCTGATTAACGGCCATATACTACAGATGTGTCAAAAACGAGATTCCGCTATATAATAAAGTGGAGTAGCTCTTTAAGTACAGGCCATGCCCATGCTGCCCACTATCTGATGCAGTTTAATTGCGAATTCGCATGACCTCTGCGGACCTGTTCATGTATTAAAATAAAATGCAACTCAGTCTGCTTATGCATATCATTAGACGGCTGTGCATCAGTTATTTCTAAAGTGAGACTATAGAAAACACCCATACACAGCCAGAATTCACAGAATGTGTCAGCCTCACAGATTATCTATCTATCTATCTATCTATCTATCTATCTATCTATCTATCTATCTATCTATCTATCTATCTATCTATCTATCTATCTATCTATCTATCTATCTATCTATCTATCTATCTATCTATCTATCTACCTACCTACCTACCTACCTACCTATCTATCTATCTATCTATCTATCTATCTATCTATCTATCTATCTATCTATCTATCTATCTATCTATCTATCTATCTATCTATCTACCTACCTACCTACCTACCTACCTACCTACCTATCTATCTATCTATCTATCTATCTATCTATCTATCTATCTATCTATATTTATATAGTCACTGTCCAAAGAAAAACAGGTCTCCATCTTCTAAATGGCAACTTTACAGGAGAGGCCAAAAATCTAATTTCATTTGAAGGCAGTGGAACTTTCCAAGTAGTTTGGGGTCATTCCTGTTTGTCCATTCTTCATGAAATTTCCACACAGTGTAAATAGCAGCTCATATGATCAAATGAGGCATAAAAGTAAAAATTGAGATACAAGTTTTTCTTTTGACAGTGACTATATACAGTATATATATATATATATATATATATATATATATATATATATATATATATATATATATATATATATATATATATATAGGTGATGTTTGTACTTAATACAGTATAAAACTATATATATATATATGTATGTATGTATATAGTTTTATACCGTATGAATTACAAACATCACCTATATATATATATATATATATATATATAGGTGATGTTTGTACTTAATACAGTATAAAACTATATATATATATATGTATGTATGTATATAGTTTAATACCGTATGAATTACAAACATCACCTATGCATCATGAGCAGGACTAACTGGTAGTCATTGTATACATTGTGGCAAGGAGCTGAAATGGAAAGGCAAAGGATGAAGGATGTTGATCCCAAAAGAATATTCTTGAAATCTCTACCTGCTGCATCTGATACAACAAAATTACTATCTGTGCTCAGAGGATTATTAAAGAGATGTGGCAGGTAGAGACTGGGTACAAAAAAAAGCTACATTATTCCTGAAATAGTCGTGAACAATACGGGGTAAATCTCTTACCTGTATATGTCTTTGTGAATGCCATTCACTAACAAGGGCATCTTTGGGGGCAAGGTATTACAGTGCCTAGCTAAGTTCCTAATCAAGTTAGTACACAGAATGGCCATGCAATGGAAGGAATAAAGAAAAGAAATGCGTTAGAGCAATGCACACATGCGATCTGTACATGCACAGAAGAGATAACTCTGTTTACGTATGTGTAATCACTGTAGTCAAGTTCACTAAATCATTTAAATCCAACAGGTGTCGGCTCAAAGCTGTATCCGATACATATCAATGAAGTGTGCTTGTTTTGTTTGAATTCCTCTCAGAGTCCGAGCCACCCTGAAATACACATTTCAGTTCCTAAACCGTTGGGAGAGTGTTTGAAGTGAAGACGAAAAGCCGTAACTTGTAAATCCAATGTAGTATGCATTTAAATGAAGAACCCTTGGTAATTAGCCTCCAGCTAACTATTAGAACTAACTGTCTGTCTTTGCCGGAGCTGAGCTGCTGCCTAAACTCTGGTCTGCTGTGGAGCTACTGCCCATCCTGTGCGCTCTGATGCTGCTGCTTCACCAGTTTGCCCACCATCAAGCTTCTCTTTGTCTTGTGCTGTGAGGGGCCTTCACCTGCATCCCACACGCCATCTGATGATCATGCTATTCATCATGCACATAATTGGACAGCTCTTCCTCTCTACACTCAACACTTCTCCTACTCTTTCTAATAGACTATCATCACAGTCTTCCCTCTAATAATTACTAACCGCTCTTATTCGGTGTTGCCTATAATTATAGACTCTGATCGTTTTTGTGTTTGTTGCTATGAAGAGGATGGGTTCCCCTTTTGAGCTTTGGTTCCACTCGAGGGTTCTTTCTCATGCTCTGATTGAGTTTTCTACCATGCCAATGTCGTCTCTGGCTTGCTCACTGGGGGAATCTAGATTTTCTGTGAACATGTCTTTGTGACACTGTCTGTTGTAAAAAGCGCCATGTAAATAAATTTGACTTGACCTGACTACTAAACAGGATACCTAATGTTTAACCACAGCATCTTCATTCCTTTATAAAGTGATGCCTGGTGTACGTTCTAAAAAAGTTAGGACAGGGGAAATTCAAGGCTTGTGAAGTCTTATACATGTCATGCTTGTGTATGAAGAGATACACCCTTGATAAAGGTTGGACTGAGACATAAAGTCATCAGAAGTTTACATTTATGGCATTTAGCTGACGCTCTTATCCAGAGCAACTTACAAGGTTAATGATTGCAGGTTGGCCAGTGTAGTGTTAGGAGTCTTGCCCAAGGACTCTTATTGGTGTAGCTCAGCATAGTCACCTAGACTGGGTTTCAATCCCACACATAGAGGTGGTACCCTAAGTAGTGGTGTTACCCACTGAGCTACCCCAACCAGCAAGTTGCATAGAATCTGGGAAAAACTCAACCACAACTGAAAGCCCGTGACCTTTAACCTCACAGATACTCAGAAAACTAGCATCACATGAGCTCGGGAGACTGTTACTCCCTCCTTCCACACAGTTAATACTGCAGGTATTTATAGCTTCATATTTCCATGCAACGTCACAAGCCTGAAGTTACTACCACTTTAAACACACAAGGTAACTATTATCTGTTCGTGAACTTATACACACATCATAGAAAAACATAAGCTTCCTTTAAGTTTCCATCTTTTTCAGGGACATCCATGTTGTAAGACGATGCTTCTGCATGACCTGGGTAATCAGAGAATAAGAATGATAGGCTGACCTAAAGGCAGTCCAGTCAATCTTCCTCTGAAACACATTAAGAGGCATTAAAGGCCAGTGGAGACCCTGCATGGTCATAATATAGGTCGGCTAATTTGCTAATTGCTGCTTTCTGTTTTAAACAACACTCCATACACTGTCCCAACTGCTTCGGAACTGAGGTTTGTATTTGTGACTTGCTAAATCATGCTTGCGAAGTGTGTTCAAGTCAAGACAGTGGGTCAGTTTGACTGACAACCCTTTCGTTTTACCTGTTCGTGTGCAGACACTCAGCGCTCCCGCCCCGGATTGACCTGTGCATCTCCAGGACCTCACTGAGGTTGCCATGTTGATGAATGACAGGATGAAACGAAAGTAACCCGAGCCGAAAGTAAAAGGGATGGCCAAAAAAAAAAAAATTCATACAAATCAGTGAACAGAGGGAAATAAGGACACACATATTTAGAAATCATAATATTAATAATGATCATAACCATAGTAATGACTGAACAACTAAATGACTGTTAGTCATATTAGTGGTATTAGTAGTTAGTAGAGTAAAAATAGGCTATTAAAGAACTCATCTAAGCAGCATCAAAGCATTTCATTAACCCTAACATGGTCTACAGCATCACAATGTTGACATTAGCACACGTAAAAACTTAAATTATCGTTATTTATAGTAAAAATGATCAAAAGCTTGGACACACCTATTCAAAATGGGCCTTCGTTTTACCACATTGTACATTTTGGATATTAAAACTGTAAAATTATGTAGAAATCCAAGAATCCAATATTCCAAAAATCCAATATTCCAAAAATCCAATATTCCAAAAATCCAATATTCCAAAAATTCTCATCTTAGGTACTTCCGAGCAGGACACTTCTGCTTTGATGTAGCTTTACCTCTGGCATTTTCTTAAAGGGAATTTCACAGATTTGTCACCATTACAATATAAACAATATAAAAGTCATTTGGAATGGTTTAAATTTGGAAAGTAGAAAGTAGGCCAGATTTATTAACAGTGGTGGTGATGGGAACCAGATGTCTGTTTTTATATTTCTACAAAAATACAATCTGGATGACTTGGTTTATGTCTTGGTGATGTAATTAGCCGGAAACGTTTAAAAATATGCGAAATTCCAAATTTAGGAGCATGACATTTCTGCTTTAATTTAGCTTTGTAGACCACTGGGATTCTCTTTAAGGAACTTCACAGATTTTTAAAAAATTCTGCCTAATTGCAGCACTAAGAACTGATATGAGAAATTTGTTTTTTTAAGATTGGGTTCAATTTGGATAATAACTAAAATGGCGGTATATGTAGACATGGTGACTCCTGGTGCCCATCACCACGACTGTAGAGAAATAAAAAAAGACTAAGAATTTGTAGGTTTCAGTGTAATGAACCATTTCACACTGAACCACTCAGAATGACTGAATTTTGCAGATATTGTTCAAAATCTATAGAATTCTCTTTTCCAATAGTTTTCAAGAGGAGTCTGTTGAACCACTTTAAACATTGGTATGGAAATATTTTCACACAGCCATCAGTATTGCTCATTATGTGTCATATAAACACACTAAAAGCTTTTAGCATCAAGTTTAAAGATTAAAATAGCCTTTTACAGTAGATAATAAACAAGGCATGCATTCAACTAGGTGTGTCCAATCTTGGGACTGGCATTGCACCTATTACAGTTAAAGATACATCTTTGGATTTCAGCAGACATCTGAATCACTATCAAAGCTTTTCTCCACAAACAGAAACAAACATCATACCTGTCCTCAGAATAGTCATAGTCGGAATCCACAGATCTGTGCTCCTGCTGAGAGTTGTGGTAGAGAGTGGGCGAGTGAGAATGATGCCGGTTCTGATGAATTTCATCCAGACTTCTGAAAAAAAGAAAAGAGAGAGAGATAGAGAGGGAGATAGAGAGAGAGAGACAGAAATAAAAATGTGTTGGTGTTATAAAAAACACTGTATGGTTTTGTATCTATTGTTTTTCACACCTATAGAAAACCATCTGCTCTTTACATTTCAGGACAAGTGCACCAATACACTCAGACAAGCCTCTTTAAAGTTACACTGACAGACAACTCAGCACTCCCGCACCTGATCCCCACAAACCAGTGCAACACACACTAACACACCACCACGGCAGTGTCACTGCAGTGCTGAGAACGACCCATCACCCACATAATATCTGTTCTTAAAGGTGCAGTGAGGGTCCTGGGGGTCAAATCATTCCATACAGGTGCTCATACACTCATGATCAAAAGAATAGCTGCACACAGAAGGAGGGGTGGGAGTGCAGTGCTGTTGGGAAGGAAGATAAAGGTTACCGGGATCAATAAATGATGATACATGTAGACTGATATGGGGAATATTTACAGAGCTACACATACAGAAGTCTGTCTCTCAGTATGGGGTCAGGCCACCATGTTTGCTCATGCAACATGCCAGACGTCTCGGCATGGAGTTGTAGAGGTTCCTAATGGTGTCCTGTGATAATCCATTCCATGCATCTTGAATATTCTCATGCAGTTCCTGCAGATGGTGCGGTAGGGGTGGAGGTGGCATGACACCAGGCCTTCTGGACATGTGACGTGTGGCAACAAGCCATTTATCATGGTGCTAAGCACATTGCCTCCACCCACGGATTCATTGGACGGTTCTACCAAGACGAAAGTGGGCCTCGTCACTGAAGATGACCCGCTGTCATTCTCAGTCACTCCATGACAGTCTGGCACGACACCATTGCAGTCTTTGGTGATGCTGACATGGTGTCAGTCATTGCTGTAGCCTGTGTGCATGTAGTCCGGCGCCGTGCAGCCGTCTGCCAATAGCTCTGGCACCAATAGGATGACTCATTAAAGACCTCACTGGTCGCTGAATGCCCGTGGGTGTGGGGTCAGTCAGGTACAGTGATATGGTCTAAAACTTGGGTCATTCTCATGTCTCACAATGTCAAACCCACCCACCAAATTTCATTCCTGTCGGCTGATTCCTTCTGGGTGCAGCTATTTGTGCAGCTATTCCTTTAATGACGATTGGCTCGTGGTCTTCCATTTAGACCACAAGCTGGTCTGTAAGCATGCAGGCGTACCTCTGTATGGGCATATTTTTGGGTCTGGAGCGGGCTCTGCACTGGTCCTCTCTGTGTGGTGAGACAGAGCGGGAACGATGCTGGACAGCAGCCTGCCTCTCCGGGACAGTGAGTGTACTGGACCTCTCTCGGTCCCTGGAGTTCCTCTCCGCTGCTGGGATGTCATTACACACACACAGACAAACACATATACACAATTTCACAAAGTGAGGGCTGTGCTAAATTATACTGATACTCATCATCAGATCTTTTCCAAGAGACTGAAAATCAATGTCCAAGTAATCTTTAATAATGAAAATTCAGATTTTAGGATGGTCACAAAGTTCTCCCTTACTTGAAATGTAGTCATTCAGCCAAGACATGTTTGGTATCGGAAGTTTGCTTCTGGAGCTATTAGGCTAATGCAGTTAGCAAGTCATGGAAGCATCAAATAGCATTGTGCTACCTACTTATTGATCACCCCAGTGTCGGAAACCACATCAGTAAGGCTGAGACAGATTACTATACAAATCCACCCAGTTGGAGGAAAGTCCATGACCAGTTAGGCTTACAGTGCTAACCTGGTAAACGTATAGGTTTCCATTTACTTGTGGCTACATCAGCCACCAAACATGTCTTGACTGGCTGACCACATATAGGGTAAGTGGGAGAAACTAAGCAAATGTTTTTTTTGTTTTTTTGTTTGTTTTTTTTTCAGTTTAAACGATTCATTTTCAACTCTCAACCAGAGCTCATGCGAACGTGTTATGCCGAACTACCAGCACAACCTCTACCACTCTGTACATGCCAAAGGAAGCCAAGAAACAGTCTACAGGACACTACTGCATATCTTTAACCATACAATATCCTAGATCAATGCCAGGCTGCTGAAATATATCGTCGCTGTTAAAAAAAATCCCATGTATCTCCATTTTGGTTGATTTTTACTTTTATGCCTCATTTGATCATATGACCTGCTGTGTACACTTTGTGCAAATTTCAGGAAGAATGGACTGACAGAAATTGGCCAAAACAGCTTGGAAAGATGTCTGGTTCCATTGACTTCCATTCAAATTAAATGAGGTTTTTGGCCTCTCCTGTAAAGTTGCCATTTTGCCTGTTTTTCTTTGGACAGCCACAAATATAGAACCCACACTGTGCAGCCTTTTCTGTACAGGGAGGTTTAATGGCTTTACTGATATATATTATGCTACAGACCCATAAAAATACAGTAACTGTACTATAATAAAATCTCTGCGTATGACATCCAGGGATGCGGGAAGGGGATGGTGCTATCGTTGAATATGATCCACTTACACCAGCACGACACACACTAACACACCACCACCATGTCAGTGTCACTGCAGTGCTGAGAATGATCCACACCCACATTATACCTGCTCTGTGGGGGGCCTGTGAGGGTCCTGACCAATGAAGAACAGTGTATACAAAGTATACAGAGAAACAGATGGACTACAGTCTGTAGAACTACATATGGCTCCTATATGGAAGGTGGAGCTGATAAAATGGACAGTGAGTGTAGATACAAGAAGGTGTACCTAATGAGGTCCTCAGTAAGTGTACATATCGCTGGGGCTGTCTGAGCAAAACCTTGTATCTCCAGATTGATACATTTTCATTTTTTAGAGTTTTGTTTTCCAAGTGTTGTACGGTTCAAACACTTGAAATCAATCCTAATTAATCATTTACATAACATAATTTGTTATGTAATATTCAATAATACAGTATAGATTTCAAAATTTTCAAACTAGAGATAAACTACAGTTATATTTTAGATGTTTAATTCTACATTTGAAGCGTTTTTGCAATATGAAGACGAATGATATGAAGTACTGTGTAATTATCCGAGGCCAGTTAAAAAGCAGAGGTTATTAATTTGACTGCTTAAACAGAAGAATAGAAACACAGAAGCTTAATGATAACAAGATGATGCTTTATGGTTCATAATTTGACACGCTTTTGACTTGTACGTGTTGCACTTTTAATGTAAGTCAATGGAACCAGATATTGGGCCATTTAATTTAGTAATTTCCTCATGAAATTTACATACAGTGTACAGCACAAAAGACATCATCAAATTAAGTGAAAAACTGAGATACAATATTTACTTATGATATGCACCCCCTTCTTAAAACCCCATCCCGTGTCCCTGATCATATCTGTGGTAGTGTTACTGCTCTTCCAACATTGTCAATAGATTTTAGTGTCATAATGCTAATAATAATGAAAACCGAAACAATATTTTAGACCCTGCTATGATAAGTTTCCCCATCCCATCATCCCATCCATAGATACTGTATATGTTTGAGGTAAATACTTTCATGACACACCTGGCATCATTTACAGACAGCTGTCTAAAACACGGCCCCCTTTACCTGGAGAGATTATATGGCTAAACCAGATCGATATGCTGAAAGAATTGGAAATTGAGAATTCTCCACACCACATAAAACCACTACTCGTTACTCTACAGCATCTATAGCAAGCTCAGCTACAGGCATGCAACAGACAGAAGGCTTAAGGTTGACACAAGAGGTGAACCTTTAGTCATAAGACCCATATTAATGTGCAGTAAAGCTGCGGTAAGCGGTCACCGCTGCTCAGCCAGCACCACGCCAGCTTTAGAGCACATTTCAGTGGGGCTTATGAGCGTGTTATAAAGTGCTACTGCTAGTTCAACTACGGTGCCATTCCTGTACTTTCCATGCAGTTTGGTTTGTGAGTTCTCTGTGGTGCAGCTTCATTACTACGATAGCCCAGCAGAGGGGGAGAAAGACTGACAAACAAAATCAGTGGTGCCCCATTTCTCTTTCTCTACCATGGAGTTGTTATGTGACATCATTTCTTGGTCCGGATTTCATTGTCTAGTCTTCTTCACAGGTGTGCTATTAATATGCTATTATTACTTATATAAAAATTTCGGTTCCAGGAGTTAAATCTATCGGTCTTTTGTTTCAAACCTTGATCAAATTTTTATTTTCCTAGTATTGGGTGGTTCAAAAGTTTGAAATCACTTACAATCATTCATCGTTTTTGTTATTTGATATACACTAATGCTATATAGCTTTCAAATACCAAAATAGGGAAACTACACTGATATTTTATATTTTTAAATCCATATTTGAAGCTTTTTTGCAATAACAAGAGATTAATAATGAATGATATACAGTGCTGGCCAAACGTCAGAGACCGATTAAAATGCAGAAGTCATTCATTTGACTGGCCAATGAGAAGAATAGACAGAAAACGACTGTACGATATCCTTTTTTTTGGTACTGAATGTGACCATCTTTTGCCTTCACTTCAGCTTATTCTTTTCTGGACATGCACTTTAGAGGTTTGCACAGATATTTTTTCCACACCTTCAAAGTTCAGTCTTTGAAGTTGGTTGCACAGGACACATCATCTACATCTACGGCATTTAACTGACGCTCTTATCCAGAGCGACTTACAAGGTTAATCATATTACAGGGAGGCCAATGCAGTGTTAGGAGTCTTGCCCAAGGACTCTTATTGGTGTAGCACAGCATAGTCACCCAGAACGGGAATCGAACCCCAGTCTGCCACATGGGAAGCTGAGTAGTGGTGTTATCCGTTGTGCCACACCAACCACCACATCAGATGACATTGTTTCTGAATCTGCTTGCTCACCGGGGCTTCTTTCTTTCCTTTCCCTAATGAATGGTTACTACTGAATTTCTGTAAAGCTGCTTCGAAACAACATGAGCGCTATATAAATAATTAGATTTGATTAGAATTTGACACTTATCTGAAACTAGTGCATGTGCTTCTGAAACAGGCTACATATTTTGATGATGGAAAACTTTGATTCCAAACTTTTGAACGGTAGAGGAGGATGGCATTTATTAATTGCAACATGGACATCTTCGCTGACCCAGTGGTGCATCACTCATCCACTGTTTTCCTTCCCTCTCGCTCTGTGCTGGACGTCTACTGCACGACTACAGCGACCATGCCCCCACCCCACCCACCTGAAGACACTACCGTAATAGCATCATCATAATCAGTCTCAATGATGCGATGAGATCCTGAGACATACACACACACAGCATACAGTTGAATCGCCACGATAATACGGCAGCATACCGCACACATTGGTAAGGGGATTCCAAGCAGCACGCCTCTGAGGTCCCACCGTCACTTTGTAGTTTGCTACTAGTTGTATGTGAAGTACAGACGTTCAAAATCTTCCATGTGACTAAGTGTTGAAAGTGAAACTGCTATGTTTTACTCGTTTACCCAAACAAATCTAACATGAATAATTAATAATGTCATTTAAATAGCAAGGCTATGTGCTACCTTACCTAGCCAATGACTTTCAATGACTAGCGACCTTACCAAAATACCCCATTCAAGCCATCAAGGTCAGGTAAGTGGCTGCTTTGGCAATTGCCACAATTTGAGCAGCTAGAAATGTGGCATAGTAGTGTATATTAATAGTGGGGACCTTATTCTTAATTAACGCCATGGCTGCATTTCAGTGTGCAGAAGCGTTAGCCTGCTTGTAGCAATGTTAGCATTGTGAATACTGAATGATCTCATAATTTAGGATGTTCAGGGGGGAAATGTATCTAGGACAAAATGGCTTTGGAGATTTTTGTTCCTTTGTTTCTTCTAGAGAAACGCTTATGCTAACTTATCTGGGCATGTCGGAGGTCCTCCGGAGACTGAAGAGATTCTTATTAGCAACTACAAAATGGCACCTGACCTCAGAGGTGGTGTTATATAATAACTGAAAGAAAAAAGGCTATGCAAAAGTTTGGGCCCCCCTGGTAAAAATAAATGAATACATCATCTACATAGAACACACTTCTGCATACTTTCATGCCCAACAGCTGTAAAAAATGGCAGTTTTTCATAGACTGTTTCCTCCTGCCTGACATATATACAGGGGTTGGACAATGAAACTGAAACACCTGGTTTTAGACCACAATCATTTGTTAGTATGGTGTAGGGCCTCCTTTTGCGGCCAATACAGCGTCAGTTGGTCTTGGGAATGACATATACTGCGTCCTGCACAGTGGTCAGAGGGAGTTTAAGCCATTCTTCTTGCAGGATAGTGGCCAGGTCACTACGTGATGCTGGTGGAGGTTCGTCCTTCTTGGTGGTATGCTGACATTACCCTGGATACCGTGGCTCTTGATACATCACAAAGACTTGCTGTCTTGGTCACAGATGCGCCAGCAAGACGTGCACCAACAATCCGTCCTCTTTTGAACTCTGGTATGTCACCCATAATGTTGTGTGCATTGCAGTATTTTGAGCAGAACTGTGCTCTTACCTGCTAACTGAACCTTCACACTCTGCTCTTACTGGTGCAATGTGCAGTTAATGAAGATTGGCCACCAGGCTGGTCCAATTTAGCCATGAGACCGCCCACACTAAAATGACAGGTGTTTCAGTTTCATTGTCCAACCCCTGTATGTACATATCAAATCTTAATACTCATAGAGGACAAACTTTTTACCACATAGAAAACCAAGGCATGTCATCAAACATGGGTGGGGGAAGCAAACTTTTGCATATGACTGTATATCTGTTTATATGCTTATACTGATTTGACTCATATAGAGAACTAAGGGTATCTTAGGTTCCTTCATCTGCAGTCTAACTCCTAAACACACCTAAAAGCAGTCACATGGTTCTACACAATCTCAGAGTAATAAGGCACTGGTAGGGTTTTAATACCTGAAAGAAAGTGACTTGCACTTGTCAGTCAAGGCATGCATACGTAAGACATATACAGCTGGGTAAATGCGTATTGCACTCCGATTTTTCTATCTCTACTTTTAGATGTACACCAAAATGTTGAGTTAGGAGTCTTGCCTACTGGAAAACCGTGGTGTGCTGGGCGGCCCGGGTGGAGAATCGAACCCTAGTCACCACATGTCACCCACTAAGCTCCACCATCCGTCTAAAACAGAAGTTTCTGTCCAGTTCACACCAACACTTACTCTGTAGCTTCTTGCTGGGGCTGTCTCCATGGACGTGTCTGCGTGGGAGGTAGGGAGAGGGCTGGGGGAGAGGGAGGGAGGACACGTCATGGCTCTGCAGCTTATACCAGTGAGACTGGTCATCCAACAGAGCGGTTTCCAGTTCGATCAGGATCTGCAAAACATGTGGAACAGGTATTTACTGTAGCACACAATACTACAATCCTACCACACGCTATTTTGTCTGAACACTTTTCTGATGGATATATTAAAAGACATTCACGGTTTCTTATTAGTGACGGATGACAAAAGCATGTCGTGATCTTATATGAATTATTTCACATTCGTATCTTATAGAGACAAATATGGTTGGAAGTTCAGCTTCTGAACATACGATGCATACCACAACTGTGGTCAACATGATTTGAACTGAGTGAAAAGTGATTGCTCTGCCTACAGGCATGTTGTGCAAAAAAAATTAAAAATCTGTCCATTTTTAACGTCATTTTTTAACAATGAAAGAAATGTAGAAGTGCGGCCTCGAACCTGCCGACAAAGGATGGAAACTAAATATGAATTTAATGAATAATAAACATAAACTAACAACAGATTTATTATTTGTTCGTGTAATTAACAACTGAAGCTGCACTGTGAAAGTTTTGGGGATTTGGAGACCTCTCTGGTGGAAATGTGTCACTGCACACACTGTATATTCTGGTTATTCCTCAGACTCCTTGGCCAAAAAGTGGAATCTATGATGATTGTTGTTGTGGTGAAAGGGTTCTCAGAGAGAACTCAATCATAACTTGGAGAGCCACGTGTCTACAGGATAGTAATCGGTCTACTATTGTCGTCATACTGTTTTATTATCAGTATAACACTGTATGTAGAATTGAGACCTCAACATCCAGCCGTACCATCTGCCGCTGCACATATGACAGTATGGGGTAAAGACATATCATGTGTTTTAAAAAACAGTATTGGGATCTGAGCCAACACCTCTTTCAAATGACGAGGCACTACAGGCTGACATGCATAAGGTCATGCACACCATACTTTAGTTCCCTTTTCTTCTTGACTGATGAAGAGAGCAAAGTTTATAATGGTAATAAAGTCATAACTGTAGATATACACTCATCAGGAAAAAGAACAGCTGCACAAATAGCTGCACCCAGAAGGAATCAACCGACAGGAATGAAACTTTGTGGGTAGGTCTGACGTAAGACACCGATTCAAGTTTCAAGCTCTGCTGTGCATGAGCAAAGACGGGCCTTAGCGCTGTACCTGACTGACCCCACAGCCATGGCTGGACATTCAGCAAGCTGTGATGTCCTCCATGAGTCATCCTGTTAGTGTCAGCACCATTGGCAGACGGCTGCACGATGCAGGACCACATGCATGCAGACCGTTACGATGACTGCCCTTAACAACACGTCAGCGTCACCAAAGACTGCAGTGGTGTCGTGCCAGACTGTCATGGAGTAACTCAGAATGGCAGTGGGTCATCTTCAGTGAGTCCCGCAACTATTAATGTGTGGAGGCACCGTGGTCAGCGCAATATGAACAGTCTATCGTTACAAGGTCTGGTGTCATGCCACCTCCACCCCTACCACAAAATCTGCAAGAACTGTGGGAGATTATTCAAGCTGCATGGGCAGGATTATTGCAGGACACCATTAAGAACCTCCACAACTCATACTGAGAGATAGGCTTCTGTATGTGTAGCTCAATAATTATTGATCATATCAGTCTAAATTGATCAGCATTTATTGATCCTGGTATCCTTTATCTTCCTTAGCAACAGCACTGCAGTCCCACACTTCCTTCTGGGTGCAGCTATTCTGTTGATGATGAGTGTATAAGACCTAAAAGACCCAGAAACAGTGTGAAACCATTGATTCTGCATTGAACGTACATGATTCCACATGAGAAATTATAAAAGATTATGAGAACTTCATGGAGAAAATGACATACACCTTTATATCAAAGGTGTATGGTTGGTGTAGCTCAGCGGATAACATCATTGTCTGCCAAAGAGCCACCACCACACGTGGGAGACTGGGGTTCGAATCCCGGGCTGAGTGACTACGCTGTGCTACACCAATAAGAGTCCTTGGGCAAGACTCCTAACACTACACTGGCCCACCTGTAATATGATTAACCTTATAAGTCGCTCTGGATAAGAGCGTCAGCTAAATACCGTAAATGTAAGTCAGTTCAATTCATTGCTTCAGCATAAGTACAGCTTTCACGGATCTCCACTACACACAAACCTCCCCAAGGAATTCACTCTCCTCCTCTTGTGCTCTGGGTTGATCCCACACTGTTATCTCCAGCATGCGCTCCCTGAAGTCCCTGCGGTGGACATGCGAGTATAGAAATGTCTGGTTCCACTTGGGCTCCGAGCTCTTCTTCACTGTCTTTGTTCTCCTCTTGCTCTTGTCACTACAAGAGATTGATATTACAGTGTATGCATGAGTGTGAGTTTGACTGAAAAGGCATATTGCTAGGATGCTGCTGGTTGTGCCATGTGAAAATATCCAGCCGCTAAGGTGATAGCTAACATCAAAATGACACAGTTTTCCCAGAAACCTCAAATGCCTTCCATCATTTCCACAAGTGACTGAGAACCAGGACACTACTAACCCCAGTTATGGGGTTTGACTAGGCTACAAGATGGCGCATCACACTATGATGATGGAATTTGTTTAGGTCAAGAACTAGGGAATTTGCTCTGTGGCAGTGGTATCTGACTAGATAGCAAGGCAGGGATTTGTACCATGACTGTGGAGTTTGACGAGGTCATGGTCAGGAAGATTGCACTATGACAATAGAGTCTGACAAGGCAACAAGCAAGGCATGTTCCACCATGACAGTGGAGTTTGACATGGTTGCAAGCTGGGAACTTTGCACCATGACACTGGAGTGTGGCTAAGACCCAAGCCAGGGAGTTTGCACCAAAGCAGTGGAAGCTGTGAGTTGGGGACTTTACAGGGTGACAAAGGAGGCTGACTAGGTCTCAAGCTGGGGACTTTACATCACAACATTAAAGTTTGGCCCCAAGCTTTGTGAACATTGATTTCAGTGTGTGTGTGTGTCTGTGTGTATTCGTGTGTGTGTGTTTGTGTGCGTGCGCGTTTGTGTGTGTGTCCGTGTGTATGTCCGTGCGTGTGTGTGTGTGCATTTGGGTGTGTGTGTGTGCGCATTTGGGTGTGTGTGTGTCTGTCTGTCTGTGTGTGTGTGTGTGTATGTGTGTGTGTCTGACTGTCTGTGTGTGTCTGTCTGTCTGTCTGTTTGTGTGTGTGTCCGTGCGTGTGTGTGCATGTGTGTGTGTGTGTCTGTCTGTGTGTGTGTGTCCGTGCGTGTGTGTGTGTGTGCATTTGGGTGTGTGTGTGTGCGTGTCTGTGTGTGTGCATTTGGATGTGTGGGTGTGTGTCCCTGTGTGTGTGTGTCCGTGCGTGTGTGTCCATGTGTGTGCATTTGGGTGTGTGTGTATGTGTGCATTTGTGTGTGTGTGTGTGCGTTTGTGTCCGTGCGCGCGTGTGTGCATTTGTGTGTGTGTGTGTGTCCGTGCGCGCGTGTGTGCATTTGTGTGTGTGTGTGCATTTGGGTGTGTGTGTGTGTCTGTGTGTGTGTGTGCATTTGTGTGTGTGTGTGTGTCCGTGCGCGTGTGTGTGCATTTGTGTGTGTGTGTGCATTTGGGTGTGTGTGTGTGTGTGTGTGTGTGTGTGTGTCCGTGCGTGTTTGTGTGTGTGTGTGCGTGTGTGCGTGCGTGCGTGTGTGTGTGTCCGTGCGTGTTTGTGTGTGTATGTGTGTCTGTGTGTGTGTGTGTGTGTATGTGTGTATGTGTGTGTGTGTATGTGTGTGTGTGTGTGTGTGTGTGTGTGTGTGTGCTACACATGCTTTTTATGCATTGTTTGAATGTGTAAAGCATCCTGGAGCTTGAGAAAACTGCAATATGAATTAAACAATAAACTAAACAATAAAGTGAAACTGGCAGACAGTGGAATGTGTACTGACCGTTGTGTTAAGTTACAGTCTGTTAAATAGGAACTGCTCACCCTCTATCAGGAAGGAAGTACATTTTGACATAAGGGTTCCGTGGTCGGCCATCTGGTCGAGGAGGCAGGTCTCTGGCTTGTAATACATTGACTATAAGTTGATGGCCCACTTTGTCATACCACAGTTTCACCTGGAAAAACCATACAGAACTCTATTAGCTTAAACTCAACAAAAGAGGAATTTGTTAAGTATAATGAATATACATAGTCCTAAAATTATGCAAGTGTGGAGGCTGAATTTTGTCCATAGATTTGTCTATTGATAGATGATTTAGGTATACATGATGCTAGGCTTCCATTACTTGTTCGCAACATCAGGTTCGCAGCTACAGTAGTACACTTCAGGAACCCGATATTCTTAGTTGACCATTTGAACATCACAGTTTTACCAAATTCTTGTAGCTGTGGTATTAACACATGATCACCTTTCAATACAATTAAATATCTGCTCCTACTTACTGAAAGTTGGCCTGGTAGAACCTGAGGGAGGTCTCTCAACATTCCAGGACTTGTTGGGGACATCACTGAGATGGAAGGACGATCCATCTTTTGAGACTCGTCTATAGAGCTGGAACCAGCTAGACCAGCAAAGAAGACAAAAGAAAGTATCTGAAAATTTCAGTCACATTCCAACATTATGTAAATATAGGCCATATATAGTATCTATATGTCTAGTTTTTATGTAAACAAAATTCTGAGACCCCAGCTTAATAAATATACTGCACTTATGTAAAAAGACATGTGGCAATTGGTATGGCAAACTTACTAGATTCAAGAGGAGGATGTGAAGTCTGTGGAATTCTTGGTGTGTCTCTTCAAAAAGGAAAATAGAGTGTATTAATGGCTAACATATATCAAGATTCAATTTTAGAAAGAGATATTAGATTAAGTTCTTGGGAAACACACATAAACTACAGTGGGTGGCTTAACATACTGGACTCAGGTAATGGTAGCACCATAACCCAACCAGGGAAAGAGTAGGGATCCAGAGGGTTACACTAGCTTGGTATGTACACATTGCTAATCTACTAGCAATGCTAACAACAATGCCATCGTTTAAGGTTTGAGGGTACTTCAGGGTCAGGCACTGGGGACAATATCACGGTCACTGTTTGAGTGTTTTACTTACTGATAAGCTCTATACACCTTTCTCAAGAAGTTTTTGGAAAGAATACGATGGATACATCTTTTACATGCGGTGGGAAAACAAATCACAAATGCACATCAATTGGAATTATGGTGAACACAACCAAATGAAGCAAGTGCATCGAAAGAAACTGGTCAATTTATTTCTATAAAGCTTACACAGACTTCTCAATTCCTGAAAACCTGTAGACATCATTCCATAATGTACCCAGAAGGCAACAACTTTGTCCTAGCTTAAATCTGAGAGCTACTTAATAACGTTAAAACCAAATTCAGATTCACACGTCCTATAGACTGGCAAACAACAACTTGCAACACAGTCGTGGTTCATTATGCTTACCCAATTGGTCTTGAAACAACTATTTCTACTTGAGGTGCAGACTGTGACTCTAAAATGATGTTGTACACTTCCTTCTTGGTTGCTCCTGGCAATGCCTTCCCATTCCACTGCAGCACCTCGTCACCTGAAATCAAAATGGTCTTAATTTAGCACACTAGGGTTATTGGTCTATACAGCCAGGAGTACATTGTCATAGAGCACCTGAATGAAGTTCATCCTCATTTCAGGCCACCTGAGTTCACATCTTCAAGCTTTATTTGCATTATAATTGAGATGAATTTTAAGAAGGCCCTTCCGCAATAAAGATGCTTTAGCATTCAGGACACGAGGTAGCCATATAAGGTGAAATTAACATTGGGTAATCCTCACCTGCTCTTAAATGGCCTACAATGTCTGCGAGACTGCCTTTCTTTACTTTGGTGATGAAAGCTCCGAGTCGTCCGGTCTCTGTCATCTTCCCGCCAACCACCTGAGGACATCAAACAGTCGTTCGTTCACACAATGTAAAACCTTGAAATGAAATTTGGAACATTAAAAGAATGAGAGCATGAGCTTACACCTAATCAAATATTCCACACCAGTGTGACAGGAGAGGCAGGCTTAAACTCTTAATCTCTGGTAAAGTTTGAAGCCTGAGAATGTAGTCTAGGCTTTCCAAAGCTAAACACAGATCAAATATATGGACAAGAATATATATATGTGTGTGTGTGTGTATATATATATATACATCTACAGGGGTTGGACAATGAAACTGAAACACCTGGTTTTAGACCACAGTCATTTATTAGTATGGTGTAGGGCCTCTTTTGCGGCCAATTCAGCGTCAGTTGGTCTTGGGAATGACATATACTGCGTCCTGCACAGTGGTCAGAGGGATTTTAAGCCATTCTTCTTGCAGGATAGTGGCCAGGTCACTACGTGATGCTGGTGGAGGTTCGTCCTTCTTGGTGGTATGCTGACATTACCCTGGATACCGTGGCTCTTGATACATCACAAAGACTTGCTGTCTTGGTCACAGATGCGCCAGCAAGACGTGCACCAACAGTTTGTCCTCTTTTGAACTCTGGTATGTCACCCATAATGTTGTGTGCATTGCAGTATTTTGAGCAGAACTGTGCTCTTACCTGCTAACTGAACCTTCACACTCTGCTCTTACTGGTGCAATGTGCAGTTAATGAAGATTGGCCACCAGGCTGGTCCAATTTAGCCATGAGACCTCCCACACTAAAACGACAGGTGTTTCAGTTTCATTGTCCAACCCCTGTATATTATTAGTGAGCGTGACCCTTCTTTGCTGCACTAACCGCTTCTACTCTTCTACATAAAGCTTTACAGCAGATGTTGGAACATTGCTGTCAGGATTTGATTGACTACAGCCACAAGTGCATTAGTGAGATCAGGCACTGACGATAGATAATTAGATGTGGATCACTCTAACTCATCCCAAAGGTACTGCATGAAGCTCCATCACTCCAGAGAATACAATTCCACCACTTGGGGGCCTTTATAACCCTCTAGATGATGTTTAGCACACAGTGCCCCTAGTGACCTTTGCCCACAGTGACCTTTGGCTTATGTGTACCTGGTCCCGAGCATCCTATTTTATTGACAAGTCTCTTGTATGGAGGTAATATGATCTGTGTGTGATCGGCAGTGGTGACTCCCTGAAGTAGCCGAATTGTATCATCATAGTTTTTCCCCCCGATTGGGTTTTTTTTTCAAAGTGTCGGGGGATGGACTTTAGGAAGCTCCCCCACTATGACTGCTATTTGCTGGGTGAAATCTTCCCAACCAATCACAACATAAGCTCACCAGACAAAAAATGTTGAAGTGGTAGTAACTTCCAGCTCCTGCAGATGGGGCTATAAGTACCGGCGGGGTGTGAGTGACAGGATTCATAGATTGAGAAGAGGTGCTACAGTGTAGGGAATGTCGCGTTCCATGTGTGGCGAACGGCTCCAAAGCAGATGTTAATGATTGGCTGAAATGAGTGACTGCATTTGGGCATGGCCAAAGACCATAGTGTGAAGGAAGTAGCTGAATCTGCAGGTGTATGGAAGCGTACAATCATACGAGTCTACCAGTAGTCTCTAGGGTTGCCACTTATCAGAAATGAAAACAAAGGACGAGGGACGGGGGGTGTGGTCATGTGTGAGTGATGTGTTCCGTATAGCGTCCAGTATTTGATCTTATTCCGGGGGTTGGGTGTACGGGGTTGTTTGGGGGGGAGTGTGATCAATCATAAGTGATACATGTGTTTATCGGACATTTACAGTAATACAGAACAAAGCGCGTCCCGTACTGAGTCCGGTGGGGTGGTGTGAGGTAGGGGGCGGGATTGTGACATTCATGCTTGTGTGACAGACGTGTATATTGGACATTTACTGAAATACAGAACAAATTTTACAGGCAATTACGGAAATACGGATATACGGGTATTGGTTTAATATGGGACGCAGCATATAATCGGATTCCGTGTTTTACGGGAAGAGTGGCAACCCCAGCAGTCGCTAAAATTGCAGTAACGCATCAAATCTGGCCCAACTGCACAAATCTTTGCTGCAGGAATGGCTAAACATTGCTGTTACCTACATTCAGAAACTTGTCCAATCCATTCCCAGCTGTTAATCGTGCTCATGGAGGAATTACACATTATCAGTCAAGTGTCACATGACTAATTTATTATCTGGTAATCTTATTTCATATTAGGCATGAAAATATTCAAGTGTCTGAATCCTCGTTTCCCCTAACTGTAGTGCTGTGTCCAGCGAAGTGAGGTGTTCAGTCAGATAGGAGACAGAGATGTAATGTACAGTAACTGGCAGCAGTGCACAGGCAGTGGTGAAAAGGGGAAAAGCTGAGATAAGCCTCACGCTAGAGCCTAGCCATGCGCAACGTAGCGTGGCGCTGGGTTAGGTGGGCGATGCAGACAGAGATGTGTAAGTTGTGTAACGTACAGCAGTTGGCAGCAGTAGAGAGGCACCGACAGGCTCACCTTTAGCCCTAGCAGCGAGCCAGCTTCTCGGGGCATGGCCGAGCGCTTGCTCAGAGTAATGCGGCCGATCAAATGATCTCCCTCTTTGGACGGCTGCCAGGTAACAGGATGCTGAGGAGAAATGGAACGGTGCATTTCAATCCCATTAATGATGAGCACACTCTCACACTGATGCACATACACTGTCCAATAAAATACACACCCACCACACACACAGTGCATTAACAAGGACTTACCGTATGAGAGGTGTTATACACAGTTCGGTACACACAAGATCGGTTTGCATTTCATTCGTAATATCCAGGAAAATCTAGCCAGGAGAAACCTAAACATGAGAGCTGCCCAAGGACAGCTAAGACCTACACTCTCCATACAACCTTTCAGTTTCCACTCACACCAGTCACATGACGTCACGCTCTCAGATATCCTCTACAAGTGCAATTTCAGCATCACTGGGTGGGTACCAGTCCTATACAGGATGGCATGCCTCCAACTAAGCGTAGCCAGGTTTGATTTCAACTTTCTGGCACAGCTACAGCAGTCACTTGGGTTTGGCTCTCCCAGACATACGTGTTCATCATCTGAACTAGTTTCACCAGAGAACCAGATTGCACTAGGATCACAAGACACTGAGCATCTCTTTATTGTGATTCAAGCCATTTCCCTGCAATCCTGCATATTCCTCTTGAATGCGGGGGCATATCGAGACATAAGTGACCAGATTCCTGAAAGGATAACCAGGGACATTGTTAGTTTGGTGGTCAGTTTACAAAAATCCAATCTCAAGTATATCCAATGGTAGGGGGCAGTTCCGGTTTCCTGCATTCTGACCATGTTAACTGTTGTAGTGTAATAGTCTATGGTGAAGCCTGACTGATGAAATTGGGTACTAAGTAACTGTGCTTGTGAACCATTTGATGTAAAACGGCGTTGGTGTAGGTGTAGCTCAGTAGATAATACCACTAACCGCCAAGGAACCACCACCACATGTGGGACACAGGGGTTCGAATCCCGGTCTGGGTGACTATGCTGAGCTACACCAATAAGAGTCCTTGGGGAAGACTCCTAACACCACACTGGCCTACCTGATATATGAATACTCTTGTAAGTCGCTCTGGATAAGAGTGTCAGCTAAATACTGTAAATGTAAGTTAGTCTGTGATAAACTACGGAAAACAACAATAAAATAAAAGAGTAGATTTACGTTTTGTGTTTAACCCTCATGAAATTTGCTGCACGTCACTTTTTAGAAAGAAAATAAAAAGTGTCTAAAGGCACTAGCAGCTTAGGCAGGGATGCTTTTACCACAAAAACATTTAGGGTCATACAAGCCCATAATTCATATACATGCTACATATTTTAGCGGTAAAAAGAGACCAGTGACTACAGGAAAGACCCCTGCAGCTAAAGCACAATAGCCAGACTCCCCCTGTTCTGGGCAGACAGAGATGTCTGCTATGAACATATGTCATACAGAGTCCACTGAAATGTATGTCAACGGTCTGGAGTTCAGATTATATCTCGTATCAGTCTACCTATCACCTGGTAGCCTGATTCAAGTTACATAGCCCCGTCTCTGCTTTTAATCTCTGGGTTACCTCATGTTTTGGAAAGACGTTGTGGACTGACTTGACGCTTCCTATCTTCTACTCGGCTTAGTTTTACTTAGCGATATTCATTAAAACTAGTCCAGGAAGTGGTAGAAGTGCTGAGTAGTTAGCAGCAGCCTTCTCTGTTGGGCAAACGAGTCTGTGTCGCGCGCCCACGGTGATTTCGCCCGCGAACTCCAATTCCCAGAAAGCCCCTGGTGACCACGTGACTCCTCACTCACAGCCGGCAGCCAATCCCTGCTCGTTAGCCTCACCTCTGTTACTTCCTTTATAAGCTGCCCAGTCGGGCTTCATCTTCGTTTGTTATGCGGATTTGGTGCCTGTTTTCTGACGTTGATTTTGGATTCCCCTTGTTGTGTATGTTTTCCATTTTCCTGACCTTGTGCCTGTTTTTCTCCTACGTCCCTGGATTGTGTTCTCTTTCAATAAGTCCCTAAAAAGTCCTTCCTGTGAAAGTCCTGTTTTCCCCCAAACCTGCTCGTCTACTCCGGTCAATACGGTCAGGTCTTCCTTGGCGATATTCATTAATTCACTCAGTCAGCAGGTATCTTCCTTGGTACACAGTGTTTTTTAATTCACAGTTAAACTCAAGGGCATTTCCAGGGCCTACTGGGGGACAGGCTAGCAAAGCAGGGACTGTCCCCAGAAAACAGGGACACCTGGTCACCCCAACCTAGACATACAGTGGTTCAAAGATACTTTTCCACACTGTTAAAAATGAGCGTTCCTAAGTGGCTCTCAACTCAGACATATAGTGGTAGGGATATATATTTTAAGTGGCATTCCTTTGAACTTTAAAAAGGTTCTTAACGGTTTTGCTGCCTGTTTTCCGACGTTGATTTTGGATTCCCCTCGAATGATCCACAGAACCCTTTAAAGAACATAAGACACTGTATACTATGGCACTGGATGCTTGTTTTTTAATTACACTGTAGAGATCCTATCTCTAACTAAGCCTGGGTTTCTAGATATGATATGTCAGACAGTAGATCTACAGCTCTGAAAATAAATCAGAGACCGCTCCAGTTACTTCTTAGATCAGCATCTCCACAGGTACAGCAGGTTCTTAGTGAGGAACCGAAGGTTGGGTTCTAGCTTTACTGGCAGATACAGTGAGCGTCTGGTTCATAAGAACAAGGTCCAGCAGCAAACACACAGGACAACACAGCTACAGACTTGCAGAGGGCCAAACCCCCTCTCTACTGACCGTGATGAGCGCCACCTTATTCCAACGTCCCTTACCCACCGTAAGATGACCTCAAGTGACCTACAGAGAGACTGGCGAGCGGTGGCTGGGGTGAAACGCACAGCGAGCATGGTTCTAAAAACAGGCTTCTGGAGGTCATTAGTGATTTTCTAATAAACAGATCTAATACAATATCTGATCTGGAGTTTGGGAGACATGGTTCCAATAGTGTAGAGAATAAACCAGAACTGAGGGATTCTGGTCCAACACAAACCCAGACCTGTACAACTAGAGGGACTGATCACTTTGAGGTGGTCTCTTCACTTTTTCTTCATAGCACATACATGACAATATGCCTTAGCCTATATCATACTAACAATACTTGTATAATGTATCACCATCCACAAACCAATGAAAATAGAAGGGTCCAATAACACGTTTCCTTTCGTTACCTTTATCTAAATCGAATATATCAATTCATTAACTTACATGCCAAATGGTTGGATCTAGAGGATGGCAATCCCAGTCACCTAAAGAGAAAGAACAAACAGGAAATGGAAGAGTAGACAGGAAAGAGTTAGGATAGACAGTGAGCCTCCTTATATATGCTATGTAAAGGAAGCCATATTGGCTTTGGCTCCATTAGTGCAGCGAGTCATAAAATATAAAAAGCCATCAAAAATGCATCAGTATGTGCTATATGTGGTGGGATTTCCCCTGAAGCTGGGGTAAAAACCCACTGACCTGGCACACTGCGGCTAAACATTCCGTTAAGTGACTTTGGTTGTGCCTTTTGTCCTTTACTTGTATTGGGTAGAAGACGGAGTGTAGGCCAACTGCTCTAGGACACTGTTAGATCAGACTGACCTTTGGCTTTAAATCATTTAGTGTCAGATCTTGTGAGGTCAGCTTTGACCTATAGTGGCACCAGTGGAGAAAGACACAGTGGATGCCTAAAAACGTCGAGCAGGTGAACACTAGCCAAACTCTTAGCAAGAACAGCAGTGTCCACATCATCCAGCCATAAGGCCACAGCAGGGTACGTAGCCAATGCTAGCTGAAGAGTAGTTTAATGAAAAAGGGTAAATAGGGACACAGATCAACGATGTCCAGTCCACATGCCTTGAGCCACTTCAAGTGGTTGGTGTAGCTCAGTGGATAACACCACTACCCGCCAAATAGCCACCACCACATATGGGCGAGACTGGGGTTCGAATCCCCGGCTGAGTGACTACGCTGTGCTACACCAATAAGAGTCCTTGGGCAAGACTCCTAACACTACACTGGCCTACCTGTAATATGATTAACCTTGTAAGTCGCTCTGGATAAGAGCGTCAGCTAAATGTCATGTTCATTTTTGCCCAGCTAGCTGTTCTTGCTTTTTTTAAATTAAAGTTTTTCTGTATAGTGCTTTTTGCTTGTTTGTTTTTTAATAATCCTTTTAACGCAAAGCTTTGGCTTCACCTATATATTCTTCAATGTTGAAATCAAATCAATTGGTTTATGAGCCTGGCTTTTTTATTTTTGTCATTTTTAATTAAATTGTTTTTATTGTTTTTTTGTTTAATTTTTTTTTCTTTTTAATGTCAAATTGTTTATGTGGTTATTTTAATTTAACATATTAAATTCCATTGTTACATTGTTCCATGTTCAGCTAAATTTAAAATAAGGCTCTTCCTCAATGTACTTCCAAGTAAAAAAAAAAAGATTGATTGATTGATTGATTGGTTGATTGATTGGTTGATTGATTAATTGATTGATACTGCTAACCTCTTTGATGGTATGAGTGTTTAATACATCAGATTCTAAAATCTGGGAGGTCTATTAAAATCCAAACCATCAAAGAGATAACATCAGCATTTTATTAACCATTCCTGTCCTGATACATTTTCATTCATTGGCATGCATACATATACAACTGCAGATCACTGCTACTGCCACAATCAGGAGTACAAACCTAACCTATCTGAGGTGCCCTGATGATCTAAATGGGTAATTAAACAAATGAGTTCCTTTCTTGGTTCGACAGTTTCCCTAAAGCTACAACAGCTTGACTCATTTTCAAATACAGATCTAGGTCTTGCGATACAGACCAATTTGACAAAATTCTAAATTCTGATAAACCACTTCTAGGTTATCTCTTTGGGCAGCTAAGATGGCTAGTTGTACTTGACCTGCTGGTCATTAACAGTCAACCTTTAATCTGTCTTAGCAAAGACACATCAGGATGGGGGCACTGAGCACCCAGAGTGACCTGCAGGTTAGGATGGATGGAATGACCCCAAAGCTTAATGGCATCCAGTCTGGCACCGCTTACTCGTGGATGAATCGGATGAAGCAGTTATGGGCACAAAAGTGGTGGGAAAATCAACATGCCACAACCCAGGATTGAGGAGAGTCCGTCAGTCACTGGACTGCATTATATGAGCGAGCCACTGACCTAATTCCCAAATCTGCTGTCCTAAAAAAGGAGGGAACTTTCTAAATAAATACATTTTGTTGGGGGGATTGGAATGCAGCTCTGTGTTTTTTTCCTTTTGTGAAATTCAATGTTAAAGAAGATGTTCGAGGAAATCTTAAACACAAAGCAGTGAAACAGGGAAGATAGGATAACTCTAAACGATGTTCAGCACTCCAAGCATTTCCCAAGCATTACTACTAGGGGTGTAACGATACACTCATAGCACAATCTGATTCGATTCATGATAATGGGTCTATGATTCAATATGTGGGTTAGAATATTTAGAATAAATTAGGTCTGACATCGCAATATTTTTTCTAATATCGTGCAGACCGAATTTATTCTAAATATTATAAGAATATTAAATTAGGTCTGAACGGTATTGGAAAAAAACCTGACATTTGGTCTGCACGTTGCTGGAATTGCAATAATTTTTCCCTGCAATATATATTGTGATATAAAATAATATTCAATAATTTTTATTATATTATTATAATTTCATAATTGTTATTATTATTATTATTAGTATTATTATTATTATTGTTTATTATTATTTTAACTATTATTATTTTAATCATCATCATCATCATTATTATTATTATTATTATTATTATCATTATTATTATTGTTTATTATTATTATTTTAATTATTATTATCGTTATTATTTTAGTTATTATCATTATTATTATTATTATTATTATTGCTATCATTATTATTATTATGATTAAAAAGGAGAGAAATTCCATTTTAACACTTGAGTATAAACTTTAATGCTCTAAAATAAGTTATTATAAAAATTATTTTTCCCTGCAATATATATTGCGATATAAAATAATATTCAATAATTTTTACCAGATGACTTTACATTACTCAGTATAAATTGACAACAACAACAACAACAACAATAATAATAATAATAATTTATATTATTATCATTTATTATTATTATTATTAATATTATTATTATTATTATTAAAAAGAAAAAAAATTCCATTTTAACACTTGAGTATAAACTTGCTCTAATGCTCTAAAATAAGAAGCAAAAAAGTAAAAGCACACTCAGCACACTGACCTAGTACACTGAAATAATGCTATATCTGACAACAATAAGCCTACGTTAATTTATTTCAAATAATAAGACATTATTATGATCCACCAAGTCATCATTTTGACATTAGTAACTCATTATTTCAACATATCAGGGCGGTATTTTGAGAAAATACATCATTATTCATTATTCTGAATTTGCAAGTCAGTATTTTTTATACAGTAAGTAATGGTTGCCAGATATGAAGTTAGTCTCTGCCTTGTGGTAAGGGGTTTTCATAGTCCCTTAAGGTTAGGAATGCTGTGTCTTCCTTTGGTGTCATTCTAAGGACAGCAGGACACTCCAAACCCACCCTAACAGTGTTTTTAACCTTTCAGGAAAAAAAGCAGAACAGTCTTTACCTTTCTCACTGACACTCTCAATCTCCACGTCTTCACAGCTGGTGTACTCCGGGGTGGACCCTCCTTCCTCCTCTGAGCTGCTAATGGACATCTGCCTCTTGTTGAGGCCACGTTTGGGCCGGTAAGCCCTGGGCGGAGGGGGGCGAAGACACTCAGACTGGTCAGAGCTAAGAGAGGAATCCTTCCTGAAGCTTTCTGCGGCCTTCTCACGCTTGGTTTTGTGCAGTAAAGCCACTGACCCAGGCTCCAGGTGGTCCTTGGGGCCCCAGTCGGGTCCATCCCTGAGGTCTGGGGGTGCCCCAGGGCCGATACGAGGAGCATTGTGACCCTGTTTTTGGAGAGGTGCATGTCCCACACCACCACCACCCCCCACGGTCCTGTCTACAGAGTACGCCCGGTGGTTTTCTAAAAGTACCTTGCGATCCTCATTGGAAGGCACCCTCCTGCCTAGCCGGCCACCTGGGACCTCGCCCCCGTCCTGAGCCAGCCCCACCTCGTTGATGGCCAGGTCACTATGGTGACGCTCTTGGCGCATTTTGGACACTTTGGCGTGCATTCGCATCTCCTGCTCCTCTTTTTGAGGCTTGACGGGGTAGCGGGCCAAGTTGGGGTCACTACGATAGCGCGTCTGGTACTCCTCCTCCCGCCGCTGGCGCTCTCGCTCCTCCTCTTCCTGTCTCCGTCGCTGGTCAGGGTGCGCAGCGTCACCCTCTGGGTGGTTGTATTCGTGGGAATGGCCTTTCTCCAGGCGCCTGCCTTCCCGCCTTTCCCCTGGAGCACGATCCTCCGAAGCTTGTCCTGGCAGCCTGCCTGGCACCACCCTTCTCTCGCCTCGGCCAATCACCTTGCCATTCTGCTCATGAAGGGATACAGGCCTCTTCCTATTTGAATAGGACAAAGAGACAGGTATGAGGACGTAGCATCTGAATGCTGGACACAGCTGTTATTTAACATCACTGTAGAGTTACACGTATCTCCAAAACGGCAACTTTACAGGAGAGGCCAAAAACCTCACTTCACTTGAATGCATATCAATGGAACCAGAATTTTTTCCAAGCATTTTTGGGCCATTTCTCTTGGTCCACTTATCATGAAACTTACACACAATGTAAACAACATTTTACGTGATCAAATGATGCATTAAAGTAAAAAACGACAAAAATGAAGACACATTTCATTGAACAGTGACAATATATTCCAGAGCATTAGGATTATGCTGACAGGAAATTCAGTATCAGTACTAGTCCAATACTGGCCAAAATCGCTGGATCGTATATCGGAACAAATATGAATCTGATCCATCAGCCTAAGCTATCATGTAAATGCTTAACTAAACATTCTGAATGCTTGAACAGGGCTGACCAATCAGAGTTCTGCGTAGAAACGAAAATAAACAGCAGCATTGCATCATATTGTGGGCTTTATTTCTTCTTTGTGGAGAGGAAAACATTTCCCCCACTGTTTGAGAATGATGTCTGGTTAAGCAAAGTGCATCCAGACAAATTATTTGTATTAACAGTTTAGTTAATGAAGATTCCTGACTGGAATCGGTATTGGCAGCATCCCAAGGTTGTGGTATCGGTATCAGACATGAAGAAGTGGTATCGAGCCAACTCTATCTCACATGATATAATTAACAGTGCTTAGGGTTTCAATTTAAGATCAATGATCAGGTCCCAGAACACTCAGTAGTGATGGACCTGGCAGTCTGAGGTAGCTCTTACAAGTTATTATAATTAATATGTCAACAAGATTCCAAAATCTTTCCCAAAACTAACGAGCAGATGCTAGTATATGAGTGGTTTATAAATCGATATGACAAGCAGTGATGGGAGCAAGTGGCAAAAACCATCAGACAACTTTTCTACATGTCTGTTTTTATAAAATCATAAAATTACTGGACTTTGGAAAATGGTGACTAGACAACTACTTAGATCTGTGAGTTTACAGAGACCACCTGACACAAGTTCAGACAACTGGAAAACGAGGGTCTGATCTTCAATAAACTATCGAGTACCAGATTTCAAACCGTCAGTGTAACCTACGTCTTCATACATGACTGTGTAACGTTCAGTGCTGTCCTGACAATCAGGCAAAACCTGACCTGAAACTTCAAAATACAGCAAGTCAATCTGTACAACCCAGATGATCTGCTTTCATATGGACCAAATAACAAATCAAGCCTTTCCCATGATAAATCTTCTGACCCAGCTTCAGTTTAGTCAAAGCAAGGGATTACTAACAAGCGCAGCAGACCACATTCAGCACGTAACAAATGGGTCCGTGTGAAAAGCGGATTTTGTCGCGCGTTGATCGAGAAAGTGTAAGACGCAGGGCGCACGGATGCTCAGCAGTGGAAACCAGATGTTCTCAGACATCTCAGATTTATGATCGGCAGCACAATATGAATTGTGGTCCCGCAGTTTAGTTCATTACTCTGATTCAGTTTTAGGGATCTGTGTGTTCCTTTGACTAAATCCAAACTCACTTGAGGACTTATTTACTGAGGCTGGAATTTAAATAAGGTATGTGGTGTAGTCTGGAATTATATTTCTCCATTTGTAATGAAGCTTTTGCCTGAGCATGAAACGTCCTAGCTAGAAATGATTTGTTCTAAAACTGCTGTGAGAGTATGTTTCCAGCAGGAAGCTTTCTTTTGGTCCCCAGGATGTTCTTTCAGGAGAATGCTAAACACACATTCAGTCATCTCAGGTCTCAGTAACATCCATAAAACATTCCTGAATGTTCTGCTGGGAATGTTCTCCTTTTGTTGCCATGTACCATCATCTATGGCCCTCACAGCATCCTCAGAACATCCTCTGAACATTCTGTCGTAGTTAACATGAACATTATCTGAGATTATTAACATCTGTAGAACGTTCTTTGAACATTAGATTAAAACTTTCTCTTTGAAGCTTCATTAGAACTTGTAGGTGATGTTAGCCCATGTTCTGGGAACGTTCCCTGCTAGCTGCAGATGTGATACAAGAAGCTGATATTGGTTCTCAAGTTATGAGCCTCAGTGCTGTGCAAATGTCTTTCTTACAGTCATTACGAACAAGTTACGGACCTCAACAACTCAATCTAACATTCACTTTCCAGAGCCCACTTCTTCCCCTTTTTCCCGCAGCTTTCTTCTGGAGACATGTTTTCAGTCTTCCAAAGAAATCTGCAGGGATCATTTCCACACCTGTAATGCTCAGTCTTAGGACCTCAATGCATTTTCTGCAACTGAGTAATCACAATTACAACTTTAGATTTATCAGCCCATAAAAATCTAACCCACGTCTCAGACGTCCTCGTTTGGTGTTCTAGACCAAATGTTCATGGGGCTTTTTGAACAACCATGTCCACGGCACTGAGCTATTTTTTAATGGTAGGAGGATGGACAGGAGCACCTGTGGATGCTTTCAGATCTGAAGCAAGAGTGGAGATTGATGTTCTCATCGCTCTCGTTACATTGTCGTTTATCAGGGAGTGTTTAGGTGGTCTACCAGGTCTTGTAGGGGGTTGTCAGGAGTCCTGTTTTCTCTGTAGCCTTTAATAGTTTTCTGCTTATGTTTGTTTGGCTAGTCCTACTATCTCCTTCCTTCTCTTAAATCTAATCTAATACTTGCTTGGGTGAATTGTAAAACCTCTTTGTATGGGAACGTAAGGTCAGTGACTCCTCTGGGAACAGCTTTCTTGGCAGTACACAGGTGGAACAGGTTCATTTGAATACTGGACGTTTAGCAAAGCTCAGCTCTAATCTGAGGTGGCCAATCTGAAGAGTGCACAAATGTATTTCTAGTAGACTTGGTGTTGTGCTAGGTGTTGTATCATTTTCTGATGTAACTATACATGCTATTTATGCTCTTTTCTGGGGCTGAAAAAACAAATAACTTCAACGTAATGTCTGTTTTAACTGGAGATAAAATAAAAAAAGCATCTCTGACCTTTGTATAGTATTCTACATGGACATATTTCACTCAAAGATGCCAAATGTGTCCAGAGTCTGTAGTGTAGGTTATTGTCCTGTCACACAACAAGCAACCCCATATGGCTAGAGTACATAAATGAGGTACTAGCAGGCGTACTTCTCTCTCGGAGGTTCGCTCCGGGCCCGTGAGGCTGGCATAGTGTCCGCTCCCTTAGACCGGTCAGCAGGCCCAGTGGCAGGCGCCTGGGTGTCAGCAGCAGCGAGGTTATTGCCGGCAGGGGCCTGGGACCTGGAACGTAGCTTCCTGTCCCCGTCGGCCTCAGGGACAGTGACAGGAGCGCCCAGGCTCAGCGGCCTGCCCCTGGGCCCCGGCGAGAACCATTCCCCAGACTTAGTGAGGATCTCCTGCTGCTTCCTGCACAGGTTGCATACCCACATCACCTGCCGAAGAGAGACAGAGGAAAGAGGAGCTGAAGAGAGATACATAGAGGTGGAATATATTTATATAGCTATACTACCAAACTATAGAGATAGCTAAACGTTTCTTAGAGGGTCTTTAGGGAGCCCAAAAGTGGTCCTTCTATGGTCTGCTAGTTTGTCTCTGGTCTTATAACAGTCATCTATTCCAGGGTTCTTTAGGGAACCTAAAGTAGGTTGTCCAAAGATTTTAAAGAAGCACCCACTAATAGGTTCTCTAGAGAAACAAAGGTGAAAGTTGCTGGGAGCCAAAAGTGATTCCTTAATGGTCTTTAAAGAATCATTAACTGAAACGTTCTAAAGGGGGCCAGGAAGGGTTCCACCGTGGTCTTTTAAAAGTTATGTGTCCTTTAGGTAGCTAAAAGTAGTTCACTGGCATTTTAAGGACCCAATAACTAAACGTTTCTCATGCTACAGTGCTTAAATTATCATCCAAAAGGTTCTTTAGGGAACCGAAAGTGGGTTTCCCAAGGCCTGTACAGAACCACCCACTTATAGGTTCTCTGTGCTTTTAAAGAGCCATCCATTGGAAGGGTCTATAGGGAGTTAAAGGTGTTTTTATTCATGATCATTAAACAGCCACCCCCTAAAAGGTTCTTGATGATCCCAACAGTGGTCCTTATATTGTCTCACAGGAACCATCAAAGTGAAAGGTTCTTTAGGGAACCAAAAGTGGGTTTCCCAAGGCCTTTACAGAACCACCCACTAATCGGTTCTCTGGGCTTTTAAAGAGCCACCCACTGGAAGGGTCTTGATGATCCCAACAGTGGTCCTTCTATTGTCTCACAGGAACCATCAAAGTGAAAGGTTCTTTAGGGAACCAAAATTGGGTTTCCCAAGGCCTTTACAAACCACCCACTAATCGGTTCTCTGGGCTTTTAAAGAGCCACCCACTGAAAGGGTCTTGATGATCCCAACAGTGGTCCTTCTATTGTCTCACAGGAACCATCAAAGTGAAAGGTCTTTAGGGAACCAAAAGTGGGTTTCCCAAGGCCTTTACAGAACCACCCACTAATCGGTTCTCTGGGCTTTTAAAGAGCCACCCACTGGAAGGGTCTTGATGATCCCAACAGTGGTCCTTCTATTGTCTCACAGGAACCATCAAAGTGAAAGGTTCTTTAGGGAACCAAAAGTGGGTTTCCCAAGGCCTTTACAGAACCACCCACTAATCGGTTCTCTGGGCTTTTAAAGAGCCACCCACTTGAAGGGTCTTGATGATCCCAACAGTGGTCCTTATATTGTCTCACAGGAACCATCAAAGTGAAAGGTCTTTAGGGAACCAAAAGTGGGTTTCCCAAGGCCTTTACAGAACCACCCACTAATCGGTTCTCTGGGCTTTTAAAGAGCCACCCACTGGAAGGGTCTTGATGATCCCAACAGTGGTCCTTCTATTGTCTCACAGGAACCATCAAAGTAAAAGGTCTTTAGGGAACCAAAATTGTTTGTCTATGGTCTATGGGGTTCCATCTACTGAAGGTTTTTCAGGAGTCTAGAGGGATTCCTCAGTGGCCTTTAAAGAACCATCAACTGAAAGGTTGTGTAGGGTTCCAGAGGTGGTCTCATTATGATCTTTTTATGCTCTTCAACTGTTCTTTGGAGAACAGCCAAACATGGATTTTTTGATTGGAGAACCACCATCTAAAGGTTCTGTAGTCTGAAAAAAAATTACTTATCAGAAGTTCTTTTGTGGGACCAAAACGTTCAGATATTTTCGATTCTATAAAAAGCTTTTTAAGGAAGCAAACTTTTCTTTTAGGGGATTTAAATAACAATCAACTGAAAGGGTCTACGGGGAAAAGGGGGGCTTCGGAGGTATTTAAAAAGCCATCCACTTAAAGGTTCCCATTTTCTATTCTTTGTAAAATGATTTGGGGAGCACAAAGCGGTGCTATTAAAGCCTGTCAGGAACCATCTGTGTTATGGGAAGCCAAATGTGGTTCTCCAATGGCCTTTTAAAGAACTACCAACCACAAGATCCTCATTCTATTGTCTTTACAGAATCATCTATTGGATTTTTAGGGAGGTAACAGCAGTTCTTCATTGGGCCTTAAAGAACAATCAGTTCCACAGTTTTAGGGAGACACAGTGGTTCTTCTATGGCCTGTAAAGAACCAGCCACAAGTGGTTGTTCTGTGGCACCACTCCAAAGAACCCTTTTTGGCCTTGGTGTTTTTAAGAGTGGAGGCCACTGTTACTATCACTGGGTTTAAATGAGTACCGGCTGTAGTGGATTTCTTTAGGGCTGTAGTGTAATGTACATTGAAGCTGGTTTGATTATGTAAGAGGATCTATAGAGCAGACACAATCAGTTAAGGGGTTAAGGGGACCATGCAAACTCCAGCGACTACAATCATTCACATAGACTTACACACTCTCCTACACACATACAGCCATATTGTCTCAGCCGGACACAACAGTGACCGTAAGTCATATGCAGGTTCCAGCAACAGTATTCATCAACCTGTTATTCCTTTCCTCTCTACTTCTTTTCTCTCCTCTCTCCTTCTGTCGTTTCAAGCACTGATAGAGCTCTCTGATGGTTCATTTATGAGATGGATGACTGAGGCTTCCTAAAAATACCTTGGCCTGGACTTTATTTCTCTCCTTCCGCTCCCTCTCTCTCTCTCTCTTCCTGGTGCGGATTGAATATGGAGTCCAGCCAAGCTTGATCAGACACTATTAGCGCCGATGCTAAATCAAACAAACAGCTCCTGCCTCCTCAACACGTCCGTTCCTTTAAAAGCACGGAAGCCCAATCTATCAATCCCACTTCAGAACTCCTAAAGCACAGACGTCCGATCTATTGATCCCACTTTAGACTTGTACAAGCACCTAAGACTGTCAGTAAATCTACTCCTATTGCAGGACGTAAAGGTTGTTGGTCCACGTCCCAGCACAGAACAGGGTCTAATAGTTCAGTAACGAGCTCGTCTTCTCGTTCCTTAGTCAATGTGTGAAGGAAGAATTTACATACAGGCTAAAATCATACTCAACCATTTTTAAAACATTGGAATCTTTTATTTACCTCAGAATTTGTTTTTCCCTATGGGCTTATGGTGTTTCCTGGGATAGTCCTTTAGAGTCCCATCCTTTGGGTGACCTTATTACTGCAGCTACCTCAACTCAGGGTCTTGTATCAGTGATTTACAGTAGACTCATATCAGCTAAGAACTATGCACTGTGGCCGTTTGGGATAAAGAGCTATCCTAATTAGGTATCCGTGTGAATTGGGATGTAGTCTGGAATAATGTCTTTTCAACTTCCAAGAACTTGTGCCATCAATTAATCCACTATAAAGTTATACGCAGACTTTATATAACTCCTCTTTGCGCCTTCCAAATGAAACTCAGTACCGATAAAAGTTGTACCCAATGCCGTCTCTCATTATTGGGTACTGTTTTGCTCTTCTTCTGGGAGCATCCAGTAGCACCAAAGTTTTGGAATCTTGTAGCTGAATTTATTGAACTATAGCTTTTTTTGTTATTGTGTGATGATTCTGGTTTATAAATTAAATTTGCCAAAAAAGAAAAATTCTGGTGGCCGCTATAAAGGCTATTATTCATTATGAGAATGATATTTTGGTAAAGAAAATATGGTTCCAACTTCATAGTGCTACTCCAAATGCTATCTGGTTTGTAAAGGATCATATTTGGCATGGGGGGTGGGTCCAATGTTCGTCCCCAGACACTGTATGTATGTGGATATACAGTGAGGAAAATAAGTATTTGAACACCCTGCGACTTTGCAAGTTCTCCCACTTAGAAATCATGGAGGGGTCTGAAATTTTCATCTTAGGTACATGTCCACTGTGAGAGACATAATCTAAAAATCAATGTATGATTTTTTAATAATTTATTTGTGTGTTACTGCTGCAAATAAGTATTTGAGCACCTGTGAAAATCAGTGTTAATATTTGGTACAGTAGCCTTTGTTTGCAGTTACAGACGTCCTGTAGTTTTTCACCAGGCCTGCACACACTGCAGGCCCATTCCTCCACACAGATCTCCTCCAGGTCAGCCAGATTTCTGGGCTGTCGCTGAGAAACACGGAGTTTGAGCTCCCTCCAAAGATTTTCTATAGGGTTTAGGTCTGGAGACTGGCTAGGCCACTCCAGAACCTTGATATGCTTCTTACCGAGCCACTCCTTGGTTATCCTGGCTGTGTGCTTTGGGTCATTGTCATGTTGGAAGACCCAGCCACAACCCATCTTCAATGCTCTAACTGAGGGAAGGAGGTTGTTCCCCAAAATCTCGCAATACATGGCCCCGGTCCTCCTCTCCTTAATACAGTGCAGTTGTCCTGCACTGTATTAAGAATGGAATAGTCTATACATATATTGGGGTACAGCTACTCCAGAATGTAACTGCACCACCATTTAAGGTAGAACGGAAGATGCACAAATCGAGCTGGTGAATAGGAAGCCAACTACAGCTCCGAGATCTTTAACAAGATCCTGGATAGTTAGTTTGCTCTGCCCATTCCACTCAGGACAGTTTCCCAAACTTGGGAAAATATGGAGCAGCTTTGCTCAGAGTTTAACACGGAAGAAACTAAAGGGAGGAGCAGTTCCACCTTTATTAGCATCACAACCCCAACAGCAGCCTG